>OY294053.1:26011841-26439199 GCA_958510825.1 Brachypterus glaber
GGAAACGCCTACTCCATCTTACACTGTAATTGTACTGTTTGAAAATAGAAATAAAACCGGCCGTCTCAAATGAGCGAGAATACTTTCTCATAAAAAAATAACATTGATTAATTATTATTATTTTGTTATTTTATTTTATTTTATATATAATTATATCGCTATAATTTTTGTTACATTTTGCGGGTTTGGAAAAAATATAATAAAATTTTTTGTGTATTTTTACATTTTAGGTGTTTTTTATTTGTTTTTTTCCCATTTTAAATAATAAAAAAAGTTATGACCAGGAACATTTTTTTACATTTTGGAGGAGAGGGGGCTCATGTAAAAAAAAAATATAAAATAAAAATGTTATGTCAGACACAATGTTTTACTTTTTGGGGGAGAGGGTGGGGTCATAGGAAAAAATTATTATAACACAAAGTGTATTTTTTTTGTTCGATAGTACGTTTGAATTTTTGGTAGACGCATTTTACAAACCTCCGGGTCAAAATACATCGACCTTCGTTTTTGCATTTCGATTGAAGTTAAAATAAAAAATAAATATGATAAAATAAAAATAAAAAAAATAATAAATTCTTTAAAATGTTATGAAATTTTTATGAGATCCAATAACACGTGTGATTTTTTGCTTCCGCGATTTTTTTTCCAAAATATATTCACTGTTTTGACTGAAAGTTTAACCTCTGACATTCCACTAAAATAAGTTTAGTAATAAATTCTTTAAAATATTATTATATTTTTATAAAATCCAATAACACGTGTGTTTTTTTGCCTTCATTGTTTTCCAAAAAATATTTACTGTTTTGACTAAAAGTTTAAATCTCTGGTATTTCACTGGAATAATTTCAATAATAAATTCTTTAAAATTTTATGACATTTTGATTGTTTTCCAAAAAATATTCACTGTTTAAATCCCTGCTATTTTATTGAAATAAGTCTAGTAATAATCATTAATTTATTATTAATTTAAATTCATTAAAATTTTAAGACATTTTTATGAAATCCAATAACACGTGTGCTTTTTTACTTTGATTGTTTTCCTAAAATTGCACAGGACCACAAAAAAAAATAAAGTCAGTTTTTCAGAAACCAGGCTATACCCTAGATTTTTTTATAGTAGTAGTAGTAGTAAAAGTCATTTATTGACTAAGTTTTTTTATATTTTTTAATTTTTAATTATCTAAAAAAAATGAAGATTTTTTCGAAAAAATATTTAATCAGCAGCAGTTTTAGTTTTTAATTGTATTAGTTTTTATCTATTGTTATATTGAAGGTAAAACAATATTATTCATAGGTAACTAGCGTAATTGATAAATTAATGTTGATTTTGTCAAGGTAATAAGTTCAATAGAAAGGTTAATGAAGTAAAAAAAATTTATTGTTCACATGAAATTTATTTATTTAAAAAAAAAATGTTTCTGGTTAACCGTGAACTAAAAATTATTATTTAAATTTATTATGTTGAAGTAACGTGCTCATCATAAACAGATTTTTAAGGGCGCCCAGGGGTGCTTCCATGGGGGGTAGGGGGAAGTTGGAAAATTTCACTTTTAAGCTGGTAAAAAGAGTAGAAGATTTCGGAAATTATGTGGTAGATTTCGGAAATTGGTTGAGTTGGGAAAATTGGAGTACAGTTGGGATTTTTTCAGAGGTCAGTACCTTTCTTTTTATCTTTTTAGTCATCAAATTTTTCCTTCAGGGGTAAAGCTTTTTTGGAGTCAAGTATTTTAAATCTATATAGTAACTGTATTATAGGCAAACCATACATCTTCTACATGATTAAAATGTTGCATACTTTTAATAAATAACAAGTAAATAATTTAAATCTGCTGTTAAATTTTAAGAAAAAATTTTTTTTTTCAATAAGGGGACGTCCATAGAGTACATATGTCACGGTTTTTTTTTACAACCCCCCCCCCCCTTCTTGTCAAAAAGTTTCACATCGGCATTGACCCCCTCCCACGTCACGGTAAATTTTTGTATACTTTTTGTATACATATACATAAAAATACAGTTTCATAATTTACATATTTTTATTGCATTTTGGATAAAACTTCGCTGAAAGCACATAAAATTAATTTGGATATCAATGAGGAGATTAAAAATTTATACAAGATGGCCACAAAATTTCATTTGGAAAGACCTCCCTGACAAATTTTTATATTTTTCCCTGACTTTTTTGGTTTTTAAGTAAAGAATATATGAAAAAAAAAGGTATAAAACAAAAAAAATATAATTCCAGGTTTTTCAATAAAATTCCCTGATTTTTCATTTATTTCAATAACATTCCCTGACAAATTAAATTCCCTGATTTCCCTGACATGTGGCCACCCTGCACAAAGTGTCACAAACTCCTAGACACCCCCCCCCCCCCCCCCCTCCCCCATAGGTGTGACATACTTTAAAAACATACCCTGACCCGTTACATAATAATTGCTACTCCCTTACTCCGTCTCTTGTATTTTTTATAACAATTGTTTAAAAAAAAACTATATTAAAATTTACTCTAAAAATTAACGTATTAAAAAAAAACACTATTTTATACACATGTTTATTACAAATTTAATATAAATAACATCATAAATAATAATTACACTTCGGAGGTATATTTTTCTAAGTGGAGAATAATTTTTGATTACATATTATAATGTTTTTAACTTCCATAAATAAAGTACTTAAAATTTATAAATTGTTCTACCTAGTTAAAAGTTAGACATAACAAATCATATTAAAAACATTAAAATAATTATATAAAAAATATTTTAAAATGCATTTTTTAAATAAATATAAGATTGAAGGTACTTTAAGATTTTACTGACCTTTTTTGTATAAATGAATGAATTTTAAATTCAAAATATGATATTTACGATATTTTGTTGTTTTGAGCAGTGTTTTAATTAAAAAATATAGAAAATAATTTAGAATTTTAGTATTTGGTATATTTTTAAGTGTGTCATTTTATTACACATGTATTTTATTAACATGAGAACCAAGTATACACAGCATGTCAAAAGTCCGCCGCCCCCCCCCCCTTTAACTTTTGAAAGGCTTAAGATATCAACTTGAAATTTGGAAAACATAAATAACATAACCCAAATAATTTTTTGATATATATTGTGCTTAGGGGGCGCAATGGAGACAGGGGGACAAGGGGGTATTATATCAAATATATACTAAAAAAATATTTGGGTTATGTTGATTAAGTGTTAAATTTCAAGTTGATATCTTAAGCCGTTCAAAAGTTAAAGGGGGAGAGGCGGACATTTTACACGCTCTGTATAAAACTACACATTCAGAAGTCAAAATCATATGAGCTGTTAATCTAAAAAAATGGCATTTAAATAAATTATTCCATAACATGCCTGACACAGAAAATTACATTGAAACTGTCTTGAAATAATTCAAAATCACTTTTAATGAAGCTCTAGGGCTGGCAAAAACCTGCCTTTTTTACAATTGACCACTAAGGCTACTGGTTTTTCCCAGTTTTAGCTGGTTAAAACAAGTTTTTCTGGTTTTAACTGGTCAAAAGGTTTTTTTTTTCGGTTAAAACTGGTTTATAGCAATGTTTCTTTCAAGCTACCCAGTCCTAATATTTTAATTGCCATTTTGTTTAGAAGTTAGTATCCTGTATATTAAAATGTCGTACCTATAGGAAATATAAAAAAATCACAATTATTGAATAATTAAATTGGGTGACTAACATCTCTACTCTAAATTTCTCTACTCCCTAACATCCCTACTCCATACCATCCCTACTCCACAACAACTCTACTCCGTAACATCTCTACTCCATAACATCTCTACTCCGTAACAACTCTACTCCACACTATATGCACTTTATTAGCCACTTAATAATTAATGAGCAGTTTAAAGAACAAAGAATCTTCTTCTTCTAGATTATTTTATTTTGTTCCTAGAAAACGTTTATCTTTAAATATAAATCTAGAACAATCATAAATGAATTATTCTAAAAGCAACAATGACCGCGTACTCTTAACATGCACTAATATGTAAGTAATTAATAAACTGAATTCATTTTTGACAGTGACTTAGCATGACAAATATTCTTTTGAGTTAAGACAAGTGGCTAATCAAGTGTCTATAGTGTGGAGTAGAGTTGTTATGGAGTAGAGATGTTATGGAGTAGATATGTTACGGAGTAGAGTTGTTGTGGAGTAGGGATGTTATGGAGTAGGGATGTTAGGGAGTAGAGAAATTTAGAGTAGAGATGTTAGTTTGCCATTAAATTAACATTTTCTTTAGAGTTCTGTATGAATTGGTTTTAGTTCTTCAATTCTTTTAATGAATTCACTTTTTTCAATACACCCCGTACAATCTTCACCCCAGTCGCTGATAATTTTTTTTAAGTCTCTCACTTTCAACTTTTTTAAATCGACAGTTTTTAAGTCAATTTCAACATCATATCTTAGCTCGCAAATTTGTTGGTCCTTCTTCTTCAGTTTTTCACAGATTTTGTCTGAAGGCATTGACCAGGATATAGGTTTGGACATTTCACCAAGGATACCTGTTGCACTTTCTTCTAGACCTCCTAAATAGTAGCACTAAAAAAAAAAATAAATATAACAAATTAATACAATTGTACCCAAGGGTCCATCAGGATTCCAAACTCAGGAAGCATTCTGTCAAGAGTATATTTGGAATTCAAAAGAATCAACAGAAAAAAATTAAAATTTTACTGTAAAATTTAATTTTTACAGGAAAATATTTACTGCACTTTTTAATTGTGTTAGTTTTAAAAATTTTAAAGACCAAAGATACTTACAAATCGGTTCTCCTTGTCTTTCTTTACATTTTTACAAAATTTCTTGAACTCGGTTTCAATCTTTTTGGGATCTTTTTTAACATTTTCTTCCAAGGTGTCTCGGAACCTATCCAATGTTTTTATACAAACTAAAACAATATAAAATTAAAAAAATATATAAAATTCGTAAAGCAAGGAAAACAAAAACTTAATTTTTCATGCAAATTTTTTATTTTATTTTAACATACCTTCACAATCTCCAGGTTTTAAACTGTTCACAGCAACTATAGATGAAAATAGAATAAAAACCACCGTTTTCAAATCCATATTTGTACTAAATTTCCTAAAAGTAGTAAAATAGTTTAATTTTGAGGTTACGTTACGTAAAATTAAGATTTTCACACAAAAATATCGATTTCAAAACTTGCTTATGCTAATTTAGTTTTAATTTAACTTACCTTAGGGTTTCCAACACTAATCGTATGAGATATTTGTATAAATAACTAAAAAATATAACTTTTTTGGTACACGTTGACAGTTCTGATTGAAAACCGCTATGTACTGTCAGTTCATTTGTTGTCGCAATCTGATTGGTCCACGTTTTACGATGACGTAGCGCTAACCAATCAGAAACGAGCAAAGAAAGCCCGCTAGATTTAAAAACAGATTATAGCACTCTTGGGTAACGAGAACAAACAAATGAGCATTGATAAGTTTCCCTCAAAAAATCAATCGAATAAAAGGCAGTTTTTTTAGTTATAAACAGTTTATTCAAATTTAATAATGTTATTTTGGAATGAATGCATTTCAAAATGTTCTTTTAAGTCTTTTCTTCTTACATATTCTTTATTGCAGATGCTGCACTTATGCGTTTTGCCTCTGTCATGGTATTTTAAATGTTTTTTTAAACATGAACTGGTTACGAATTTTTTATTGCAGATTGTACATTCGTGGTTGCGCTCATTTCGATGAAATCTGGAAATAAAAACTTTTTGTGAATAAAGTACAGTTGGAATCAACAAAAAATTTAAAAACTTAAAATTAAAAGCCAGTTAAAATAATGCTGCCAAAAAACAATACTTTCCCCTACTGTTACAAAAAATATGAAAAAAAAAGAAATAATAAATTAATGGAAAAGACAATAAACATACAGATTTGAAGTCTGTATCTCAAAGCGTTCTTGAGCTATCTAGTGGCAAATAAACAAAAAAAATAAACTGAAAATACTGTTTCACTGCACTTACTTTCTCGCGAAAAAGTTTTTTTTATATTTGGTTTTTATTTTCATCAGTTTGCATTTATTTTTCGTGGTTATGATAGAGTAACCCCAAATGTTAATTTAACGGCGCCTTCGCCAAAATGGTAAAAATATATTTTACGCCCTTATGTGATTTTTCCGGAGAAAACCAGTAAAGACATGTTGTTATGTTTGTAATTTGCCATTAAAATGTTAAGCAAAATCGTCGGAGCCATTAAAAAAAAACATTTTTGTTCCCCTTATTTGGGGAAGAAGAGAAAAACTAAGAAAAAACCCCTGAGCAATTCCTTAAAACTGAAACTTTAAAGTTTGGTTTTGATCTGTCAAACAGTATAGGCCTCTTAACTGATAGATATTGAAAAATCGGTTTTTTGCTATGTATAGACGACCTTAAAACTTTCTTCTCTCCAAGGTCACTCGAAAGTAAAAATATATTTTTCTCACCTCATATGAGCATTAAGATTTCCAGAATGGGGAAAGCCTTTGTTGCAAATATCACATTTAAATGGGGTCTCTCCAGTATGTATTCTGCTGTGATATGTGAGTGTAATTAATTGAGAAAATGATTTTCCACATACTGCACACATGTATGGTTTTTCACCAGAATGCACTCGCATATGGTTGTTTAAAATGGTGGTTTGGGTGAACTTTTTATGGCATATATTGCATTCTGCAGGTCTTTCTCCTAAAATAAATTAACTATTACTTAAATTTGAAGACTTCTCCTCAATTTATTTTTGGGTTATCTATCAATTTACTCATATGTGTTCATTAATGAACATTTAGGTTTTATATTTCAATTATTAATTTACCTGTATGTGTTCGTTTATGAACATTTAAGTGTTCAAGTCTATTAAATCTCTTCACACATAATTCACACTGATATCTTCTTTCTCCTTCATGTTGTTTCATGTGTCTTATTAAATTCCCTTTACAACTAAACATTTTTTGGCAAATTTTGCATTTTAAATTGTTCTTCAGTCTTTTTTCTTTTAATTTTTCTTTTTTATCTAATTTTTTATCTTTATTTGTTGTTTCTAATTTTATATCTATGTCTTCTGGTTCACTGGTAAGTTCATTGTCTTGACTTTCAAAAAAATCTTCATTAATTTCTTCATTTTTAATAATTTTCTCATACTTGTTTTGTTCATTTTTACAAATGCTTATTTTCTTCAACTTTGTATCACTTTCTATGATTGTGTTTCGAAGTTTAAATGAGTTAACTAAACAAATTTCACATTTTTTACATATTTTATTGGGTAAACAATCGTTTATATCAGCCTAAAATATTTAAAAAGCCAATATAAATAAAAAGAAACTTAAAAATAAACAACTTACCTGTATCGAAGCACAAATATTTAACAAAAAGTAGTAATCCAACTCAAATTTCTTATGTTTCATACTTAATTCTTTTACCGGATCTTCGTTTAAACATATTCTACAAATATTAGAAAAATCAGAATACTCCATCAGCTTTTAAACCTTATTTTTTTAATTTTTGTTGTGCGAATTAACCTCTTGCTTATTTGGAGGTTATGTAGTGACAACTAGCGTGAACTTTGCAACAAATGCAAAGTAGTTCAAATTATAGTAAATATTTAGTTCAAATGCACATAGATCAGAGAAAATCTGTCGACCAATGAAAAGCTTACAACGCTAAATTACATGACATGCGCAAAAGTAGCAACAGCCACGTAAAAGCAAGTTGTCATCCGCAGTTATTTCGCGTACCGGGTTTCTTGATTAAAGTTGTAATTCAAAGTAAAAATGATCTTATTTAAGTTATTTTCTATCTTTTTACTCTATAATTTGTGTAACGCCAAAGAAGAAGATGTTTTAGACCTTGGTGATAGTGATTTCAAGTCAACTATATCTCAACATGAGACTGCACTCGTCATGTTCTATGCCCCTTGGTGTGGACACTGCAAAAGGCTGAAACCTGAGTATGCCAAAGCTGCTGAGGATTTATTGAGAAACGATCCTCCAGTTGCTTTGATAAAGGTGGACTGTACCGAAGCTGGTAAAGAAACTTGTAACCAAAACGGCGTGTCCGGGTATCCAACATTGAAAATCTACCGCAACGGAGAAGTTTCTCAAGATTACAATGGACCGCGTGAAGCTGCTGGCATTGTTAAGTACATGAAAGCTCAAGTTGGACCTAGTTCCAAAGAATTAAAGAGCGCTGATGACGTGGAAAAATTCTTAGCTGTCTCCGAACCAGCAGTAGTTGGATACTTTGAAAAAGAAAGTGACCTTAAAATCGCTTTCCTCAAAGTTGCTGACAAATTGAGGGAGAAATTCCGTTTTGCTCATTCTTCCTTCAAAGCAGTACTTGAAAAGCAAGGAACCAATGATGGAATCGTGCTATTCAGAGCCAGCCACATGAACAATAAATTTGAAGAAAGTACTGTAACATACAAAGGAGCAGCTCAATCAGAAGATATTATCAAATTCATCAACAAAGAAGTCCATGGTTTGGTTGGTCATAGAAGAACTGACAACCGAGATGAATTTGAAACACCTTTGGTGATTGCTTACTTTGCCGTGGACTACAAAAAGAATGCTAAAGGTACCAACTACTGGAGAAATAGGGTTCTCAAGGTCGCTAAAGAATTTTCCGGAAAAGTCAACTTTGCCATTAGTTCTAAAGATGATTTCCAACAAGAATTAAATGAATATGGATTCGAATTCAGCAAAAGTGAAAAACCAATTATTGTAGCCAGAGGTGTCAAAGACCAAAAATACAAGAGCACTGAAGAATTCTCTGTTGAATCCTTGCAAAACTTTGTCAACGATTTACTAGCTGACAAACTAACCCCATATTTGAAATCGGAACCAATTCCAGAAGATAACAGCGGTCCAGTTAAAGTAGCAGTAGCTAAGAACTTTGAGGAACTTATAACCAACAATGGTAAGGACACACTTATTGAATTTTATGCTCCATGGTGTGGTCACTGCAAAAAATTGGAACCCACATACAATGAGTTAGGAGAAAAGTTGAAGGATGAAGATGTCGTTATTGCAAAAATGGATGCTACAGCCAATGATGTACCAGCTGACTATGGAGTACGAGGATTCCCAACTATTTTCTGGTTACCTAAAGATAAAAAGAGTTCCCCCGTCAAGTATGAAGGTGGCAGAGAAGTTGATGATTTTCTTAAATATATTGCAAAACACGCCACAAATGAACTTAAAGGCTTTAATAGAGAGGGAAGTGCAAAATCTGGAAAGACTGAGCTTTAATTATTATTATTTGTATTATTGTGTATATGTAATTCAGGGTTCCTACCTGTCATAAAGCATCATAAAATTTCATTATTAAATAATGTAATTTTGTCATAAAAATCATAATTTTTTTTTAAATTTTTGTAAAACTATAAATGAATTAATTAAATTTTTATCAGTCATGAATTTTCCTATTTTTTTACGATATGTTATTTTTATTTGATCATTATATCACAAAAATGTCATTAAATCATAAGAAACAGGTAGGTTCTCTGTTTTTGGTTGTAAAACATAAAAAGCATGGTAAAAAACTGAGATATTTGTGGTAGTGAACAAAATTACCCATATTGATCCTTTTTTTGTATAAAATTTTAATGCAATGGAATTTAAATTAAAAACCATGTATGTTTTATTTTATTATTTTTTATCTTATCTATTAAATTCACCTACATTGTTTTTAATTTATTTTAACGATGTTATTCAAAAAGAGTATCAGTATACTGCTGAATAAATTTTGTATGTCTTTTTATGTATTTTTTTAAGCATTTTTTATTATTAGAAGTTATACTTTTTATAATTAATAAATATTAATTAAAATAAAAAAATGGTTGTTTTAAATAAAAAATGAGTAACAAGTAAAAATTTATTTTAATTAAAAACAATTACAGTATTTTTTTGTATAATTTTTGGTGTATTATTTTTCGGCGTTTTATATGCAAAAAAGATTATTCCGAATCTGAGAATGCTTTGAGCTAGACTTCAAATTTGAAACATAGGTTTGCTATTTAAAGTTCTAGGCTGAAATGGATTTTGGTAAAAATCTGGGTCAGGCCAAAGGGTAAAAAAATTGTCAAATTTTCGTTTTTTTTACATAAAAATATAAGTTTTTTGTTTCTGGGTTTCTAAAAAATATTCGAAGATTTTTGAGAGACTTTCGACTGCGAGGCCTCGGTCGACACAATTTTTTTCCCATGATAAAATTGTTAAAAAAAAATATGATAAAATCTTGCTATTAAGAATACTGATAAAAAAACTTTATATAAACGTTGGAACTGTTATCTATATATATATAGTTTTTTATTAAAGTATTCTTAATAGCAAGATTTTTTCATTATTTTATATAAAAAGAACAAGAAATATTAGAGTTAAAAGAAAAAATAAGCATGGTACTTCCTTTGTTTATAGCAGTGATTTTTCTTTTATTTCCCTACTTTGTACCCTGGAAAAAATGTGATGACTAAATAAAAGAAAGTCCTTGCCTCTGAAAAACGAAAAATTTTGATGACTAAAAAAAGTTACTCGCCTCCGCAATTTCCCACCTGTACAATTAATTTTTCCAGCCAGTAAAAAATCCATGACGGAAAATTTTAATGACTAAAAAACAAAAAGGTGGTCTTCGCCTACACATATTTCCCAACTGTACCACTCAATTTTCCCAAATAGTAAATTTGATAACTAAAAAAAAAAAAGATCATCGCCGGTGTTTTAAGAGAAAAAAATTACTGGAAAATCAATAACTCAAAGATTCTTTAAGCTGAAGACTTTGTTCTATAGTTTTTGGCTAGGATTGTTTTTAGTAAGAGTCGGGATGGGGGTAGATGGCTTGTTTGCACGACAAAAAAAAAATTTGAAACAGATTTTTTTTCAAATACGTCTTTTTTTTGTCACAAAAAATAAGATCTAAAAATAGTTTTCACGTCGAAAAGGGAATTTGTCGGCATTTTTTATAAAAAGTTTTACTTTTAATAATTTATAAAAAAAAATGTGCCAAATAAACAAGCCGTGAAGATAATATCATATTACATATTATGTAATGCGTCGCATACCATAGTATACTCTTCACAGTGGCGTACTTTATTCTACCATTCCCAGCGCGTAGCCATATGGCTGTAATTTTGCTGCGAAAGAGCGTTAAGAGATACTTTATAGCTACTGTGTTACTTGGGTAGATCTATAGTGTTTGCAAGCACATGTGCGCTGTTGAAGGTGTAATAAGTGACAAGTAGAAGTTTGTTTTATACAAAACAATTAGAGTATTTCTTCTGCTTCTCTTTTCATCTTTTCCTCCATTTGTTTTCGTATCTCTTTTTCTATTTCTTTTTCTAGATCCTCTTCACTATTCTCTTGTATTTCTTCTAGTTCTTTACTGTCTTTTAACTCTTCTATTATTTGAAGTCTGGCAGCACATGATTTTAGGTGAGTTGCAAGCCTATCTTTACGTGGGAATGGCTTCAAGCATTTTTCGCACTCAAAAGGCATTTTTTTAGAATGTAAAACAACGTGCATAACAAGACTAGGTTTTCGCGCAAATGTTTTTGAACATATATCACATTTGTGTGGTTTTTCATTGGAATGGCTCAAAGCGTGGTCTCTTAATCTTTGTGTTGTTGTGAATTTCCTCTTGCAAGTTTCGCATTCGTGGTTTCTTTCTTTTTCGTGAACAAATCTGAAAAAATTATATTATAACTTTAAATCTACCCCATTTTGACCAGTAAACTACCCTATTTTGACCAATAAACTATTTAATTCTGTTTGGAAAACTACCCGAAATTTTCAGTAAACCCCCATTTTGTTGAAGTAAATGTTATTTTACTAGGTTGTTTTGGAGATAAATTTTACCAGCAAAAAAAGGATAATTAGCTGGACAAAACCGGGTAGTTTTCGGATAAGAATTAAGTAGTTTATTGGTCAAAATGGGGTTTTTAATTGGTCATAATAACATTATGATAGAGTTCTATTATATTCTATTCTAAAAAAAATAAATAAGTTAGCTACATATAATGAGGTAAAATTCAGTGATTTTCCGAACAGAATCAAGTAGTTGTTGAACAAAATGCAGTAGTTAACATCATAATGGGGTAGTTACTGGACAAAATTAGGTAGTTTATTTATCCTGGGCAAAATGGACCATTTTAAATGAGGTATTTCACTGCTCAAAATCGGGTCGTTTACTGGGCATAATAGGGTAGTTTACTGGTTAAAGGGGGTATTTTTTCGGTGAAATGGGATAGTTTACTAGTCAAAATGGGGTAGTTTTTCGGTAAAATGGGTTAGTTTACTGGTGAAAATGGGTCAGTCTGCCGGTGAAAATGTGGTTGTTTACCTTTTATGATCTTTCAGACCCGCAAGTCTCGTAAATTTTTTGTCGCAGTCTGCGAATTCGCATTTGAACGGCGTTTCGCCCGTATGCATCCTTATGTGTGTGCTCAAATTGTAGTTTCGCGAGTAACTTTTGTCGCAAAACGTACATTTGTACGGTCGTTCTCCAGTGTGTTGGGACCTTATGTGGTACTTTAGCACGTCGCTATGTCGGAAAGTTTTTTCGCAAATATCACATTGAAATCGGTGTTCACCTAAAAAAATAGAGATATTTAAAACATTGTGTCTTCTTACATTAAAATATACATTATGCACCTAGTATGCGATTGACTGTATGGCTCTACATTGCTGGAGACGCGGGCAGCAAATTCCACGCTCAAGCAGAAATCAGTCATTTTGCGTTCTTAATACAAAAATAACTATTTTTTAATTCTAATGTGTGCTTGCCCCTGGTAAATGAATACTTTGATACATGATAAAAGTGCCTTTTGGTAAAATTTTATTTTTTAAAATTTTTTTTTTTTAGGTAAATTAATTCTGTTTCGTTTTTTTTTTGTCATGCCTACCAGTATGTGTGGTCCTATGAATTTTTAGACAGTTAAATTCTCGAAAACTTTTTGGACATAGGTCACACTGATATGGTTTCTCTCCGGAGTGTATTCGCATGTGGCGTGTCAGGTTTCCATTTCTTGGGAAGGTTTTTTCGCAAATTTGACATTGATGATTCTTTTCGCCTGAAAAATAATAAATTGGCAATCACGGACCTCGTATACGATTATAATTGACTTCTATATAGAAGTCAAGAACATATGTTAGGTTTGGACTTTTAACTAGAGAGGGAATATGTGGTTTTGAGTAAGAAATTTCCACAGTGGGAAGTTTTCCCAGATTTCCTAAAAAATCTGCTATTTTGTGTAATTTTTTATAAAATCCACATTCGGCAATTTCCACAAAAAAATATGGGTTTCCATATTCTCCTATATCCCACAGTGTGAAATTTCCCACGAATTCCGCATGTATCTATGGGAAATT
This sequence comes from Brachypterus glaber, assembly GCA_958510825.1. Classification (NCBI taxonomy): domain Eukaryota; kingdom Metazoa; phylum Arthropoda; class Insecta; order Coleoptera; family Kateretidae; genus Brachypterus; species Brachypterus glaber. Next base: position 26,025,221 of record OY294053.1, read on the forward strand.
TCCCTGTTTCCCATGAAACCACTGTCGTTTTTTTATGGAAATATCCTATAATATCCCATTTGGAACCGTGTCATAATGGTATGATCTACATGGAAAATTTCCCTGTTGGACTGCGCGGATATGTAGAGAAATTTATGGAAATTTCCCATATGGAACCATGCGTTTGTGACCGATTTCAACACGCTTCCATATAGTTTCCACGCAATTATTTTCGTTAGGGCTTTTAAAACTATTCCTCTCGAGTAATGTACAGTATTTTTCCTACCAAAGTAAAACGCGTAGGATTAAAAAAAAAATAAAACATTTCTACAAATTTTAACGAGTTTTTTTTTTATGGTTTTCTTGTCGACTTAAATATAGTGTTAACGCGTCATGACGGTAAAAAATTTCACGGATTTTTGCGATAAAAATATATAAATGTACATACATATGATAATTTTATTTTCCACTATCCTACTACGATGTTAAAAATATCGACGGCTCTGTCCGCTAACTCCAATGTTGATCGAAATTGAGATTTTGTTTTAAAACACATTTTTGAACACTTACGTATGCTATGCTCCCTTCCCCCAAATTTGAATCCAAGACTTAGACTTTAAGCTTGTTTTCGGGGCCGACCTGCTAGTTTTCAAAAGTTATGCCCATATTTGATGCCTTACCGTTTTTGTTGAAATATTTTAGTTTCTGATGCTCCTAAGTCAAAAGTACTATAGTTAATACCAATTTGATTTAAAACTAAATTTGCAACAACTTTAGTTTCAAAAACTTTTAAGATCATTTTAACAAAACCGATTTGTTAAAATTATCCTTAAACGATGAACGAAATTTTTGAGAAAAAAAAGCTGGTATTTTGATTAAAGCAGATTTAGAACACATATAGGAATCCGAATCCAAAGTCTGTTTTTGGCGCAATTTTTATGAAACTTTCGACTCATACTTGAAACAAAGACCACATATGTGGTCTACTAATATTAGTATATTATATATTTTTATTTTCTTTATTATTATAATTTTTTATCAAAATGTGATATTTTTAATTTTAAATTCAATTTTACAGTATTATTTGTAAAACAAAATTGCTAAAAAACCGACAGAAAGACCTCGGTCATTAGCCCATTAGGTAAACAATAAACATTATTATTATTATTATTATTATTATTATTATTATTATTATTTATCCAAATTGGAATTAGATAAAGCAGCTTCCTCCTTCTTTTTTCTACATCTAGCTTGCCTCTCCCTATTTAGTTTTCTTTTATGCAATATTAGGATTTCATTTGATTTTATTTTTTCTTTTAGATTTTTTCTGTAGACCATGCTCCTATATTTATCTTTTTCTTGATATTCTTTCCATTTTTTCTTGTCACACTTTTTTAATTTTTCCCTCCACTCTTTCATTCTTCCTTTCACTTTAGCCTTTTCTTCCTTCATATCTATTAAAACAAAAAATTGAAATAGAACCTGTATACAAATATAAATTACAAAAAAATCCATAGATAATGTATGTGGCGTGACACATTTTCAAATACATTTTTTTCTATTAAAAAAAATAAAATTATGTTAGATAAAGTATGGAAAGTAACTCGTTTTGCATGAGCGAAAGTCGCGAATTCAAAAATGTTAATTTTTAGTTTAATTTGGTTAAATGACTAAGCTTACTTTTATAAATTTACAAGATTGTAAAAAATGTACAATTACAACTTAAGGTATTTTTCGTATCTGGCGTGACATCCTACACAACACAGAAATTAAAATTTATTACATAAATACTCACCTCACAGATAAAAACTAAACAAGTAATGAATTACACAGCTCAGATCATAACACTTAAACTGTAGACAATGTTATAACAATATGGCGAGAATTTATTTCTTAGTAACCATGGTAAAAATATTGGTTTTGAGCTTATAGATATTCTTTCTATACCCTATTTCATTGCATTAACTTAAAAAGTTACTAGGATAAGTCCAGCTTTGTATGTAGATCTTCTGGTGGAAAACGGCATTTTGCGTAAATACGATGTATTTAGATAGAATATAAACTTTTGCATTTTTTTTATAATTATTAATAAAAATATGATAAAATTTATGTTCTGAGGCTTTGCCCAAATCTAACGAAGAAAGTGGCAAATATTTTACAACAGTATTTTAAAGCATGATTGGAAAATGCCTTAGAAATCTCTATATGCTGTTAAATACCCACCACAATTTATAATCAGTTATTTATTATACACTTATTTATTTTATAACTTAATTATATCCCTTTGCTTATATAAAATTTATGGAGGCATTTTCAAAGAAAAACATATGAAATTTTATTTCTGACAGTGACAAGAGAAAAATCATTTTGAAAAACTTCAAAATTGATACCATGATTGCAACCTTAGTCAAAACAAGTAATATTATAGTATATTGAACTTCAAAATGCACGTGACAACAACAGATTTAGTGACAGGGTAGGACTCAAAACAAAATATTTCTATATAACGGTCCATTCAAAATGCATTGTACACTTCATCAAAAATAGTAGTCTCTGTACTCACGTACTGACCTGTTTAATTTTCTACATCCCTACTCTCGCAACATTCGAGTGTTTTAACCAATGAAACCACGCGCTGGCTGCCGCGTGCGCGATTCTTGTATTTATTTCTACTGAACCTTGAAGTTGAATATACTATAGGTACCATTCATAGAAATCAAAAGTACTAAATAGTTACTAATAATGAAATGAAATAGAGTATACAGCCAAAATAGAAAATCTCTACAGCCTTGAATAATGTGAGAACCAAGGTATAAAGTGTATGAATTTTGGTACATTTTGTGATACGTAATACTTGAATGTTCCCTAGGGGTGGCAAATCAGAAGCTTGCTTCAGGATGCTGAAATGCAAAGGCCGGCCCTGCCTAAAGGAGCAAGATATAAAGTGTGAAAAATAAAAATTAAATATAATAAACAGGCTAATTGATAACGTAATGTTTAAATTAGCTTAAACTTACCAGTATGAACTTTAGAATGTCTTTTCAAAACAGACTGATCTCCAAAACATTTTTCACATTCTGGACATTTGAACGGTTTTTCACCAGAATGCACCCGCAAGTGAACGTTTTTATTTGCTTTCAAGATCCATTTAAAACAAATAGTGCACTCAAATCTGGTCTTTTTAAACTCGTCAGTAATTTCATTACCTGGGCTCTCTACATCTTGTACTTCTTGTTTTATTGTTTCTAAATCGATTAAATCTGGCTCTACTTCTAGTTCGCATTCTTCTGTATTAGCACATAATTTTAGAGCGTCTTCAACACTTTCTGGGTTTTTCTCATTGTTTAAATTAGTTTCTTCTAAGTGATGTTCGTCTTCTTTACACTCTGCGCCAGCGTATTCTTCTTTTTCTTGTTTAATTTCTTCAGTTTTTATCTTTATTTCTTCAAAAACCATAGTTTCATTGTTCATTTTTCTTGTCAAACGATCGAAACTTTTTGTTTTTTTAAGGTTATGTTATTTAAATTTATGAATTTTGGTCATTTATGAATTATGGTTTTCATATAAACATAACCTAACAAAACGTATAAATTGTAAATTATTAGAAAAAGTACTGTTTTGGGGGTGATGCAAGTCTCAGATTTCGAAACTACTTGTAGAATATGTTTAAACAAGAAGGCAAACAAAGGTTTAAATACAAAAAATCGAAAACTAAAACTTGATTACTATTTTCTCCTGAACTCATGTGCACAAATACAGGTAAATAGTTTATTTTTTAATATTTCTCGTATTTAATTTGTGTTTTAAATAATTTAGGCTGATTCAAACGATAGTTTGCCACAAAAATTATGTAAAAAATGTGAAAAACTTCTATTAAGCAATTATGAATTCCGTCAGACGATAATTAGTAGCAATACAAAATTAAAAGAAATACTTGAATCAAAAAATACTGAAGATTTTTCAGTAAAAAAGGAAGAAAATATAGAAATTAAAGAAGAAGTAAATACAAATAAGACTTACTATGATAGTGATGATGAGCCTTTATCTGCATTTTATCATAATGATGATAATGTTGATAACGATACTCATTATAACATAGATGAACCTTCAGAATCAGTAGCTATAAAGGTAGAATGCGTTTTAGAAGAAAATGAGGAGAAAAAATGTCTGGAAAAAATTGATCAAAAACCAGAAAAAAAGAAGAAAAAGAAAGCAAAGTTCATAGAGAAAAAAGTGCAATGTGAGGTTTGTGGTGCTATAAAAGTAAAAGGAAAAATGCCAGAACATATGAGAATTCATACAGGAGAGAAACCATTCCAATGTGAGATTTGTCCCAAACGCTTCCGTACTGCTTCATGCTTAAAAGTTCATATCAGAACTCATACAGGTAAGAATTATTATAGAAGTAAATCATTTTTGCTTTGAGCTAAAGGATTATATAACGAAAATGTCTGTAATAATAGATGCCAAAATTCTTCTTCCCTCTTCCTTTTTTTTGGCCTTTTCTCAGTGGAAAATTAGCCAGATCCCTCTTAGTTATTCAATTCACCAAGAGTGGTTCTTGTCTGGCTTGGCACCATGCCCACTCCCATTTTGATTATAGAAAATTTCCAGTCTTCTGTAAGACCTTTTCTTTTTCTTTTCCTTTTTGCCTGTTTGTGTTTGCTGTTGGTTGTGTTAGCTGTTGACAAGGCTGTTTTTTCTAATTTGTAATTATATTTGCGCACGCGCTAGTATATAAAAAAATTCTGTATGTATAAAAACTTCTTCATGTGTTAGTTGCTTCCAAATCAAAATTTATCAGCATTATAAATGATTAAAAAACATAAAATTCCCTTCTTACTCCAATATAATCACATGTTTGTCATTTTACTGCACATCATCCATACAATCACTATAAAATATATAAAATCGAATCCAGGGCATATCTAAGATAGCAAATAAATAAATAACTATACTAAAACACTCGATGCTAAAAATTAAACGCGATTAACGGATTACCTAATTCTTGCCAAAAGTACATGTTGCTCGTTTCACGGGTGAAAAACAACTGATGTCAAAATTAATATTTTAAGAAAACTTGAGTGAATATATTTTTTATAAAAAGTTAAAATACTTATTTTTTTTTTTTGTTTTTTTTTTGAAAATTACGAGGTGTAATATTTAAGGAATTTAAATACTTTTTTTTAATAGGTTCCCAGTAAAAAAAACAATCAACATCCGAATTTACCAACTGTCACATGCAAAAAAGTGAGGACTAGAAAAAGACCATCCCACAAAAAAGTTAAGCAGGAAAAAAGTTTGGGGCAAAAAAGTGATAAGCCCCCCCATTTCAGACACCCCTGGTTAAAATCTAGATGAAAATAACCTAGGCTGATATAGGTGTTTTTTCTTTTGCTAGGGACGCCAAATTTGAGGCTTGAAAGGCCGGCCCTGGGTATTACCCCCCTCCCCATAGAAGAAAAAGATCTACGCCCTTGTGTCTTTGTAAATATCCCTAGTAGAAATTTTACATTAGAAGAACGTTATCCCGACGTAGTTGTAATGTATAATTTGTAATATATGTCCCGATTCCTAACGTTGGTAACCTAACATTTAGGTCTAATATTAATATAACGTTTATCATTACTTAGTTCCTGCGAAAATACTTGCTTCATATCTTGCGTTAATAGAGCTCGTACATTGCGCGTGCATAAAAAGGGTATGAGCCATCTAATGCAGGGAACGGCGCTGGATGAAACCAAGCGTTGCCTGTCTCGTACAGTTGCGATCTTTAAAAAGTACTACACCCAAAAATTGTACTATTTAAATCTAACTTGCCACTAAAGTCAATTCAGGACCTAACTAAGTCAGAGATATATAAAACTAAATGTAATAGTCATCTTGTTCGACACATAGTTGTGTCAAATGAGTCAACATGCAACACTTAAGCCAGCAACAAAAATCAATTTTAACAATATATTTTGGGGCTAATAAGGAAAATTGTCGAGAAATTAGAGATTCAGAGCTAAAATATATAGGAATGAAGATTTGTGGTCCTTTAAAGCTTTAACTGCTATTAAATAAGGTACCTTATTGCTTTTCTTTATTTTATTAATTATATATTTTTATTTCCGTTATTATTTTTTAGTTCTATATATTTCTATAAATTGTACAAATAGGAATATATTTTACGAGAAATGAATGTGTTTTATACCGTTTTTAAATCCACTGACAATGTACATAACCCTAAAAATTTCATGGTCAGTAAATCACTTGAAACACCTAAAATTTTAAAAATTTGGTGTACCTCCAGGTCCAGTGATGTAGTACTTTTTTTTTATTCCAAGTGTACCTGTAATTTGATACCAAAATTAAGTAAATTTTCGATAATCTGAATTATGCGGTAAACCGAACAGTGAAACATACATGCATGTACTTTGAAGTCCGAATTTTATTGTTCGGATTACTGCCTCATTCGGAGTATCGAACATTCGGGTTATCGAGACATCAACTGTATAATAAACGCGTAGGCCCAAATATATAAAAAAAAAATTGAAAAAAGAATAAGTGGTCACCCGCTCGCCGACTAAACTGAAAAAAAATATTTGGTTGAAAAGTCCAAAAGTTTAAGTATATTGGGTTTATGACGTTAGATAAACGTTTTTTTAGTAATAGATCCCTAACGATACAGTCAAAACATTCTCCTAACGTTAGGTAAAGTGATTTTAACGTAAATTTCTATAAGGGAAGTCCCTTGCTTAAGAAAAATAATCACTTTATTTAATTTGCAATACGTTTTTCGGACTATATGGTGAGTCAATATAATCAACTATTGCATTTCAGAAAGTTCAATATCATAAAATGAAATGTTGTTTATTTCCTCTAGAGGAAAGCTTAATTATAAATGGTATTATGCAGGAGAGTTTCAATCATGGCGTTTTCCCGGTAAAATGCATTGCCAATCCTAAAAATTTGGATGTTTAATTTAAAAAGGGACTCTATGGTGATATAATGATGTTTAATTTTCTTATTAGGTTGGAAATATACTATTATTTATAAAGAAATTCAATCTGCTTAGCGAAAGAATTTTTGAAAACCGATATTACATTCAAAAGTTAACTTATAATTATAAGGTTTACATACCATAAGACAAAAAGATGGATAGACAGATAGACATTTTTTTACTCTTTACACTTAACAACTCTAACTAGAATAGTTGTGCTCTTTTCCACACCACCCAGGAGGTAAAGCACTAGGTGCGTTACGGTTAACGTGCCGTTCCCCAGTGAGAAAACCTCAGTTCCCCTATGAGGATCCCTCAGTAGGCCTATACACGTGGAGTATAATCTCGTCAGGCGACAATTTAACATACACTATATATACCTAACCCTTGTATGACAACTGCCCACTTTGTAAGTTCGGTCTCACCGATGTCAGGGTTGATACTACTCTCTCTTTCGAGATACCTGGCGTGTATGAGAAAAAGTCGACCATCCAGAGAGAACACCTCAAATGTCCGTCTGTTCCTTTGTCTTTTGTTCGCGGTTATCCTTTCCCCCTTGAGGGAATTTTTGCGGATATTGACAACCTGTGCGTGTAACCCTACCTATCCATTCCCCCTTGAGGGAATTTTTGCTGATATTGACTACCTGTTCGTGTAACCCTGCCTATCCATTCCCCCTTAAGGGAATTGGTGCGGATTTTGGCTATTTAACTATATACTAAATTAAACCTAGAGGAAACTATGCCAACAACCCGGGTTCGTTTCCCGGGTGGGGGAAATTGGCTTGGCTTGAATGGAAAGAAAAAACCTTAACCTTAAAAAAACTTACTGTTACTAGCTGTTAATTTTACCTTAAGGAACCTTACAAGTCCTGATTACACTGTCTGTAAAAGTTGTCCTTCAAAGATCTAAAAAATAAAATAACACATTATACATAAAAATTAAAACTTTAATTAAATCCTTCTTTCTGATATATCTGAAATAAATAATATTTACATATTAGTATTAGTCTACCCCAGGTTATTCTACACGCCCCATGCTACCTTAAAAAACATACTATGTTATTGTATTAAGGATATTATCCTTAATGTTTATGTTTATAGGCCTATAAACTTCCAAAAACCTACAGTTAATATACCTAGCGTATTTTTGCATAAAACAATATGTAACTATCCTATAATTTTAATCTGATTGTAGATTAAAATTGTATTTGTACCTGTAAAAAAAATAAATACCTGAAAAAAGTCCAAACCAACGAAAATATCCTATAAAACATTTCAAAAAAAATACATAAAATAATATTATAAATAAAAAACACTTATATCCTGAAAAAAATATACATAAATATAACCAAAATTATTATAAACAATATCCTTAACAATTAAAAAATATTAATATACATTGTAAACTTTTAAATAAAAACTAATATTACATTATAATGTAATTAATACCTGAAAAAAAAATAAATGTTTAGAATATTTAACCTAAGAACACTTTTTTTTTCAAAAAATACCTAATGCACAATATAGGCTATCTGAAAAAAATAAAAATAAAACCAACATTGTATAATATAGTTCTTCATTATGGGGTTTCTATAGAACATAGAACCTTATCATTTTAACCCAGTGATATAATGCCTAAAAGAAAATAATAGTACCTGAAAAAAAAAATATACATAAAAAAAATATATGTGTGTAAAATAAGAACACAAATAACACAATATAGTATATAATAAATATAGTTCTTCATTATGGGGTTTCTATAGAATATAGAACCTTATCATTTTAACCCAGTGATATAATGCATAAAAGAAAATAATAGTACTTGAAAGAAATAAAATACCTGAAATAAAAAATAATACCTGAATAAAAAATAATACCTGAATAAAAAATAATACCTGAATAAAAAATATATAAAAAAATATATGTGTAAAATAAGAACACAAAAACACATTAATAAGAACAATGTTCTTTTTTGATTAAACTGTAAAAAAATATTTATAACACCGAGGTGACTTCTGACGGGGTAGGATGATTTCGGACACTTCTTCTCAAAATCTTCTGAATCAAAGCACGTGTGTAAAAGTTGTGGGGTTGTGTGCTCAAGTTGTGGGGTTGTGTGCTCAAGTTGTGAGGTTCATTTCCACAACTTTTACACACGTGCTTTGGTTCAGAAGATTTTGCGAAAAAATGTCCGAAGTCATCTACTCCGTCCGAAGTCACCTCAGTTGATGGTACCTGTAAAAAATATTATATTAGGCTCTATACTCTTGGCGGTTTTAGATTCCAAACTATTTTGCTTTTGTGCCTTATATTAACTGTGCCTTTGGGCACAACTCTTCTCTTAGCACTACTTCCATTTCCGTTGTTTTCATTGCAGTTAAAAACAAACTCACATAGATCTTGCCTATATCCTATAACATATTAGTGTTAATTACCTATAGTCGAGTCAAATAATAAATTTAAATTGCAATAAATGTACACGGGCTGATATTTTAAAGGGTAGTAGTGGATGGTAACAGAACACATCTGTTAGTTTTTCACTGGATGATTTGCGTAAGGGGTGTCCGATATCTTGAATTTTAGGGGTGAGTTGCTTAATATGCATCTAGCGATACAAATGCATATAACCAATTTAAGGAGGAAATTTCCAACAATTTTTATTGGGATCATTTTTTTAATATATTTATAACAATGGTTAATTTAAAAATAGTCATGTTGGAGGTGGAATTGGTTTTTTCCATTTTTCAGCCAAATTATTCATCGGACGATATGAGCAAACTTGTAGCTCTCGAAAGTCTCTTTAAGTTTCATATACTATTAATTTGCATAGGTACTTTGGTACGGTTACAGAGGGCGCAACCGCCCACTGTAAACGTAACAAAATACTTATGAAAAAGCATAACATATAATACTTCAAGAGCTACAAGTTTGCTCATAACCACTTTTATCCTTTGAAGAATAATTTGGCTGAAAAATCGAAAAAAACAATTTCACCCCCAACATGGCCATTTTTAAATATTTATAACTCGATTGTTATTAATATAATAAAAAAATTATCTAAACAAAAATTGTTGGAAATTTTCTACTTAACAAAATTAGTTATATGCATTTTTATCGTAAGATGCATATTTAGCGAGAAAACCGCACTCACCCCTAAAATTTAAGATAGCGGGCATCCCTTACGCAAATCACCCGGTGAAAAACTAACAGGAGTGTTCTGCTACTATGCACTACTACCCATTAAAGTATCAGCCCATGTACATTTATTGCAATTTAACATAGGAATTTTTCGTTATTTGACTGGACTACTAGGTTTTCTTACCTGAACTGTCTCTGTTTAAATGACTGACTTCTCCAGCTTATGTAGTTCTGTAACAAAAAGATTTAGTTTAAAAAAATTACCTCAAAATAACCGAGATCGAAGTTAAATAACAGTTTAAATAAAATAACTTAATAAGTTATTAATACGTTTTTTAAATAAGCATCGGACTGGCGGCTGTAGGACATAACGAGTTCTCGGATGGGATTTTTTTTGATAAAAATCGGGCTTAATATTGGTCGCATAACAAAAATTCGTTTTTATAGGTTTATTTTTTTAAGTACTTTTTCGAAAAAGAGTAATATGAAACTAATCCGTATTTAATATAGGAGTTTAACAGCGGCCATATTTAAAAGTTCACAAAAAATGTATGAGGTGAACTCCGTGAGCTATAGAAATATATTATTTGCCGCAATTATACATGAGACTGATAGAATTCTATAGTGCACGGATCCGCCAGTAGTGTCATCTCGTCAAAAAATTAATTTAAAAATAAACTTTTAAATATAGCCGCCGTTAAAGGCTTAGTTTACACCATGGGTACTATATTTTAAGTCCAGGTACTTTTTATCTACCTATCTCTGTTTACAAAATGCTATAAACAGAGATAGGTAGACAAAAAGTACCTGGACTTAAAATATAGAATCCATGGTGTAAACTAAGCCAAAGTGCACATAATAGTGCACTTTGGGAACGTTTAAGTATTACGTAACGCAAATTGTACCAAGCCAAAATATGAAATCTCTATAACGTATAATAACGCGACAACCGGGGTATGAAGTGTATGAATTTTGTTACAATTTGCGTTACGTAATACTTGAACGTTCCTTTTATAATACTATATTCAAGAATATTTCAAAAAGTAACTGTTTTATTTATTCACAAGTCCACAATTAAACCCAAAAAAAAATAAAATTTAATAATAATGAAAATTCTAATCCAAAATAACACAGCCACACAAAAAAAAGGTCCGGATTTTTTTTTGAGACCATTTTGAGGCACCTCATCCAATTAGTTTTGGAGATAACCTCAAAAAACCTTATTTTCGAGTAAAACGAGCATAAGGGAACGTTCAAGTATTACGTACGCTCCTAGGGGGGGGGTAATTTTGGAGTGTTATGCCCATGTTAATGGTATATGAAAATAGCGTACAGGAGGGGGGTGTCCAAAATGATCAAAATTTGCGTTACGTAATACTTGAACGTTCCCTAAAATTTTTTGAGTTTATCTCCAAAACTAATCGGATGAGTTGCTATTTTGACCTCAAATTCGGGTTCAGCTCCATAAAATACACGGTAATACAGTGGTCTCCAAAAAAACACTTGACATTTTTTTTGTGAAGCTGTGTAATTAAAAATTGTTCAAAATCGTTTTAAAATTACTTACATTTACTCGCGGTTTAAAAATTATTCCTAAATACACTATAGTATTATAAAAAAAACACACAAAACATACACTAATACTGTTTAGAACAAAAAACAAACAAAAACGATCCACTTTATTCGGCAGACTGTTATGAAATGACTAAAATATTTAGTTTACAATGGCACTTGTTAAAAAATTACATAACATTATCATATGAGTCAAAATGGGGACCCACTTGGGCATGCTCAGTTGCAGCTTAATTTCGATATTTCAGCTGTCGTAAATTACCCCTCCCCATTTAAAAATTTTCCGTTCCCCAAAGTTACTCATAATTGCTCAAAGTTAAAAAATATTTATCTTAATAACACTGGTCTACAAAAAAAGAAAAAAAAAATCTTCTCCAAAGACCAAAACCTATCATGCGTTAAGTATTTTTGTGTGCTGATGAATCCGAAAAAGTTTACTTTTTTAGGCACGTATAACCAATGTCTAATAAAAACCGGGAAATTGAAAATTCGGTTTCAGCACATAAAAATACTTAAGGCGTGATAGGTTTAGTCCTTGGAGAAGATTTTTTTTGTAGACCAGTGTAATCAAAATTGCTTACACTCGCGGTTGAAAAATTATTCCTAAGTAGTCCGACAAGCCATATATAGTTAGTGTAAAAACACAAAACATACACTAATAACGTTCAAAACTAAAAACACAAGAAAAAACACGAAACGATCCACTTCATTCGGCAGACTGTAATGAAATGAACAAGATTAAATTTAGAATGCCTTTTGTTAAAAAATTACATAACATTATCAGTCAGAAATATCTTTGTTGATTTTATTATAATAAATGTTAGGAAGTTTTGTTCAGTGTTATCGCTTAAAATGGGGGCTCACTTGGGCAGATTAATTTTGAGATTTCAGCTTAAAAATTTCCCGCGCCCCAAAGACTTATGCAGCACTTTAACCACTATAGCACCAAGCTAAATTTTCTATTTATTATAAAAATGAAATGAAAAATAAATATCTTAATAATCAAAATTACTTACATATACTCGTGGTTGAAAAACAATTCATAATAATCCGATATAGTGTAAAAACACAAAACGTGCACTAACACTGTTTAGAACTAAAAACACACAAAAAATCACGAAAGATCCACCTCATTCGGCAGACTGTAATAAAGTGACTGAAAGATTTAATGTGAATACCTTTTATTAAAAAATTACATAACATTATCATAAATGCAGAAATACGGTTGCCAAATCTATTTTTTTTTTCGAGCGTTTTAAGTTCTTTATTTTTAGTGGCACCTCCCCAAAATGGGGGCCCACTTGGGCAGATTAATTTTGAGATTTCAGCTGTCGTAACCCCCCCCCTCCCCAATTTAAAAATTTCCCTCGCCCCAAAGACTTATACAGCACTTTTACGACTATAGCACCACCTTGCTGAAAATGACGGGTCTGGGCGGGTATAAATGGTGCATAAACCCAAGGGCGTAGATGAGGGAGGGTAATGTGGGTAATTACCCCCCCCCCCCATAGGCGTGGGCGCCAATTTTGTTTGCAGGCGCCAAGTTTGGAGGAAACCATCAGGGACACAGTTTTTTTTTCTTGTTGGTATTTTTTTGGGCGCCAAGTTTGGTAGAAACCGTCAGGGACAACGCTTTTTTTCTTGTGGTATTTTTTGGGGGGCATTTTTTTTGTAGGCGCACAAAGCTTTATTTTAGGGTGTTTTTTCTTTTGCTAGAGGCGCCAAATTTGAGGCTTGAAAGGCCGGCCCTGGGTATTACCCCCCCCCCATAGAAGAAAAGATCTACGCCCTTGTAAACATATTGTAAAATGATATGTATATGTGTATATTTTGTATATTTTTATTAAAATGAGTACCGTTCTGTATTATTGACAGTCAGTCATGAACAAATGCAAATTTATATGACTGTCAACATTAAATGTAAAAACTTTTTTTATAACAAAAAAAAAGTATATTTGCGCACAATTCCCCAGCCCGTGGGGCAACGGTGCGCACTTGTTGGGGAATTTTTCATTTAAAGAATGTTTTGAAACTTTTTTTTTATCGAAATTTTGAAAATGTTTTCTACTTTTTAGTTATATGTAACTAATAGAAGGGTTTTAACTTTAAAAACTTGCTTTTTATCTAATTTTATTGCCATTTAATTGAATGAGGGAGCTCGGGCATCATTACCCCATCATGAACTTAAAAATAAATCACTTCACATAACAAAAACTATTAAAATTTAACAAAATTGCATGGATAAATACATATGATTGCATCCTTCAAGAATATATTTATTTTAGAATAATCGGTTAAGAATTATGAGCTTATCATCCTATTTCGTACGCGTGCAAAATAATAACAACGAACATCGATCCAGACATATTCAAATATTGTAAACAACTGTTGTGTCAGTTGCCGTTCTTAGCACTAGCGAATTGTTAGACCAGACTGTCAAGCACGGTTGCCAGAGATGTTTTAGAATACCGCGTAATATGAATTTTCGGTTGAGCGCACGGTTACCCACTGCGCACGGTTATCCACTGCGCACGGTTACCCTACTTTTCCCTAGTATACAATGTAACCAGAATTTCGGATTCTTTGTGGCTAAAACTTTTTTAGTCATTTTTTTTGTGATTTATTACGTTCTAGTTATTAATATAATTTATTATATTATATTCCAGGTGAACGTGCCTTCGCGTGCAAAATCTGCCAGAACCGATTTAGGCAATATGCAGCCCTGTTGAATCATTTGCGCACGCACACGGGTGAAAAACCATACATGTGCTCGGTTTGTGGAAAATCTTTCGCCCAGTCTGGACAGTTGACAAGCCATTCTAGGACCCATACTGGAGAGGTACCATACAAGTGTGAAATTTGCGGGAAAGGATTCGCCAAGTCTGGGGGCCTTAAAGATCATATCAGGCAAGTATTATTAGGGGACGCACTGTGGGGTATTTGACCCAAAAACATGAACTTTATTCGATTTTGTGAAATTAGGATTATTAGGAAAGGATTATTACCTGTGGTAGCCTAATAGATGGGGGACAATTTTTGATTTTTTTTACTGTCCTTGCTTACACAGTCATTCGAAGTTCAACCGTTTCGAAAGCCGTGCGTTTTAGAGAGATTGATTTTGTTAATATAAAAGGAAATAACTTGTGTCTCGATTTCTGGTGGTTTTCGTTATGGATTTTGTTGAATAAGGTATTCACTATTGTTTATTACTATTTTTAATTGTAGTGCCTAACTAGCATGTTTAGAATTGACTTATAAAATAACTCTTTTTTTTATTTGAAAGGTTTTTGTTATACTTCCGGGTGCTTCCGGGTAATTATTTCAGTGTAATATGAAAGAATAACTATTCTAGTTTACATATATAAAAAAAATTACCCACAGAATATCACAGATGTACTTTTAGTGTAAATCCTTGGAACCTCATTTTTACAAAGATATTATTGAAAATAAACAAATTAGATAATCTGGCCGCCTTGTGTGCGTGGCTTAAATTTTTAAATAATATATTTAGTTTTAGCCCCCCTAACCCGATTTACAAAAAAAATATGAACAATTAAAAATGGGGTGTCACCTACCCCTGGTGGTGGGGCTGGAATTTTTTTAAGCACTTTCATCATTATTCTTAGAGTATTTTAAAACAAAAAATACTACAAAATAATTAAGTTCAACTTTTTGGGTCAAAAAGTCCCATAGTGGGACGTCCATAAAATACGTCACGCCTACCCTGTTGAAAATGACAGCCAAAAGCGGAAAAAAATTTAATCGTTTTGTGAGGTTTTACCGGACAAACACAGATTACATTTATGGCTGCCTACCTCCGTCACTTTGGCTCCTTTTGGCTGCTCATGTCTGCGTTAGTCGGTCTTTGTAAATCCTCATTTATCGGCTTACGTACGACTTTTGCCCGGTTAGTGCACCCGCGTCATTTAACTGAAAACGTCTGCTTTTGGCTGCATACGCAAACATTGCTTTTGGCTGCGAGACCAGCCAAAATTTATGTACGTCGGCTATTAGCTGCATACGCCCGTGCATATTTGCATATAAACTCCTGCGTAGCTATGGGGGTCCAGTTTGTGACTTTGCGGCAGAGGAAGGGGGTTCTAAAGCAATGTGATATCACAAAAAATATTTATAATTTATAAAAAAATCTGATGAAAACCGGTTCCAATACACAAATTAATTTCGGTATTTTCGGTACGAATAATTTCTAGTCTCTGGTAAGTTCTCATTTTTCAGATACGATGTTTTGGAATTTACAAGGCGATATGAAACTTTATCATTAATTTTCAAATTAAAACAAAATGTCACTCAAAGGCAAAAGGTCGTGTGTCAAAATTTTAGGGTGCATTTTAATAAAACGCCACAGTTCAGTAGGGTCTCTGAATAGAGTGGACATTAAACTTTACACTGTCTAAAATGTGAAGTTTAATGTCATTTCATTTAGGTTTCCTACAATTTAGACCACTAGAGTAAAATTTTGACTTACGACCTTTTGCACTTAGAGTGACGAAAAGCAATGTATTCTTATGAGAAAGCATATGGTTATCAGCAAATCTAAATTTCCACATATACTATCTACCTACCATATGAAATCTTATTAGTATATGGGACACCAAAGTATTTTCGTCGGAAACTTTTATTCAGACGTGTCAAAAGTCCGCCCCCCCCCCCCCCTTTAACTTTTGAACGGCTTAAGATATCAACTTGAAATTTAAAACACTTAAATTTTTGTTGTAAAATTTTATTTATATAGTTCAAAATTAGTTTTAAAGTATAACTGCATGATGAAATAAACCATTTTTTAAAAATTGTTTAATTTTTTTAAACACATTTTGACGAAAATCCCTAATTCTGGGGCTTTAAAATAGTCGCCAAAATTTGCTAAGAAAAAATAAAAAATGTGGTCAAATAGAGAATTTTATAAGCTTTAAAATGATATATCACACGACCCCCTTGCCCCCCTATCTCCATGGTGCCCCCTAAGCATACCAAATATATACCAAAAAATGATATGGGTTATCTTATTTACGTGTTCCAAATTTCAAGTTGTAATCTTAAGCCGTTCAAAAGTTAAAGGGCGGACTTTTGACACGCTGTATAGAGTTGGACCTGTGTTTATTTTTTAAAACTTTTGTTTATTTTTTCTTTCTCATATATAGTATAATATAAGAATAAGTATAAGAATAGGTGGGTCTCAACCAACACAGACCACTTTTTTTGTGGATTTTTATAAGGCTCACAAAAAAAAGGCGACTTTTTCTGCTGGGGTAGAGACCCACCTATTCTTATGTATTTTGGGATGCTGAACACGAATCTGCCATAAAAAAAGGCAACTCATGTGCTCATTTTTTGCTAACCGGAAACACTGTCTAAAATTGTCAAAATATCATCTGCAATTTCAGTGTAGCAAAAAAATGAGCCCATGAAGTGCATTTTTTATGACAGATGTTTGTGGGTCTGCGTTGTATCAATCAATAATTTATTTTATTTTTTTATGAGAAAGTATTCTTGCTCATTTGAGACGGCTGATTTATACATATAGATTTCATTAAACTAACGCCTATATTTTTATTCTTTTTATAGATTTTTTCATGAAAAAGAAAGGAACATTGAATGTCCAGTGTGTAAAAAGAAACTGGCCAGAAATATCGACTTACGGAAGCATATGTTGATCCATACTGGTGAACGACCGCATAAATGTGAGATCTGTACTAAGGGCTTTAATAATAAGTCAAACTTAACAAGGCATGTTCAAAAAATGCATTTAAATGTTTAAACTACTGTATTTGTTAAAATTATTTACATTTATACATCATAATATATTTCTTTTTATTATAATATTTGTTTTAATTGTTACTAAATATACAAGTTTGGAACAAGACTTGGTAAAACAGCAGGGTACCAATTCTTGAGAAAAATGAAATAGGGCAAAACTGATGCCAGAAATGAACTCAGGAGGCTCAAATCAGTGGGTGGGGCTGGTTTTTCGGTTGATTGGGGATGGCAAATTTTTCACGTTTAAAAAAGTTAAAGGGCCCCGATGGGGGCCCTAAAATTTTCCAAAAAAAGCAAAGGTTAACCTTGGTGATGGATAGATTTGGCCCTCCTGATTCCAAATCCCAAGGAATTTGTTCGATAGCTATAGTTTTTGAGTTATGGCTCTTTGAAATTTTAATGCCATTTTTCGCGTAAAAATTTAACTTTTTTGAAAAATTGTAGATAGGGCGCAACTGACACCAGACATGAACTCAGGACGTCCAAACTAGTAGGAGGGGGTAGTTTTCAAGCCAATTGGGGATGACAAATTTTTCACCCTCAAAAAAATCCAAGGGGTTAGCCTTTGTTTTTTTTCGGCAAATTTTAGGTTCTCGATCGGGCCCTAATTTTGGTCATAGATAGATTCGGCCCTCCTGATTCCGAAGGAATTTTTTAGATAGCTCTTATAGTTTTTGAGTTATGGCCCTTTGAAAAGTTAATGTCGTTTTTCGCGTAAAAAATTCACTTTTTTTTAAAATTGTAGATAGGGCGAAACTGACATCAGATCTGAACTCAGGAGATCCAAATTAGTAAGAGGGGTGGTTTTCAGGCCGATTGGGGATGACAAATTTTTCGACCTCAAAAAAAGCCAAGGGGCCCTAATTTTGGTCATAGATTCGGCCCTCCTGATTCCAAATCCGAAGGAATTTTTTAGATAGCTCTTAGCTCTTAGTTTTTGAGTTATGGCCCTTTGAAAAGTTAATGCCGTTTTTCGCGTAAAAAATACTTTTTTTTTAAATTGTAGATAGGGCGAAACTGACATCGGATCTGAACTCAGGAGGTCCAAATTAGTAAGAGGGGTGATTTTCAAGCCGATTGGGGATGACAAATTTTTCACACTCAACTTTTGGACTTTTTGCTTTTTTTCGGCAAATTTTAGGGCCCCGATCGGGCCCTAATTTTGGTCATAGATAGATTCGGCCCTCCTGATTCCAAATCCGAAGGAATTGTTTAGATAGCTCTTATAGTTTTTGAGTTATGGCCCTTTGAAAAGTTAATTCCATTTTTCGCGTAAAAAATTTACTTTTTTGAAAAAATTGAGATATGGTGCAACTGACACCAGATATGAACTCAGGAGGTCCAAATTAGTAAGAGGGGTGGTTTTCAAGCCGATTGGGGATGACAAATTTTTCACCCTCAAAAAAATCCAAGGGGTTAACCTTTGCTTTTTTTCGGCAAATTTTAGGGCCCCGATCGGGCCCTAATTTTGGTCATAGATAGATTCGGCCCTCCTGATTCCAAATCCGAAGGAATTTTTTAGATAGCTCTTATAGTTTTTGAGTTATGGCCCTTTGAAAAGTTAATGTCGTTTTTCGCGTAAAAAATTCACTTTTTTTAAAAAGTTGAGATAGGGCGCAACTGACATCAGATCTGAACTCAGGAGATCCAAATTAGTAAGAGGGGGTAGTTTTCAAGCCGATTGGGGATGACAAATTTTTCGACCTCAAAAAAAGCCAAGGGGTTAACCTTTGCTTTTTTTCGGCAAATTTTAGGGCCCCGATCGGGCCCTAATTTTGTTCATAGATAGATTCGGCCCTCCTGATTCCAAATCCGAAGGAATTTTTTAGATAGCTCTTATAGTTTTTGAGTTATGGCCCTTTGAAAAGTTAATGTCGTTTTTCGCGTAAAAAATTCACTTTTTTTAAAAAGTTGAGATAGGGGGCAACTGACATCAGATCTGAACTCAGGAGATCCAAATTAGTAAGAGGGGTGGTTTTCAGGCCGATTGGGGATGACAAATTTTTCGACCTCAAAAAAATCCAAGGGGTTAACCTTTGCTTTTTTTCGGCAAATTTTAGGGCCCCGATCGGGCCCTAATTTTGGTCATAGATAGATTCGGCCCTCCTGTTTCCAAATCCGAAGGAATTGTTTAGATAGCTCTTATAGTTTTCGAGTTATGGCCCTTTGAAAAGTTAATGCCGTTTTTCGCGTAAAAAATTTACGTTTTTGAAAAAGTTGAGATAGGGCGCAACTGACACCAGATATGAACTCAGGAGATCCAAATTAGTAAGAGGGGTGGTTTTCAGGCCGATTGGGGATGACAAATTTTTCGACCTCAAAAAAATCCAAGGGGTTAACCTTTGCTTTTTTTCGGCAAATTTTAGGGCCCCGATCGGGCCCTAATTTTGGTCATAGATAGATTCGGCCCTCCTGATTCCAAATCCGAAGGAATTTTTTAGATAGCTCTTATAGTTTTTGAGTTATGGCCCTTTGAAAAGTTAATCCCATTTTTCGCGTAAAAAATTTACTTTTTTGAAAAAGTTGAGATAGGGCGCAACTGACACCAGATATGAACTCAGGAGGTCCAAATTAGTAAGAGGGGTGGTTTTCAAGCCGATTGGGGATGAAAAATTTTTCGACCTCAAAAAAGTCAAAGGGGTTAACCTTTGCTTTTTTTCGGCAAATATTAGGGCCCCGATCGGGCCTAATTTTTAATAAAATATCGATTTATATATTTTTATAACATTTTTATTTTTTACATAAGATTATTAAAAAATGACAAATTTCATATAACAGTATATTTTCTTTAGTATAACAAAAATAAAAATCACAAAACATATTTAACATCTAAAATCAATATTTCTACATTAAAAATAATAAAAATTAATAAATGTTGCTGCTAAAAAAAAGAAAAAGAAAACAATCCTAGAGTCCAAATTGACGTCTTTAATAAAGCGTTCTCGAGTTACCATGGTCACAAATTTCTGGGAAAGACAGACAGGCCTACGAAACAATTTTTTTTGGGTCATATTTGCATCAATTTTTTTTTACTACTGCAGGAAAATATTTATATTAGACAACTTATTTTTAATATTTAAAATCATTAATAGAGGTAATTGATTCTCACAATAGTAGCATAAAAAATAAATTTATATTTAAAAGTTTTTAGCTTTTTTACAAATATTTATTATAGTGTCATGTTCCGATTTTTAATTTGAGGTGGAAAACTCCATTAAAAAAAGAAATGGGGATGTAAATTTGAAACCATTCCGGTCGAACAAGACTCCATTTAAACGCCTATAAAAAAAGGTAAAATTTAAAACATTTGTAAACAAATTTTGAACTTATTTGTAAATACGTAACCAATTTATTTCCACATGCTGACTTGGTGATCACCAAATGTCAGGCTGCAGTCTGACTAAGCAATACCAATTCAGCCTGTAGAAAGAAATTGGTAACATATTAACTAAGGTGGAATAGCATTCTCCTGCCACCCAAGGACCCCCTGCATGACAGGATCCTGCTATTATCACCTCCACCAACTTTGGAAATACCCAAGATATAAACGAACACGGTAAGAATTCGGGAAACCGGGACTTGGGAGCCTCCCAAAAATCACCAAGTTCGGGAATATAAAGAGTAAGCATAACGTTATCGTTACGTCCAAAACCAGGGCCTTACGGATACAACCATAACAGTAATGCTAACATTAAAGTGTTGGTACACTTTGAAATATTAGCCATTACTTATACAGATGCATCAGTCTGCAAAAAAGGAACGTTTCAAAATACAGCACAACC
Organism: Brachypterus glaber; assembly: GCA_958510825.1. NCBI lineage: Eukaryota > Metazoa > Arthropoda > Insecta > Coleoptera > Kateretidae > Brachypterus > Brachypterus glaber. Next base: position 26,046,454 of record OY294053.1, read on the forward strand.
TGCGATTGATTTAATGACTTTACCAAAGTCACCAAACAAATCTCAAGTTTCATGAGTGGACACGATGCCAGCAAAAACCGTCACGCCGAATTTGTGACACAAACCCCGAAATTGTTAATTCTTGTCGATTCTGAGGGCCCGTCGGATATGCATCTCAGCCACCGGCTTGCGCCAAATTGATGCAGAGAGTTTGACGCCTCAGAACAGCTTTCAATTAACCCATTTAAACCCACGGATGTATTTCGAAACTAAATCGCGAGTGTTTCTCCAAGGGTCAATGTCTTACGACAAAAATCCTCTTTGATAACAAACGAAACTCTCCGTTTTTGCGTAGTGAGTTCGAGTTTCATCCCCCATAAAAATTATTGGTAATATCAAAAAACGGTGGAAGAGTTTTCAAATATTAACCATAATATTATGTGGGATGGAACGGTTGGTATAGTACCTTCACACAATAAAGTACACCACGATCTAAGAATTATGGTGATAACTTTCCACAGTTACCAAAATAATGACTCATTCTCATGGACGTCACACCACGTACGTTCGTGGGCTAATGCCATAAAATCCTAATCCGGAAGGATATACGACACTTTCCAAAAGGTTAGTTTGACCCGTCAATGAATCCAACACGCTACTGCGCTGCCAGGGACTCAAGATCTGAAACTCACAGATGGAGAGTCTCTTACACAGCACCCAACAAAAGACATCAAATGTCGATTTTTTGCCAGGCAGAACAAATATATTTATAAGGGCAAGGTCAACCAGTGAGTACTGCCTGATTGGCCCCACCCCTTGTAATAAAATATGAGTGCTACCCGGGAGTATTGGGAGTCGAGCCACTTAAATACATTCATTGCACACAAACCTAACCCATTGCTATTAACCCATGGACATACTTTAATGTTAAATCTCGAGAATTCTATCAAAGGCCCTTTTACAGAAAGACCAAAAACCCCGATCTTTATAAAGGATCACTCCAATAGCGAACCAGCGGTCACCAAAAATGAAGGAAGCAAATGCACTCGCTGCAAAATCATCCTTTGACAACAAACCGAAAAACTCCAGTACTACACCCAAATAAGTTCAAAATTTGCCTACAAATATCGCATTTTAATTTTGCCATTTAGTGAGTTTATACCGTTACCACATATACCAAGCTTGAAATATTGAAGATTGAAATACAAAAAAATTTAACTGAAAATGAAAACAGGAAAAGAGTGGAACAGGTGGAGCGGGAAAAACTTTGAATTTAAAGAAAACTGAAAAAATGTGCGATTGTTTTTGAAGAGTAAAAGAAGACGGGAAATGGCAGGAAGTTTTAAATGTGCAAAAAGATGAAAAAGAGTGGGGATGTAATTGAAGAGCAGAAAGAAGATAGGAAAGGCTGGGGTAAAGAAAGCACAAAAAATGTAGGAATGTAATTGAAAAGTAGATCTTAACAGCTAAAATCCAAGGTAAAACAATAAACAATATTTTTACAAGTTTAGTATTGTGCTAACCATATAAACCCACCTTAACACTATCCAATGAAGAAATGTAGTTTGGTTTGCATGTTTTGATCTTGATCTTGAAAGCAGAAATGGACCCTCTACAGAGATACACCTTATTTGAAATATTCGTCATAATATTACTAGTTTTCTTAAATAAATATTATAAACAAAAACAATACAGAGTTGAAAATGTTGACTGGTTTCTTCATTTCCACTGTTTGTGCTACTCCTTGACCTCTTGATGTGGCCATTGGTGAAAACCTCTCGGGCTATTTCAATGTGTGCAAATGTTTTTGTTTCTGTTAATTCTGAAAATAAAAATAAGCCGTCAATATACAGTGCGTGTCTAAAGTTTGCCCCCCCCCCTTAACTTTTGACTTAAAATATTAATTTGAAATATGGAACAAGTAAATAACAATCCATAGTTTTTTGGTATATATTTTTTTTTGAATAGGGGGACAAGGGAAAACATTTTTTTTAAATAGAAAAGGGGGTTGTGTGATACATCATTTTAAAGCTTATTAAAAATAAAATCACTTTTCCTTTTTTTTTGATAATTTTTTTAATTTTTAGACTCCTATATTTTTTTGTCTTTGGGGGGATTTTTTTAACTAAAAATACCTAATTTTTACTGACCAGCTCTAATATTTTATTTTTTTTTATTATTTAGTCCCTCTTCACTTTTTTATTTTTGAAGGAATTATTTTTCGTGAATATTTAAAGTTGATCAGATTTTTCCTCCTCGAGTTATCGCGCGAAAAAGAAAACGTGATATCAAGACGGACCGACAGACGGACGTACATTTTTGTTTAGAATTGCATATAATGCATATTGGTACAAACGTTTTTTGATTTTAAACAAAAAATTACATTAGACACCCACACCAATGTTTACCTTGAAAATCCCAGCCAAGAACTTTGGGCCAATTTTAAGTCTTTAGCTCAAAGCGTTTTCGAGTTAACACGATCACAAATTTTTAGGGGCGGTTTTTTGACAACCGCAACAGTAGCAAGCTGCCGTCGGAACGGTGACCCTACAAATATTCCCGGTCAGAGGACAGACTTTTTCGCAAATGATGGGGTTGTATAGTTTCTTTTCACAAAAGTTTATATTTCTCTCAAAATTTTAATTTGGTCATTTTTTCTAACTATTAATTTTTTTCAGAAATTTATCAATATTGTCTTTTTCGTATTGTTTTAGAATTCTTAATTTAAATTCATGTTTAGCTGGGAAAACAAATATTTTTGTTTGTAAGCGAAAATAAGCGACACACACACCAACTCATTTTGTTCAGTTTATTTACATTTTTAACCAGTAAATTTATTTGTATACAAATCTGTATTTATAAATATATTTATAGTTATAACTTACCATTTAAAAATTTGTGCCTTGAAACATCAATGAGGGTCCACTAAATAATTTTTCTTGACAAACATTTTTTTTGTGCTTCCCAAAGACTGACAAAGTTTTTATGAATTCCATTTTGAAAGCTGCTCCTTTATTAACGAAATCTGAAACAAAAAATAAAACTTATTGGTAACCATTTAAAATTTTAATGTATTCTTTCATGCACACAGGGCCAAAATTATTTAAAAAAAAAATATATAAACGTGTTTTTTTAATGAAACAAGAAAATAATTCTGTCAACAATATAGTTCATTTTTACAAAAAAAATATATATATATATATGAAAAAATTGTTGATTAAAAAAAATCTGATTTTTTTGTCAATTGTAATTTTTATTTTTGTTTGTTTTAAAACTAAATATGTTTGCTGTTGATTAAAACCCACAGCACACAAGTGAGAGAATGCGACACACATACCACTTAAGTTTGTAAATAGTTTATTAGTATTTTTATTAGTAAATTCATAGCTGAGTATCTTACCATTTAAAAATTTGGGCCTTTAAACATCAATGAGGGTCCATCAAATAAATTTTCATGACAAACTTTTTTTTGTGTTTCCCAAAGACTGACAAAGTTTTTATGAATTCCATTTTGAAAGCTGCTCCTTTGCTAACGAAATCTGGAACAAAAAATAAAACTTATTGGTAATTTAAAATTTTAATGTATTTGTATGTATTTCATGGACACAGGGCCAAAATTATTTTTAAAAAAATATAAACGTGTTTTTTTTAATGAAACAAGAAAATAATTCTGTCAACAATATAGTTCATTTTTACAAAATATGAAAATATATATGAAAAAATTGTTGATTAAAAAAAATCTGATTTTTTTGTCAATTGTAATTTTTATTTTTGTTTGTTTATAACTAAATATGTTTGCTGTTGAGTAAAACCCACAGCACACAAGTGAGAGAATGCGACACACATACCACTTAAGTTCGTAAATAGTTTATTAGTATTTTTATTAGTAAATTCATAGCTGAGTATCTTACCATTTAAAAATTTGGGCCTTTAAACATCAATGAAGGTCCATAAAATAAATTTTCATGACAAACTTTTTTTTGTGTTTCTCAAAGACTGACAAAGTTTTTATGGATTCCATTTTGAAAGCTGCTCCTTTGCTAACAGAAAAAAAATCTGTTTTTTTTGTCAGTTGTAATTTGTATTTTTGTTAGTTTTAAAACTGAATATGTTTGCTGTTGATTAAAACCCACAGCACACAAGTGAGAGAATGCAACACACATACCACTTAAGTTTGTAAATAGTACAGGGTGGCCACAGAATTTTATTTGGAAAATTCCCTGACATTTCCCTGATTTTGAAAACTTTTCCCTGACAAATTTTCATATTTTTTCCTCATGAAAGGGATAAAACAAAAAAAAATCAGGCTTTTCAATAACATTCCCTGACATGTGGCCACCCTGTAGTATTTTTATTAATAAAATCATAGCAGAGTATCTTACCATTTAAAAGTTTGGGCCTTGAAACATCAATCCAAAAATTTCTCTAGAAAAACCATGTTGTCTTTGCCAAAGAATGACAAAAAATATGGAAATACCATTTTTAAGGATGCTTGTATGGAAATTAAATCTGAAACAAAAAGAAAAAAAAATAAAGCATATCCTTAATCAGCACAAGTTCTTAGATTAGAGCTATTGTAATATTTCTCATTAACATTCAACCTTAAGTGCATATTAACATAACTCCACCCTGCCCCATCTTATTTATTTTTTACCACAATTCAGTGGCAAAGGCACTAAAAGTGTTCGTTGTAGCTGCACTTGTACACTCATGCAAAAAGTGTAATCTCCGATTGGTCAAAAGTATTATGTTGCACAATCAGAAGCGATTTTTTCTGCACAAGTGTAGTTCATGCTGCAGTAGTTCAGCAAAATCTTAAATTTCAATAGTAAAAGATGAGGCAGGGTGGAGTTTTGTTAATGAATACTCAAGACTGAATGTTCACGAGAAATTGTACAAGTTATGAAACTTTTATTAATTTTTAATATATTCCGAGGGGTGAACTGCTGACAAAATGTTGTACCTGAATTCCTTCAGATTACCTCTTAACCTTTAAAGATTTCCTCCAGATTACCTCTAATTTGCACACCTGAATTCATCCATAGTTTACCCCTATTCTTTCTTTCAACAAAGTCAAATATTTTACTTTAAATACTGTTTACCACAAAACAATACAAACTTTTTAGGTGCCTTAAGGTTTCTAAAAAATCGATTGGAAGTTCCAAGTTGGAACGTTAGCAAAACCATAAATGATGTCACAAAATGATTGCCATTTTGCGTTTTGTTAAATAAATTTAATTGAAATATTTGCTAATTACTATCTAAACTACGTCTGCAGAGCTCTCGGCAGAGCTTTAAATAAAAACTTCTTAAACAAACAACCACCAAACAACAAAAAAGGGGTGTGACTGCCACAATATTAATACAAAAAAACTTTCAAACCAATTCACAAAGGATAAATTAAGGTCCAAATACAAAAATAGCACACACCTGAATAATAAAATCGTTAATTTAAACACTTTTTAGCTACTATTTAATATGTAAGCGTCTAATCTCGGCCATATTTAAAAACTGAAGCTGCGCAAACGCTTTGTGAATTATGAATCATTGTCAAATACGAAAAATCTATTTTATTGAATTTATGTAGATTAAATACAAATATTACCCAATTACCATCTCTGATTGTATTAAAACTTCCTAGTGACCCGGCATAAAGAAATAATCAATAATTTAGAGAGTTTTCTCTAGTTCATTGGAGATAACTAAAAGAATGACAGGGGTTAAGTTCTATGCAAATTTAGAAAGAAAAAATATTACTGCAAACCATTTACAAAGGATAATCAGGCTCTAAATACAAAAAGGTACATACCTTGATAATAAAATCGCCATGTTAAATTATATTTAGCTGTAAATGCTTTACACCTTCTACTTGGGCAAAAACTACGATTTGAAGCGGCGCAAACGCTTTGCGCACAATGACATTTAGGGTTTCCCGCGAAAAGTACCAAAAAATTATTAAGAATTATTATAAGAAGAAGAAGCTTCCCCAAAAATAACAAGCGTCTAAATGCAGCTCTCTGTGCAAGAGTTTGTTTTGGTTTTTTCTTGGTTTGGGCTTTTTTTTTAATGAGGGGGCCTTGGGTTATGTTAACGTTGGTTTGCGCGTGCTCATGCGCAGTTTGTCAAAACATTGCATAAAGAGCTGCACATAGGCGCTCCTAAATTCCATTGATCTTTGTTAGATCTTTGAAAGGGACATTTGAACTACTACGCACACGGTGCTATCTTCAAGCAGGTTACTACAAAAATTATTTGAACAACTCTCGTACAAACATAACCTAGAAATTTAAATCAATTACCTGTATTCACACGAAATGGAAATTTCAAATTTTGATGCAACGTGTAGAATATGTTTAAATAATAATGCAACTAAGTATTTAGATGTGGAACATAACAAATTTAAAGTAAATTATTATTTTTTGGTAAATTCTTGTGCCTCAGTACAGGTAAGAGAGATCACATAAACGTTTCCTTTGTATTTAAGTTTTTAAATAATTTAGGCTACCAAAAACGACGAATTGCCGTCCAAAGTTTGTAAAAAATGTGAAAAGTTATTAATTAACTATTACGAATTTCGTTTATTAATAGTAGATAGTGATACAAGATTAAAAAACATTGTCGAGTTAAAGAAAAACGTTGAAACTGAAAAAACAGAGGTTACATTTAAAACAACAACAAATATAAAAGAAGAGAAAGTAGAATATGAAAAAAATAGTGAAAATAATGAACAAGAACCTGACTTTGAGATAGAAAATAAAGACTATAAACCACCTACAGATAAAGACGAGATAAAATGTTTTAAAGATAAAAGAACCAGTCCTAATAAAGATTTGAATAGAAAATTAACAAAAAAAATTAACTGTGAAATATGTGGTAAGAGTAAATTAAAATCTAAAATTGTACACCACATGCGACTTCATAATGGTGAAAGGCCATATCAGTGTGACATTTGTTTTAAAACTTATAAAACAATGAGTTGTTTGAATGATCATAAGAGAACTGTACACAAAGGTAAGGCACTGCTCAACTATTAACTAAAAATGTAAAATATCTCGACAAGAATAAAAAAAAAACTTTTTAACAATAGTTGCTTTTGTTTGGGACATAACGAGTGTTGGAAACAATGTTTTAGACCACTTTAGATTTTTCACTTTTGGCAAAAATAGCAATTTCTAAAATTTATGTGTGAAATAGCTTTAAAATGATATTAAATTAATTATAATCTTATTTGTATACAAGATTATCAGTTCATCGCGCGTGCCAGTGGTGGTCTGGCGTTTGCAATCAAGATGAGCTACAAGTGTACCTCAATTGACACATCACCTTGGTGGATAATCGGCAATGTTATGTGTAATTAGACCAATATTACTCAACAAATTTCGAGAATTTCTACACAGAGATGACATAAATTCATTAATTTTTTCCAAAAATTCAACTATTTATCAAAAGTTCAGAATTTTTCTGGAACCTCAAAATTATCTATACTGTCGAGATAATATCTCTATCATTTGTATTATAATGCAAATACATATGGCTACAAGCTTTTCTACTTCTTTCTTGTTCAATGGCAGCCTTTACAAAATTAACCCTAAAGGAGTATGTACTATTTGCAACTTAAACGAGTTTGAGACTTTAGATCATATTTTCTTTAAATGCCCCATGTACAAACCGTTGCGTGCACCTTACATTGATAGCCTTATTAACCTAGACGGTCTAGTCTTTGTACTTAACTTTCTTAATGTAACTAAAATAAAAATGCTCCACAGTTTATTTGGAAAATATTGAAATTTTTAACTTACTATCTTGCTTGATGAAACAGACCATAGGTTTTTTTTTTTTAATTTTTAGGATTAAAACCATTTGAATGCAATATTTGCAAATTAAAATTTCCGCACCGCTCCACACTAACCAATCACATGCGAAAACACACAGGTGAAAAACCATTCATGTGTTCGTTTTGCGGGAAATCCTTTTCCCAAAACGGCCAACTACAGTCGCACACAAGAAGGCACACGGGGGAGACTCCCTATAGTTGTGAAAAGTGCGGAAAACAGTTTCATGCTTCTACGGACTTACGAATGCATATTAGGTAATTATAAGGTGGAAAATGCAACGCAAATGCGTGAGGAATGTACTTTATCCACGGCCGTGATTAATAGGCCTAATAATCACGGGTCTGTAAAAATAAAGCATTTAAAATTTAAAACGACCGTGGATAAAGTATAGACTTCTACTAAGGTGATTAGGTCACTTGCCTTTCAGCTCATGTCCCAAAATTCACCCTCACTGATTAATAGCAATTATTATACGCTCATTGAATAATATACTATTTTCTTCAAGCGTACTAAAATGTTCATATTTTATAACTGAACACACTAGTTAGAAGTGATCTATTTTTTTACAGTAAAAAAATGAGTTCGTTGTTGTACGCCGTAAAAAAAAGTTAGTTAGCAAAACCACCACTGGCGGCAGCACTCTTTGACTTTGATGACAGCTATACTTCAAACTTGTTTGTTTATTATGTAAACAGGTGGTTGACTCGAGATCCTGTGCAAAAACCTTGTGTGAAATTGATTAAAAATGATTGAAGAAGGATAAATATATTGTTTATACACCTACAAATCTGTCCGAAATTGCAAATGCTACATTAGACAAGTTACCATCGAAATCGCGAAAAGCGTACGATTTAGCCTACGAAAAAAAATTAAAATGAGCTAAGGAAGGTTTAAGTTTATTTCGATAGGGTTTTAATTAGAGACACTAGATCTAGGTCTTAAGTTAGCAAGCCCTTGCTAACTTAAGACCTAGATCTAGTGTCCCTAGTGTTATTGGCCTATTTTAATAAAAAAAAAAAACATAAAAACTCCGCTTCGCGTCGTTCGTAAATTCTACAGACTAGTAAAAAAATGGGGGTAAATTTGTTTTTTACAGAGGTTAGAACCTTTTTTTTTTCTAGTCATCAAAATTTTCAGGGGGGTATTTTTAGTCTCAATTTTTTTCCTAGGGGCGCCAAAAGTCCAACGCTTGCAACAGGGCGCCGAAATCCAAAGGCCGGCCCTGATGTGCCATAAAACGTAATAGGGTTCATCGAGGGCTTCATATACCGCAACAGGTGTCAGCCTCTTACGGAATTTGCTATATTTCATTTCGTTTATTTCATTTATTGATATACAATTTTTTACAATTATTATTTTACAACGTATTTCAATCTAGGCTACTGCCCGTTTTGAGAAAATTATAATTTTGAATCATAGATCTAAACAGTATTTTAACATTACCGAAATACATATAACACAAATAATATGTAGTTAAATGATTTTTTCAATCTACCCCCCGTCATTTCCCTGACGTCAGCAGTATAAGGAAACTCCTTTATATACAGAGAGAGCCCAGACCAGGGGCAGATTCAAATCTAGATTACTTCTAACCTGGGGCAGATTCAAATCTAGATTACTTTGTGTTAAGTACTAATGACTGCAATTTTTTTCCATTAACAAAAATTGCTTATCACTTTTTTTGTCTTAAACATTAGTTTTTTTTTCATAGATTTATACACGAGAAGGAGAAGAAAATTACGTGTACAGTCTGCGGACAAAAAGTGGCGAGAAATATAGACCTTAGGAAGCATATGCGTATACATACTGGCGAAAGGCCTTATCAATGTGAACTGTGTGATAAAAAATGCGCAACGAAGTCAAATCTCAACAAACACGTCGAAACATCACACCTTAATGTAAGGATCAAGGACCATACATTTCCTGAAAAAAATGTCTTTTCGTGGAAATTAAAATACTGCTGCTAGCAAAAGAATACCTTTCCCGGGTGCCCATATACATATTCCATTCAAAAACAAAAAATCGAAAAAAAAAATATTTTTTTGAAAAACGAAAACATTTAACAAAAATAGTTAAGACTCCCTTTGACCCCCTTACCCCACCCCGATTTTTACCAAAAAGAAATTCCAGCTGAGAACTTTGGATAAGGAACCTATAGGATGCATACATGTTCCCAATTGAAGTCTTTAGTTTAAAGCGTTCTCGAGTTATCATGATAATAAATTTCCCCGACAAACGTCTTTTTTTTTTAAGGGCTGAAGGACCTGGGTCGATGGCCATTTGTACATGTAATAGTACAATAAATGACGTTTATTAATATGCAATAAACATTTTTCATTTTTTTTTCTCTAACACGACGCTTTTCTTGGGAAAGGTTAAACTTTCTTCCAATGTTATTTGCTACGGAGGTTACAGCTAAATATTAAAGTTTTATCAAAATCCGCGGAAAGTTATTTTAATCAGGACATGTGCTGATTCCTTTTTTGCGCTTTTATTGTCTTTTTTTACGTAAATTTTACATTTATATTATAGAAGAATTTTCATATCCTACCCGTTTTTGAAGATGAATATGAATATGAATATTTAACCATTTTTTTTATATAGAAAGAAAAAAGACACCATTGTAAAATTTTGTAGGTATGTTTATATTCAAAGAATACAAATAAAATTTCTTTAGATTTTTAAAGTGCTATTTTCTGGCTATAATTTGTTTTTGAAAAAAAAAACAAAAAAAAACGGTGGGCGCCATGATTCCGGCCGTTTAGATCAACTAAAAAAAACAAAACGGGATATTATTCAGTATTGAAGTCGCTATAGCCCTATCCAGAAGAAAAAATTTTGGCCAAAAAACTACAAAATGGCGGACGTTTTTTAAAAAAAAATTAACCATACCTACAAAATTTCACAATATCTTTTTTCTTTCTATATAAAAAATTGTTTAAAAAAAGATTATTTTTATAATTTCCAAGGTAGAAAGATTCCTTAAATATTTCTAACATTATCCTTTTTTTTAGTTGCCAAAAAAATACACAGAACCTCTTCCATGTGATATATGCAATAAGACTTACAGTCGTAAATCTCATCTGAAAAGACATAAACAAACTATACATGCAACAAATATTGTGAATAATTTGTAAAAATTAATCAATAAAAAACTGCTGCCAACAAAAAATTCTCCTGTAGGCCTAAGCTTATTAAAAGAAAAAATCAAGTTTTTTTAATAAGCATTTTTTTTTAGAAAAACGAAAAAATATGAAAACTCAAAACAAAAAAAAATCGTTTTTCGAAAAACGATTTTTTTTGAGAAAAAATAAAACTTCTAAAAACGTAAAAAAAAATCAATAAAAATATTTTCTCGGGAAAAGTAAAAAATATATACTTTGTTAAAAAAAAGTCCTGGAACAACACCGATATCTGGTACACGCGCTACATAGAAAACCCTTTGCTAATCTGTGATAAAACGTTTTTTTTTTTACACAATGGAGTGTTCAGATTTTGATAAAACGTGTAGAATATGTTTAAACGGCAGTCCTGTAAAAGGTTTAAGTCTAAAAAGTAAGAAGTTAAAAGTAGATTATTATTTTTTGATAAATACATGTGCTCCGATACAGGTAAGTCCTTTATTATTGTTTGTTTTTTTTTTCTTATTTACAGTTTGTTGTTAAAAGAGGGTTAGAATAATTGACATTAAAATGACTGACAAGATTTTATATGTTACAAGGGTCAAAAAATCTTTTATGAAACACAAAGTTAAAGTGACTTTTATCACAAAGTGACATATTTGCAGTTTTTTGTTTTATGACTGTTTATTCTTAATGGCTACACCGAAAAAAAATAATGACAAGAAGTGTTTTGTGTCTTCTAATGGGTATTTTATTTAAATGCCAGTAAAAATAAAAAAAAAGTTTTAATTTGGGTTTATAATAATGTGCCATTAAATGAAATAAATGTCTCTTTTCAAAATTAAATTTGAAAAAAATATATATCATTTTTGAATGGCCACCGTTTCTTACTAAGGAGCAACTTTTGAGCCAGAGAGCGTTTTCGATATCGAAATTCGGGATTATTTGACACACCCTATGACTCGAAAAAACTTTTTTTTATCTGTATAAAAAAAGGTATCTTTTACGATTTTATTTCAAATGGGAATTGATTTCTTATGTCATCAGGCATGTTTTAGTCCAAAAAATGTAGAGGTTTACGAAATTTTCATTTAAAATCGCCCAGGCGAACCATGTATTAGTCACTGCATGTTTTATTGGATTTTTAATATAGGTATTAATTTATTTTGATTCAGGCAGAAGTGAATGATGAGCTACCTAAAAAAGTTTGTAAAAAATGTGAAAAATGGTTAGTAAATTGTTACCAGTTCAGACAGACGATAATAAAGAGTGATGTTAAATTGAAAGACATATTAGAAGAAAAGAAAAATATAAAAACAGAAGAAATAGACTTGAACACAGAAACAAATTTAAAAGTAGAAGAAAATGACAATGTTACAAAAAACGAGGTTGAAAATGATAAACCAACCTCTGATGATGAAAATGATGATGGTGAAAATGATAATGATGAAAACGATAATGATGATAATGTTGATGATCCTTCAGAAACAGTTAACATTAAAGTAGAATGTTTACTTGAAGAAAAAACAAAATCAGAAATAATTGCAGATAAAAGGGTTCCGTGTGAAGTGTGTGGCAAACTTCAGGTTAAAGGAAAATTAAAGATTCACATGAGAATTCATACAGGTGAAAAGCCATACCAGTGTGAAGTTTGTTCAAAACGATTTAGGACTTCTGAAGTTTTAGTGATTCACAAAAAAATACATACAGGTAAGACAATGAAAAAAAAAAGCTTTTGAAATTGATTTTACAATTGAAATTTAATGTTTGTGAATCACAAATTAGGTTTGTTCATTGGGACTGCACTTTCCTGCACTTTTTTTACCGAACCATATAGTAGTAGTAATAGTAAGGAAGGGGAGGACAAGCCTGCCAACTAGATTCTTTTTACCTGCCCCGAATCTACTCCGCATTAGGGGATTAAATGTATTTTTAGGGTTGATCATATCCTTGACAAATTAAATGCTTTAATTTTAAGTATTTCTACAAAAATTATACTTAAAACAAAAAAATAGCCTTAATTTCGTGAAAATACCGATGCGTGATATTGACTCCGCCATTTTGAATTTTTAAGTTACGACATTGGTCTACATCAACATAATCAAAAGAAGCCATTTGACACAATTTTAGAAAGATCGAAAAAAAAATGGCGCAATTTTTTTTTTTTTATTATATTCGAAATTAGCGGTATCAAAAACAGTAGTATGCAAAAATTCAGAATTTTGTCCCTGTTTTTTTTCCTGGTCCACTGTGGGTTAGGGCAACGTATCATTCTGCTGGCTACAGTATTTCTTTTTTCAGGTGAACGCAATTTTGAGTGTCCAACCTGTCAAAGAAAATTCACCCAATCGGCCACGTTGCACAACCACCTACGCACACACACAGGAGAAAAACCGTACATGTGTAGTTTTTGCGGAAAATCTTTCGCGCAAAATGGCCAGCTACAAACGCACACGCGACGTCACACTGGAGAGACTCCTTTTAAGTGTGACACTTGTGGAAAAGGATTTCCTGCCTCGACTGATTTAAGAATGCACATTAGGCAAGTAAATAAACTGAAAATGGCGCGGTTCCACCGTACTTACTTTCTCGCGAGAACGTGCGGATAAGTTTTAAGATTTTAATTGTTTTGGTAAATTTTTTTTATATAGTGGGCTATTGTCATTTTTATAATCAGTTTGTATTTATTTTCTTTGATTATGAAAAGTAACATCTAAATGCAAATTTGAAAGCCAACATTTCCGGGAAAAGGCAGTAGGTAATAAAACGTTGTTAGTATAGTTTGGCACACGGTAAGTTAGCTACATCGAATAAATAAATAATAATAACGTTTATTGCCCAACAGTACAAGCTAACAGGACATTCAAATAATACATTAAATTATTCTATAAAGTTAATAATAGATCTTAAACTAGAAAAGTTAATATCACAATTTAATGAAATTTCATTAAAATTATTACACATTAAGTAAATTGGTGATTTGTACAATAAATTGGTGTTTGCTCTAGGCATAAAAAAAGTTTTAGATTGACGTCTTGTACTAGGTACCAAAAAATTAATCCTAGACAATAAGTCACTACAATCAATTATATTATGTAATAAATTATATAAAAATGTTACTGAAAATATCTTTCTGCGTATATTTAAAAACTTAATATTAAATCTTAACATTAAACCTGATAAATCAGCACCTCTTAAAGGATATACTCCATCTGTTTTAAAAGTAAGAAATTTAATGAACCTACGCTGTACAGATTCAATTCTATCTATATGAATATTGTAATATGGGCACCAAATGAGGGACCCATATTCAAGTTTAGATCTGACAAATGAATAAAACAAAACTTTAAGACAATCACTATTTGTAAAGTTTTTACAACTTCTGTTAATAAACCCAAGCATTTTTAATGAAGACTTTACAGTGTTTGAAATATGATCCTCAAAAGATAGCATTGAGTCAAAAGTTACTCCCAGGTCTTTGATTGCATTAACTCGCTCCAAAACGACACCATTAATGTTGTAATGAAATATAATTTTTTTAACCTTTCTAGTGAAACTTAGAATTTTACATTTAGATATATTCAGCTTTAAATTATTTTTTATAAAGCGTCATAAGGCGGGGTGTGTGCAAGTGAGAAGCACACACATTCTTCACATTCTTTTGATGCCTTTAAAACAATAATATACGCGGCATCGTGCGTAAATTTTCCATTTACAATCATATGTATACTAATTTAGAAATTTAAAAGATTGTTTTAAAATTTCCAAAATCGCAAAAAGTTGCTCAGGAACAGTTTTATAATATACACGTATTTTTTATCGAATTATGTACCAATGTCCGTCGACGTGTCACATTTTTTTGTAGACACGATAACTAAAGAATGGAATGTTTGATCAATATGAAAATATTAGGAAGAAAATAAATAACATTTTGATAATAAAAGTATATTATACAAAAAATGAAAAGAAAGAAAATATCAGAAAAAAAATAACATTTTGATAATAAAAGTATATCATACAAAAAAAAAAAAAGTTCTAGGGATGCTGCATAACAGTATACTGCAGTATAAAAATTAAAAAGCACGCTCCAACGGTTCCTAGTTTTATTTAGTTTTTTTAAGGGTTTCTTAATTATATAACCTAACGTAATTTTTTTTTCACTTCCGGTTTAACCGGAAACGATCCCTACTTTTGATTTTTAAATGGAACACCCTTTATTAACATATTTGAATTCTCGATTAAATTCTCTGTATTATGCTAAGTTTTTGTCAAATTTAGTTTCAGATTTGTTTATCTGGAGTCTATTCATTTTGCATCAAATATTAGTAAACAAATAATAAAATTTATTTAAAAAATAGTTTTCTTTTGATTTTACACGAAAACTCAACTTGGAAAAACATTTTTTTTTTGCTTTAACTCAAATTTTTGCTTTGTTACGTTTATGGCTCGTCAATACCACTAGAAAGATATTTTTTTTCTCTTTACAATGAATCAATATCATTTGGCATCACATACCAAAAAGGTAATATTTATTTTCATAATCTCTTTAAAATAATAAGTTTGTAAAATAATGTACGCTGTTGTACGAGCCTGATTCTAGTTTTTGTGATGATGCAGCGAAGCGAGCGTATTATTATTTTTACAATTTTTTTTTAGTTTAGGGAGATTATAAAAATAAATATTAACGTTTTGGTATCGTTGTAACGAGAAAAAAATATTTTTTTTTGTAATATCGACGAGGCATAGACGTAATAAAGCAAAAGTTCGAGTAAAATCAAAAGATGTGTTTAGTTTTCGTGTAAAAAAAAAGAAAACAGTTTTTTTTTTAATAAATCGTATTTTTCTACTAATATTTGATCCAAAATAAATGTATTTAATAATTTCCAGATAAAAAAAAACTAAAACAAAATTTTATTTAAAAGATGACAAAAGCCGTCAAGATTTGACAAAAATTTGAGATAATATTATTATTATTATTATTATTGCAGTACAGTAGGCGGCATAGCCGCTGAAACTGTTTCTATCTTACACATAAAATAATTAAACTTAATTGAGTATAATGGAGAATCCATATATGTAAAAATATACAGGGTGTTCCATTTAAAAAATCAACCTTTGAAAAACACCCGGTATATAGGGTTGGTGGGCATTGCATTTTTTTTTTTGAGCTTCATATCTGTCGTTCAGTTTAATCCAAAATAAATGGTCAAGTTTGAAACTATTTTAACATTTTTAAGTGAAAAAAACAAGTACTTGTAAACCTAAATTAGGTCTAAATGGTTTCCTGATGATTTTTGCGAATATGCTCGGCTAAAATTGAATTGCGCGTGTATTTTTTGTCACAAAGTAAACATTCAAATGGTTTTTCTTTTGTGTGCGTTCGCATGTGCTTGACTAAATTTTTCTTGTGGAACATTTTTTTGCTACAATGGGGACATTCATGTACATCTAGGCCCTCTTTTGTATGAGTGAAGCGAACATGTTGCGTTAAATTACTTTTAATTTTAAATTTTTTATCACAAAATGAACACGCAAATGGTGTTTCTCCTGTATGTGTCCGAATGTGATTGCTTAAATTACAGTTATCTGGGAACTTTTTATCACAATAAGAACATTCATATTTTCTCTCTGCTGTGTGGGTTCGTGTATGACTGGATAAACTACGTTTTGTTGAGTATTTTTTATCACAAATTAAACATGTATATGTTATTACCTTTCTTGTATGCACAGCTGCATGTGAAAGTCTATGTTTGTCTAAATCACTTTCGGTTTTAAATTTTTTACTACAATGAGGACATTTATATATGTATAGTGCCTCTTCAGGGTGTGTCTTTTCAACATGAATCACCAAATTACTTTTAAATGTGAATTTTTTGTCGCAAAATGAACATACGAAGGGTTTCTCCCCTGTATGTGTACGTATATGATTGACTAAATTACTGTTATCTGTGAATTTCTTATCACAATATGAACAGGCAAAGGATCTCTTCCGAGGTCCCTCTGCATGGTATTGTAAATGTCTAGTTAACTTACTTTTTAATGGAAATCTTTTATCACAATGCCTACACACAAAGGGTAGAATAATTCCTGTGTTCATAGGAACATCTTTACTTGTTCCACTAATATCAATTAAAAGACCAACAGCACAATCTTGATATTTATCACCAACAAGATTTTCGGTTTTCAATGCTATATCTTTATTAGTTCCATAACTGATTTCACTTACAAGATTAGTAATACCATCTTGATACTCATCATCGCTCAGATTTTCGTTTTTTACACTTTCAGGTTTGGCACAGTCTACTTCAGTTTCAAGTTTAACTTGTTCGAATTGATTAAGATTTCTTGCTTCTATTAATTCTGGTTGATCTAAAGTTATTTCTTTATCTTCATAGCCACATTCTTCAAGCTCGGTTTTTATATTCTTTAACGAATCAAACCAATCAATTTCTTTTTCTGATTTTATGCTTTTTGCAAGTACATCTTCCTCAATTTCTTGGTGTTTGCTAGAATTTTGTAGATTTTCCAGTTTTGGGACAAACATGTCTGTTGAATTCTGTTTCATTTCAGTTTTGCTATCAGATTTGCTATTCTGCATATTTCCAGTTAATAATCGTAACCTGAATAATATTCATATTATGTCATTTTGTAAGCCAACTATAAAATAAACGACATATAAATCGATTATCTTTAAATAAGTATATAAAACAAATTATTATTTTATTATATATTATTATTAGAGTTTCTGTCCTAATTATACTCTCAAATTTTTATTTCTGCCTGTACTACAGTTCTATTTACTGAATAATTCTACTTTTTTTGCACAATAAAACAAATATTCTCTTCTTCCTCTTCTTTAAAAGATTTTTGTAAAATGGATGAGAGCATTACTTGATGCGGAACCGTTGTCATATTTTTTTACTGTCCGCAATTAACATTTTCTTATTCCACAACGTTGTATATTTTAAGTTAGAATTTCTAACTTCTCGAAAAAAAAAAGTATCCCACCAAACCACGACTGAAGCCCACCGGTACTGTTTATATGCCATCGGACCCCAATCGGATATTCAAGGGTGTGCATCAGCTCGGTAGTCTATAAACGGTATGCTTAAGGGGAGGATTTATTTCATTTAAGGGGGGAGGGCATCCAAAAGGAAAAAAATTGCGCATTCACCAAAAATATAATTTTGAAGGTATTTCTATGCTAATATATCTCGCTGGGGGATTTCGAAATTATTGTTTTTAAATCAGTATTAATTAATAATGGTCGGGAAAAAGTAGTCAAATAGGTTAGGCGACGTGTCGTGAGAAATGAGCGCGTTAGAACACTGGCGTTTAAATGTAATAGAATATTTCTGTCCAACTTTGTTTAAATATCTAATGTGTGGTCACTATTATCTGTTCACTTGTTTATTCCGTTTATTTTAGATTTTTTTTTTCTTTCTATGTTTATTTTTTCTTTAATATAGATTTTTTTACAGATTTATACACGAAAAAGAACGAAAAATCGAATGCCCTGTATGTAAACAAAAAGTAGCAAGAAATATAGACCTACGGAAGCACATGTTAATCCATACTGGTGAAAAGCCCCACCGATGCGAAATATGCGACAAACGATGCACCACAAAATCAAATCTTAATATTCATATGAGAGCAATGCATTTAAATGTAAGTATATTAGAATTATACCGGGTGGTCAATTGAAAACGGTCCAGCACAATCGGAAAATTTAAAAAAATAGATCAATTTGGTTTTTAGAGAGGAAAATTTAAGTATACCGGGTGTTTCAGGAAGGTGGTTCACCCCCTTAACTCTTTTACTTTTTTAGGTAGGACCTAAAATTTGCAGAGGCTATACTATATAAAATTTAAGATTTTTTGACATAGTTAGAATTTTTTTGGCACTTTCGCTGGAAATGAATCGAAATTTCGATTTTTAAATGGAACACCCTGTATATTTTTACATATTTTGATTCAGAAATCAATTCTGAGAACAAGCATGTGTCACTTGTCAACTTTTGACAGGTCACGTCATTTTTTAGATAAATCTTCATTTTAAATATTTTGTGTTTTAATGCCAAGTTCTTCCAAATTAACTATTCATGTGTGGTATAAAAATGTTCGCAAGAAAATTCTCTTTCATTTTAACCTGATGAGCCACCCTCTTTCAATTTTAAAAAAATGACTGATGGACCAAAGTATGATTTTCGAACCTTTAAGAGCCCACCAAATTTAGAGTTTTGGTAAAAAATCAAAATAGTATTTTTCTGAAGATACTGGACCAACAATTAAGCAAATAAGCTAATTTAAGGCACTTTAAATGAGATTTAAAATAAAAATTTAAATAAAAAATGACATGACCTGTCAAAAATTGACAAGTTACTGATCAACCTGTATATATTTATGTAAAATTCTTTGATTTCCAGCTCCCTAAAAAATACACAGAGCCACATCCATGCGAAATTTGCAACAAAACGTTTAGCAGAAAATATCATCTGAATCGTCATATAAAAACGTTACATGCTAATATTGTAAATTAAAGTTATTTATTATTAAAAAAATAAAAAATAAATAATATTTTGTTTTATTAAAAAAAACTACTACTACTACTACTGTGTAGTAATTCAAAAATACACAGTAAAAGAGCTTTCCCATTTTTCACGTCAGCGCGTGAAATGGTTTTTTTTTTATTTTCAGATTCACTTCCAGCAACCCCAATATATTTCACGAAAACTATCCCCACCCTCAGGGGGTGGATTTGGAAAAAAAATATTTTCTGATTCAGTTTTAGCGACCTCAAAAAGTCCAATACATAAATTTTCAAGAAAACTACCCCCCGCCCCGTGGAGTTAGAATTTTGTATTATCAGATTCACTTTCAGCAACCTTAAAAACCCCAATATACCAATTCTCACGAAAATTACCCCCCGCCCCTCAGGGGGTGAAATTGGAAAAATTTTATTATCAGATTCAAATTCGTCGACCCCAAAAACGGCATACACTAATTTTAACGAAAATATTGACAACATTTAAAAATATTTACCCCCTCATAACTATTTTATTTTGGCGGGATTAGGGCATATCCACAGCCTCGCATAATACATAAGAATGCGATGCTGTGATTGGCTTGATGTGTCGTCATGTATCTTGTAAGCCAATCACGGTATCGCATTATGTACTATGCTTGTTATCCGAGGGTGTGAACACGCACTTACTTTCAAAAACAATAGCCAATCGGATTATTCGTTCTTGAGTTATCGTGACATAATACGGACGGACGGACATAAAAAAAATTTCATGAACGAGAATATTATTTCATGTACGAGAATTTTTTGTCTACGATTTTCGAAATTTTTTGAAAATTCGAAACTACTGTACAATACTATTCTAGCGCAGGCGCTGTGAATAGTATAAAAACAATAATTAGTGTGAGGTAAATAAATAAGGAATAGCCCCTAGAATTTTGCAATTCGGATTTTTATTTTAAATAAAAATCTTTTGTTAAACCTATATTAATTTGAAATTACAGTATTTATCAATAAATGACTATAATAAACTTTCCATTTCTTCCATAAATTGCTTATAAGCATCATCTTTGGTATGCCTACCTGCAATAGCATTTTGATGCATATTATATTCTTTTTGTTTTAACTCGTGCACCAAAGCCCTAGTATTTGTCTTGGGTTTCTTATCTTCTCTTTTGACTCGCAAAGTTGAAGGTACAAATCTAGTAACATCAGCACTAAGATTCCTAATTTGAGGTTTGGCCGATATAGTAGCCCCTTGAGGTTTAGCCCCATCCTTTCTGTTAATTAACTGTGGAGCAGCAGATAAAACATTGGGTTGTACAAGTTGCAAATTAGAAACTCCTTGAAGACTGGGAGGTGGAGGGAGTCGTATTAACCTGGGAGGTACAGGAGGTAGTCGCATGGGCAATCTAGGAGGCAAACCAGGAGGAGGACCTGGAGGCATTAAAGGACGACCAGGAGGAGGTCCAGGGGGAAGTCCTAATCCTGGGAATAACAAGGATGGAGGATTAGGAGGTAAACTATCAGTACCTGGAGGAAGTAAAGGTTCAATATGTGCAGTTAATTTTATTCGATTCTCCTCTTCTTTACTAGTGTCTAACTTCTTCTTAACTGTTTCCATTTCTTTCATAAACTCATCTACATTTTGACCAGAAAGAGCAACCATTTTCTGTTGTAATGATGTAGGTTTAACTGAAGGCGATTCATTATCACTAATATCTTCCTCAGTGTTTTCTTCAGGGAATTTAAATTCGAATTCTTCTACCTCCCCATCACTATTGATGTCTGGTGGAGGACCTGGGGGGCAACCAGGAGGTTCTCTTACAGGCTGACCTAATGCTTGAAGCTTTAAAGCTGTTGCTATTGAATAAATTGTATGTTCTTGTTTTCTTTCAACAGGTAACGGAATATGAGCAGCAGTACTAGTTGGACCAGACTGAGGTAATATAGGCAATGGAATCTCATCAATAACAACCTGTTGGGCACTTTTAACTGAATCGTAGAAAGAAACTAACTCATTTCTTTTTGCTTCATATTCTGTTTGTCTTTTACGGAGTTCGGCAAACTTGTCTTGGTCGTCTTTAGAATACATACTAAGTACCCTTTCTAATGTATCTTTCAACTTTTTCCTCTTATCTTTAAGTACCTTTTCATTTAATGGTGATGGTTGGTTTACATTGTATTCCATCTGGTCAATTTTCTCCATTTCCTCTAGGATTTGTTGTGGATCTTTCCCTTTTAGGACAGCAGCCCTTACCATTTGTCTTTGCTTTTTATTTTTCTTTAGTTCTTGTTTTCTGGCTTCTTTTCTCGCTTGATCCGTTGGGTTCATGTACTTACCACTTTTCGTGGTATTTATTGAACGTCTACCCATCACGATTTTTTTTAAACTAACTTAAACACTAAAATAATTGATTATTTTTAATAATAATGAAAAAACGTCGATTCGTGAGCTTTCTCGTCTTCTTCTTCTTCTACAACATAGTATATACATTTGAACTACCTTGGAAACGGTGCACACTTTACTCTTGTTGTTTGTTACTACTAAAATTACTGGAGCACCACTATGTGTACGTGTAAACATAACCTAAAATTTCTTTAAAATATCGTAAATAAAACATAATGGACAATTCAGATTTCGAAAAAATATGTAGAATATGTTTAAAAAATAGTCCTATTAGAGTTTTAAGTGTAAAACATAAAAAATATAAAGTGGATTACTATTTTCTGTTAAATACTTGTGCTCCTATACAGGTAATTTGTTTATTTTAAAATAAATATTTAGTTTACATTTTTTACTTTTAGGCTGAACAAAATGATAGTTTACCAAATAAAGTATGTAAAAATTGCGAAAAATTACTAACAAATTATTACAAGTTCAGACAAACCATAATACAAAGTGATACAAAGTTAAAAGACATTGTAGAAACAAAGAAAAACATTATTGTAGAAGAATTACCTATAAAAACAGAAGAAACTGAAATTAAGGAAGAAAATGCAGAAGCAATTGAAAACAGTAAAGATGACAGCTCTGACAATGATATTGACAATGTAGATAATGATGAACATTTCACAGACAACACTGATATAAAAATAGAATGCATACTAGAAGAAAAAACGAACAAGAAAGAAACCAAAGTAAAATTTGAAGTCAATGATAAAACAAATGAAAATAAACCGAAAACAAAAAAATATAATCTTACAAGAATACAGTGTGAAGTTTGTGGTAGACTAGAAATAAAATCAAAAATGGCAGCCCATATGAGGATACACACTGGTGAAAAACCATTTCAGTGTGAGGTATGCCCAAAACGTTTTAGAACTTATGGTTGTTTGATAGTTCATAAAAGAACCCATACAGGTAATTTGATTAATAACTTTTAAATGCATTGGTAAAAATAAAATACAAATTTTAAGCTCCGTGGTTACAGACAGAGGCCTAGAAATAAGTATGTAACTTTTGAAAGCTTGAATGTAGACATAGCCATATAGTATACAAATGGGACATCCATTAATTATGCCATGTTATTTTTGACCTTTTTTTATCTCCCCATGTCTTGTCATGCTGGCCAAGCACCCCCTTAAATGATAATCTAATTTTTCAAGTAAACAAATCCGCGCATCCTAAAACCGCGCAAATAAATCGCTGCAAGATATATTTTCACGAATGAAATGTTTATGCAAAAACCGCGCAGTACAAAAACCGTGCATTTTTACTTATTGTATACAATAAAGACAATACAAATTAGCGCAATCAATAACCGCGTGGTATTTAAACCTCGCAAACCTAGATCCCGAATAGCAAATTCCGTGTCACTTTATTAAAATGTGTATGTACAAGAAATAAAAATAAAACATGTTTTTTGTTACTGTGTCTTTTTTATTAGTTGAAAATATTTTATTAGCTATGAAATATTTGGATTTGGGCATGCAGTTAGAAAACTTTAAGTGATTTATTATAAATATTTATTAATGTTTATTTAAAAAAAATGGTATAGATAAGTAATGGTTGGTCGTTTTTTTTTATACCATGACCTATTTTTTTAGGCATTTTATACCCACAGAAAAGTAAAGTAGTACCTATTAAACAGCAAAAAAAAAATCGCGCGAAAAGCGCTTTTTTTTCACGCGAATTTGGTTTAGCGCTAATAAAGTACTGCGCGAAAAAAGACCTGCGCTAAAGTTGTTTGCACAAAAAATGTTGCGCGTTTTTTTTACGCGAAATTCCTCAAATCCCTTAAATAATTACACCATATATAAAAATTACATTTTTCTTCCTTTCAATTTCAATTTATTATAATATACAACTCACAATATAGGTACTATGATCTGTTTCATCAAGCAAGAGAGTAAATTAAAAATCGCACAGTAAATATTTTTACAACAGGTTTGAATACTATGTGTATAGAATATAGTTATGTTTTATAAAATAAACTACGCAGTATATTCGCACATCCAATATTCGAATCTGTTTTAAAAATATTCACTGTGCGATTTTTAATTTACTATCTTGCTTGAAAAACAGACCATAGTAAACAGCTGCTTATAAGCAAATGACTGATAAAATTAAAAATATTTAATGAATTTTAATAAAATTATAATTTCTAGGTGAAAAAATTTACGAATGCAAAACTTGCCACAAAAAGTTCAGCCAGAAAGCAACCCTGTTCAATCACAATCGCACACACACAGGTGAAAAACCATACATGTGTGCGTTTTGCGGGAAATCTTTTACCCAATCGGGGCACTTGCAAAGGCACACTAGATCGCACACCGGGGAGACCCCGTTTAAATGCGAAAAATGCGGAAAAGGATTCATCCAGTCTGGGGATTTAACTAGCCACATCAGGTATTAACAAAAAAAAAACAAAAAAAATACTGCTGCCAACAAAAGAATACTTTCCTCATATAATTTATAAGGTGGGTGAGCCAGTTATTGTCATGTTAAGACATTTTATTTTTTAAGGTCGATTCAGGCATAATTATCACACAACTTCACTAAACTGAATTTAGAAATTAAGAAAATTAAGAAACATAACCTTAAATTCTATAATAAATTTTGCGTGGTATGCGACAATTAAGATAAATGATAAAATATAGCATAAAATAATGATAGAATCTTAAAACACACCATAGAAAAAGAAGAATTTCTGAAATACACAAACTTTAGTGCAAAATTTTATAAACAATCGTTATCCAAGTATCAAAATAAAAATGAAGATGGCGACACCTCTGAATTTTAAAATTCGTACATTTTCAGTGTTAAGGAAAAACACAGTAGTTACATAAGAAAATAAAAGGTTCCTTTGGAAATAAGTTGGTTTTAAAACACGATTTTTAGATCCGACAACTGCAAATATTAATATTGCTCCTACGCAATAGATATGTGTTTCTTTTTACTTATTAAGTCGTATTTACACATGCTTATTATCGATTTGGCAGTTACCTTATTGTTGCATACCACGGAAAATTTATTATAGAATTTGAGGTTATGTTTCTTAATTTTATTAATTTTTTAATTCAGTTTAATGAAGTTAGTGATAATTATGCCTGAATCGACCTCTACTGCATTCAAATTTATTTGGAATCAGTGATTACTAATCACCTGAAACTTTGCTACGTTAACAATAAACATATCTTCTATGGGTAAAAATAAACAAACTGCAGGAGCTTCAAAAAAAATATTATTGATTTTTAGAAGAGATTGCATACTGACAATATTAGAAACCCACGTCCCAAATATTGCTGGCTATAATAGTTAAGAACAAATTTACAAAAAATTAACAAACTAATAAGAAAGTGTTGTGGGACAGTAACAATTTCAGCTGTTTTTAGGTACAATTTTGGCATTTAAATAACAATTTGTCGTTTTTAGTACGTATTGATTACAATCTCACATCGGCTTGGCGATTCTCTTCGAATAAAAAGCAGAACCAAGATTCAGTACTCTCTAATTTCTCCGTTACTTTTTTTCTTGTTGTTTTTTGTTTTTAGTCATTTACCTTTTCGCTTCCATCTTATAAAAAAAATAAAAGTAAAGTTTTTGAGAAAAAATATGTTTTCAAACAACATTTTTGTCCCTTTCAACCCCCTTACGGTAAGGGTCCTACCCACCCCGATTTTTACCAAAAACAATTTCATGGAATTCATATATTCTTTATTTAAAGTTCTCAGCTGCAGTCTTTATCTCGAAGCGACAGACAGTTTTTTTGCGATTAATCCTTTACTTATTTTCCCTATGGGGCCCAAATAAAGTATTATATTTCACGTTTCTCGATCGCCTTTTATTATGCAAAAAAAAAGACAATTTCCGTCTGTCGGTCGGTTTGCCTGGGAAATTTTCAAATTTAGATCATAGGTTCCTTATCCAAAACTCTCAAATAGGAAAGTTTTTGGTAAAAATCTCGGTGGGGTAAAATATATTTTAATATTTTTTTGAAAAATTCTTCGTTTTTCGATTTTGCAAAAAATATGTAAGGCAAAGTATTCTTTTGTTAGCAGAAGCATTTTGCATGTAAAATGTAAAAAAAAAACAAAAAAAAAGAATAAAAAAGCAGGACTTTTCTAAGAGACTAGGAAAGTAAATGTTCTTACCTGGAGGTTACTCCGGTAACTTGTATTTTTGTGAATCTTCTAACCAAATTGCTTGCTTTCAATCACTGTAAAATAAATAATGTCAATAGTGAAATACTGAAAAATACTAGACTAACGTATTTTTATATTTTTTTAAACTGATATTTGCACTTTTTCGCCCAGCATTTTCCTACCCAGGGGAAAGTAATATTATATTAAGTATAAATCTTAAATTGCCCCAATCTCTAAACAGTATTTTTCTTATACAGTGTGTTTTCATGAAAATATATTTTTTTGTAAAAAAAACTTTTTAAAAGGTCGATTTTTATTTTTAGCGGATCATCTTTTGACTTACTCACATGAGTGACGTCACGGCATTCTGAAGGTTATGGCGTCACTCAGGTGAGTAAGTCAAAAGATGATCCGCTCAAAATGAAAATCGACCTTTCCGAGTAATTTTTCCAAAATACCATTATTTCCTATAATATAAATCCGATGAAAACAGGTTCCAATACACATCAAAACTCACTAAATCTCATATGAAATCGGAAAGATTTAATGTGGTTTTTGGAATTTCCATATGAAACTGCATGATCATACATTTTCATATGGAAATTCCAAAAACCGCATTTAATCTTATGAAGTCCTTTGAAAACTTATAACTCATGGGATGTAACTTGATGAGTAAGTCCATATGAAACTTCATCAGGAATTTACAAATTAAAAAAAATGTTTTCTCATGAGAAAACATACCTACAGTATTCATATGGCATATATGTTTTTTCATGAGAATACATTGTTTTTTGAATTTTTAAATTGCTGATGAAGTTTCATATGGACTTGCTCATCAAATTACATGCGATTTTATAAGATTTCATAAGTTTTCATGAGATTTTATGCGGTTTTTGGAATTTACATATGGAAATTCATGAGTTTTCGCGAGTTTTGATGTGGATTGGAACCGGTTTTCTTAAGAAATTTTTTATAGGGTTTTCAGAGTTATCCAATTTACTCATTTTTAAAATTAAACACCGTATATTATCTCTGGGCCGGGCATAAGAGGTGTATCGGGGGGTGTGACACCTCCCCAAAGTTCTTCAAGTCGGCAAATATTTGCGTTTATTCGGCAAAATTCCAGGGGTAAAGGTTTGTTTTTAAGAGGCATTTTTTTAGTCATCAACATTTTCGTCAGGGGTACAGCTTTTTTTGTTTTAGGCAAGTCGTTTTTTCTTTCAGTCATCAAAATGTTCGTCAGGGGTAAAGCTTTTTTTGAGATGCGAGACCTTTTTTTTACCCATCAAAATTATTGGTTAACTTTTGATGACTAAAAATAATTCGGCATTTTTACCAGTCAAATCCCCCAATACAATCGCCTAGATCCGGCCCTGTATATTATTACTACACTTCTCTTTTTATAGATTTTTTCACGAAAAACAGCGAAATCTCGAATGTTCAGTATGTAAAAAGAAATTTGCTAGAAATATTGATGTGAGGAAACATATGCTGATACATACAGGAGAGAGACCGTTCCAATGTGACATTTGCAACAGAAGTTTTAACAATAAATCCAATCTCAGTAGGCATGTACAAAAAATGCACTTAAATGTATAAATTTATTTATTTATATTTAAATATTTTATTTAACAAATATCCGATTTTAATGTTTTCTATCCATATCCTTTATAAAAATTATAATTCAAAAAAATATGGCGACACATCAAGCCAATCACTACATCGCATTCTTATATACTATGTTTTTATGCGAGCCTGTGGATATGCCCTTAGGAATAAAGATTTGGCTATTTGAAAGCAGCACATTTACAGAAAGGAAAAAACAAAAGGAAATTTTCTCCATTTGAGTGGTTTTTAATAAATATATAATTTTTAACCAAATAACAAATATTCCCAAAAATTCAACCAGCGTATAATATCCAACAATAACCGGTTGACCGGTTTTCCTAAATAATCGTCACAGAAAAACCGTTCCGAGTTTTCCATCCCTACACCGGTGAATTAATGGGGTTTGGCTAAACAAATTTATGGTTACTAAGTAAATTATCAGAACAACACCAAGATTATTAAAAGTTGGTGGTTTGTGAGTGGAAACGAAAATTGTAAAATTAAATTACAATGGAGTCTGAAAATATTGGGAATATGTGCAGGATATGTTTAAATGCTGGCCCCTTCATTGAATTGAATGTAAAACATAAGAAATTAAAATTAGACTATTATTCTCTGTTAAATTCATGTGCTTCATTACAGGTAAGTTGTTTATTTTTGTTATTTTTTGTTTACTTACGTTATTTTTTGCTTATTTACGTTAATTTAGGCTGAACAGGATGATAATCTACCAAGTAAAGTATGTAAAAAATGCCAAAAATCGTTAGTCAATTGCTATCAATTTCGAAAAACAATAATAGAGGGCGACATAAAATTAAAATTTATGGTGAATTCCAAGAAGAAAGATGAACTAGAATTATCAATAAAAAATGAGGAAATTAAAGAAGAAAACAAAGTTAAAGCAGAAGAAGTGACTTCAGATAATGAAATCGATAACACAGATAATTTTGAAAACATTAGCAATACACCCCCGGATTTGGTAGATATCAAAGTTGAAGAATGTAAAGATGAAAAACTAAAGGAAAAACTAAGGGAAAGAAAAGCCAAAACCACAAAATATGCCCTTAAAAAGATGCCATGTCAAACTTGTGGTAAACTAGTATCAAAAAACAAATTTAAATGTCATATGAGAATCCATACTGGTGAAAAACCCTATCAATGTGAATCATGTCCGAAAAGTTTCAGAAGACTGGATTATTTGAGAGTTCACAGAAATATTCATACAGGTAATTATGTAACATGGGTGATATAATAGTACATTAAAGTACTAGTTTCATAACATACGTTTTTAGCGAACGAGTACAGGTTTAGAAAATGAGCCGCTTGCGGCGAGTTTTCTAAAGTACTATTGCTCTAAAAACGTGTTATGAAACGAAGGCTTTATACAATTTTTTCTATTTTGCTCTAAAATTTAAAAAAACTTACATTTAAATTGATGACTGATTTAGGGATTTTTGTTTTGGACTGGCATTACAGTTTACACCATGTTTAAAATTCTAAGAACAAATGATATTTTGATATATTTTATAGTAATCTCTTCTCTTTTTTACTGCAATTAACCAAGCCACAATTTTAACATGGTAAAAATAACCTAAACACAAAATTTTGTAGAAAACTCAACTTTAAAGCGACATTGACATTTGCACGGAAAGCGTCAAGCAATAGGCCAGGTTTGTTGCCAACCCAAAAGAACAAAAAGTACAGACCTCTTATGGGCCTATAAGAACACGCAAAGTGCGCGTGATTATGAGCTTATAAGAGTCGCAAAATAGAAAATAATAATAATGTATTTATTCACTACAAAAATTGAGCATTAAAATATAAATCTATAAAGCTTACATTATAACATCACAGAACAATGACTATTATAGTAATAATTTCTCTTCTTCTAATAGAAGGAGAGAATAAGAAACTTTAGATGAAGTAAAATTTCCATTTAATAAAACGCATTTGAACAAAATTTCCACTAGTTGCTTATAAAATATAAATATAAATACCAATAAATAATGTTCTGCTTTCAATGGAATATAACTTAAATTATCTAATTAGTTGAAACGCTTTTTTTAAATCTATAAAAACATCAGGTACATTAATTTAATGACATTTATTTTTTATCACAGGTGAGCGAAAGTTTGAATGTGAAATTTGCCACAAAACGTACAGCTGCTATGCCAATTTATACAATCACAATCGACTCCACACGAATGTCAAACCATACATGTGTTCTTTTTGCGGAAAGTCTTTCACTCTTTCCGGTCATTTGCACGCGCACACCAGAAGACATACCGGGGAGACGCCATTCAAGTGCGAAAAATGCGATAAACTTTTTATGCAGTCAGGAGATTTGACCCGCCACATAAGGTATGCATAATTTTACTTTCTCCAAAGAAAATCTTGTTAGGAAAAAGATTACTACTATGGTCTGTTTCATCAAGTAAATTAAAAATCGCACAGTGGATATTTTTACAACAGGTTTGAATAGTATATATTTGTGTATAGAATATAGTTATGTTTCATAAAATAAACTATGCAGTATATTCACACATCCAATATTCGAATCTGTTTTGAAAATATTCAATGTGCGATTTTTAATTTACTCTCTTGCTTGATGAAACAGACCATAGCTTTAGAATGTGCCATTATTAATGATGATTTTAATCTGAGAAATTGATTATCTGCACCTAGGGATATAATAATCTTTTCTCTCCTAGAATACTATGGTCTGTTTCATTAAGCAAGAGAGTAAATTAAAAATCGCACAGTGAATATTTCAAAACAGATTCGAATATTGGATGTGCATATATTATTTTTTTTTTACAGATATTTTCATGAAAAACAACGCAATTTTGAATGTTCAGTATGCAAAAAGAAATTTGCCAGAAGTGTTGATGTAAAAAAACATATGATGGTACATACGGGAGAGAGGCCATACCAATGCGACATTTGCAGCAGAAGTTTTAACAATAAATCCAACCTTAGTAGACATGTACAAAAAATGCATTTAAATGTATGAATTTATCCGGTTAATTTATTCTACAGTTAAATTTATATCTATTTGGACTGACACATCATAAATCTAACTGTGAAGAATAATGCTTTAAATTCTGTAGTATACTCCTCGCAGTCGCAAGTATTTTTTTCTACGACTGTCTTATAATGTTAGTCAAATCGCACAGAAAACTCTTACGGTATACATTCCCTAAGCAGATGAAATCTATTGCGGTATATGAAATCTATTGCGGTATATGAAACCTATTACATTTTATGCCAAATTCCGAGATATAGGTAATATTATTACGATAGACGATTCTGTAGTAAAATTAAAGATCTCACACTGTTGCCATTGTTTCATATCTACAAGGAATCTTACTTACTGATTAAAAGTTCATTCATAGTAAGTCCTTGATGGTTCATTAATAAATCTGCAAATTTAATGTAATGCGCATGCGTAAGCGGGCAATTTCACCAATTTTAATACAAGGTCTTGGTAAAATACAAGGAATAAACAAATTTTATGGTCTCTTCCATAAGTTTTATTACTCTGCTGGAAACTTTGAATTATTTGATACATAATATCTATAAAATATTATATTATCTTCTTATCTATGCAATAAAAGAGAAAAAACCTGTGTGTGGTTGTCCGGTTTTGAAGACCCACTTCCTTACCCTCCCACTTGGGCAAACATTATTAAACCCACTTATAAATAAATAGGTAGAAACTTGACCTCCGACCCCCTCTAACCCCAGATTGGAGAAAACATATTAAATACACTTCTAGAATAGCCAGAAACTTGAAATTCACCATTTAGTATTTTTAGGTTATGTTATTTTTATTTAATTAAATAAAATAATTCCTACCTGTTTTATTCTCGTCAAAGGCAGAAAAATACCATCATTATCCCTTTCTGGTTCAAAATTATTAATCAAAGAAGCAATCAACTGCTTTGATTGCAGGGAAAACGTACGATTTGACGGCATTTTAAACAAAACTATAGCACAAAACTCAAAAATTGGTTTTATATAAATATTATAACAGCTTTTGTTCTGAAAAGAACAGTTTTATAACAAACTAAAGAAAAACTAAGTTTATTTGTACAACAGTACCCGGGATAAACACAATAAAACTTCAAAACGTCACAAAAATATAGCAAAACTAACCATAGAAAAAGGCATACACATGAATGAAATTAACATGGCAACAAGGCTTAAAAAAGCGCAGGGCTACCAAATTTTTATAGTGGGATAATGAATAAAAAATAAGATTTTATGAATGATGTATGTTGGTATAAGGGCCACTTGCACCAAAGATGGTTTAATTTTAAACTTGGATTAAATGGACGGTCAACCAATCAGGATGCAGTATTTTTAACTTAAACTCAGTTTAGTTGACATAATCCCAGTTTAAGATTTGGTGCAAGTGGCCCTAACTGGTATACATATATAAACTGAAATACTACAGAATCGTCTATCGTAATAATATTACCTATAGGTTTCATATACCGTAATAAGTTACATATTTTTAGCAAAATCAACGAAATACAAAATTTACTATAAAATTGTAATTATTAGATGAAAATTAAATTATTGGATGTAAATTACTGTTTTTAATCAAAACTTTTGGTTATTATGTAATTTATAAAAAAAATAATGTATAAAACTTCAGTCGTAGAAAAAGTATAGTCTGCAACACATGTAGATTGGCTATTCCTCACTCGTGGACCGTCCCCCGGGTGAGAAACATCCACTCGTTCGAAATATTCATCATTCTACACTTGTTACAGAATGGACTATTTTCAAATTTGGTAAAAATGCCTTCACTACCTTGGTTTATAATTACTATTAACTAAAATATTATTAAATAAATAATTTAGAAAATTATCCTTGTTTTATAAAATATTTAGTCAATAAAAATAAATCGGTCTATGTTTGAATTTTGGTTTTAATTTTAAGCGTATTAGCTTAGGAAACGTTCAAGTATTACGTAACGCAAATTGTACCAAAATTCATACACTTCATACCCCGTTTCTCGCGTTAATATAGATTATAGAGATTTCCTATTTTGGGTAGCCAAAATATGAAATCTCTACAGCCTTAAATAACGCGAGAACCGGAGTATGAAGTGTATGAATTTTGGTACAATTTGTGTTACGTAATACTTGAACGTTCCCTTACAAGTTACAAGATAAGTTTATTAAATCCTGATAACAGATTTTGCCTGCTGGATTTGTTAAGGTTCTTCATCTATTCTTACTTTGTTCTGTTATATTTGGAAATTAGCCTTTGCTTTTTCGGTTTTTCCTAGAGACCCTAAATAATCATCACATGTGAAGATGAAAGGTGAAACAAACGAACCAACACCAGAGCAAAAAAGTATGGAACAAAGTAAGCCCAGATAAACTGAATTTTATTTTAAATAAAAATTTAGCTTTTTTCCTACACCTTTTTTTTCAAAAATAAATTATCAAGAGGAAAAAACTTTTCGGTTTCTGGGGACAGTCGCTTGATTTGAAGTTTCAGCTTCATTTAGAAAGTGTCTGCGTATTTCCAGTTTTTAAATTAAAAATATTTTAATTTGATAGGCTCAAAATTTTTAAAAAATCTACGGCGAAAAAACATTTTACATTAGGTTACTAAACTAATTATTAGAACAACTCTGATAGTTTGCGTGTTTGCGCACATACAAATATAAAAATATAACTAAGGCGAATTTTTCAGGTTGAATGCTTAGACACATTCAATAAACTTTTAAAAGTGTGCATTTTCGCATTTTCCCGTCGAATGCATGACGTCACATACGTCAAATTTTAAAAGTTTTCCGTAAGATTTTAAAACTAAACTTCGCCTGGTTTCAAAAATGTTTTCGAAAGTAGAAGGGGAAGCGACAGTTCAACAAAAACGTCAATAACGTGTATTTGTTCAATGTACTACAAAACTTGGGCATTTTTTCCTTTGTCGTCAAATTAATTGAGAAAGAGGTTTGTAGAAATGGTCCATTAATAAAGTTTTTAAATCCATAATTTGCCTTTAGAAAAATGACAAAAGAAAAATAACTTACTAGATGAGTTAATTCAAATGAAAAACAAGATACGAGGTTTACAAACACTTATCTAAAAGAAAGAGGTTATGTTTTTAAATTTGACATTTGTAATGTTTATAAATTGCATTTTTCTGAAGTTTTTAAAAGTATGACGTCAGCCATGAATGTCTGCATTTGATTTAAAAAGTTTTGATGCGCAGAAAAATACGCCTCTATATAGATGTTTTTGTTATAAAACAATATTAACTCATAATGGAGACTGAAAATATCAATAACATTTGTAGAATATGTTTAAGCAGTGACCCATTTATTGCCTTAAATGTAAAACATAAGAAATTAAAATTAGACTATTATTTTCTTTTGAATTCGTGTGCTTCATTACAGGTAAGTTGTTTATTTACGTTTTTTTTTATTTACCTTGTTTAAACGATTTAGGCCGAAGAAAACGATTGTTTACCAAGTAAAGTGTGTAAGAAATGCCAAAAATCCTTGGTCAATTGCTTCCAATTCCGAAAAATTATAATAGAAGGTGATAAAAAATTAAAAGATTTGATAAAATCAAAGAAACTTGTTAAAATGGAAAAATTATCAATAAAAAATGAAGGAACAGGTAATATTAATGAAGATAACACAAAAAGCAAGGTAGAAACTGACAAAAAGAGCCCATGCAATGATAACATGGACAATTTTGAAGACATAATTGATGAAGGTCCAATTGAATGTATATTAGATGAGAAATCAAATGAAACCAAAACACAAGATAAAAAAATACAGTGTCAAGTTTGTGGTAAACCAGTTTTGAAAAAAAAGATGAAAGCGCATATGAGAATACATACTGGCGAAAAGCCATATCAATGTGAATTGTGTCCACAAAGATTCAGAAGATTGGACTACTTAAATGTTCACAAAAATATTCATACAGGTAAGCAGGCAGAACTTAGGTTTTAAAAAATATTAAAAAATTCATGTTTTGAGTTTAGACCACATAAAAGGAATTATAATTTTTTACTTTTTGAAACCCATGTTTTGAGCGCATTTTTCTACCCGCTTAACAGTTTCTTTAGTTCTTGGTTTTACCTTGTCATAATATTTTAATTATATAGGTGAACGAAAATTTGAATGTGAAACTTGCCATAAAAAGTTCGGCTCTTACGCCAATTTATATAACCATAATCGGACGCACACAGATGACAAACCATATATGTGCTCTTTTTGTGGAAAATCTTTTGCCACATCTGGAACGTTGCAAGCACATACTAGGACGCATACGGGAGAAACCCCGTTCAAATGCGAAATATGCGGAAGAGGGTTTATGCAGTCTAGTGATATGAGAAGCCACATCAGGTACACATTAAAAATTGAGTCAAATTCACAGCTATCCGGACTGACGTTATCACAAAATAGTACCTACCTAAAGGCTTCCATATTGAAAAAAACGGGTCTGCGCGGTTATAAATGGTGCATAAACCGGACTTGAGTGGATGAAATTCACCTGCCCAAGTCCCGTTTGTGCACCATTCATACCCGCGCAGACCCGTCATTTTTAATAGGGTTAGTTTACACCAGAGGGAATATTTTAGTGCTGGTAGTAAAATACTGCAAAACTTTTCCAAAGTTCGCGCTATCTTAAATAGTCCTGTGGAACCATATTGTCGCATGCGTATTTTAAATAAACTTTTTTGACGTCTAAAACGTCACTTTCAATAATTAACTGACCTTATTATACCTTATTAATAATAATAAGTTATTATACATAGGGCCACTTGCACCAACTTTTGTTCAGGGATTATCTCGACTAAACCGAGTTTAAGTTAAAAATGCTGCGTTCTGAATGGTTGACCCTCAATTTAATCCAAGTTTAAAATTAAACCATCGTTGGTGCAAGTGGCCCATAAACAAACAAACAAATTTTAAACTTTTGAACATAACCTACAAATTACAAAACATTCGAGTCGAATGATTTGACAGTCCTTGACCATTAATAAGTTTCGATTTTGGTCTCGATCGTTTATGCCGCATTTATTTGCGTTTAATCCAGCAAAATTTTGCGGACCAAAAATGAGTACTTAAAAGGAATTAAAATTTAGTCCAGGTTATTTATACTGATAGTAACTTGTTGTGGATGATCCGTAATGGCAAATAACCAGTCCCTGCTTTTAGCAGTAGATCGCTAGCTGTTTTTGCTGTCCCTTACAACAATTTTTGAACTCCATATAGAGATATATGGAAAGGATTTGATTTTCTTAGTTGTCCTTACTACCGATATGTGGCTCTGAACAGTGCTAAAAAGCACGAAATCGATCAGTCACTTTTTAGTTTAGGTACTATTTTGTAATTACGTCAGTCCGGATAGGTGAATTTGAGACATAATTTTTAATTTAAAAGAGTTAAGTTTCTAAACCGTTTTGGTTTTCTCTAATGAGGTACAGGCCGCGATCAGAAATAA
Organism: Brachypterus glaber; assembly: GCA_958510825.1. Classification (NCBI taxonomy): domain Eukaryota; kingdom Metazoa; phylum Arthropoda; class Insecta; order Coleoptera; family Kateretidae; genus Brachypterus; species Brachypterus glaber. The sequence continues at coordinate 26,082,592 of OY294053.1, forward strand.
AGATCAAAGGAAAAAAAGGGTCGCATTTTTTTTCACGGCATCACGGCAACCGCTGTGCGCACGCCTATGGCAATATTTCTCTTCTTCTGTGAATAATATAATTATATTTTCCTTTTTTTTTAAGATTTTTCCATGAAAGAGAACGAAATCACGAATGTTCAGTGTGTAAAAAGAAATTTGCCAGAAATACTGACATAAAAAAACATATGTTAATACATACGGGAGAGAGGCCATTCCAATGCGACTTTTGCAACAAAAGTTTTAACAATAAATCGAACCATACAAGGCATCTACAAAAAATGCACTTGAATTTGTAAATGTATCTATTTATTTTATACTAATTAAATATATTTTATTCTAATTATATTTTATAGTAGAAGGGTCGCCAATAGGTCTTTCTTCTGCGACAACCCTCGTACTTTAAATTATACATTTTGTTCTATAGCTGGTTAAAAAAATAAGTTTTTTATCCGTTTTACACGGTCTATTTGAAATAGGATCCGAAAAAAAAAACAAACCATCTCGTGTATTTTTGTTCCGAGCCTATTTCAAATACACGCTATATAGTAATAAATAACTATTAGCAAATATATTTTTTTGTTTTAATGTCCTTTATAATTAAATAACGTTTCACGGTAGACTGTAAAAAAGCCAGTTTTCTGCGAAAATGTTGTAAGGGTTCATCAAGGCGTTAACAGAAAATCTGTGCTAGTAATGGCAGCAGGCAGCAATCCCCACCCCCACTAAAAAATTTACAAACTGCAGCAGCAGTTAATGCAGAACTATTCTATTTTGATACCAGCGAATCGGCAGGAAAGGTAGAATGAAAACTTTTTATAGTGGGGAAACAGAAAAATTAAATTTCGTTCTGTGATTGGTTAAAAAAACCAGCCGCGATGACTTTATGGCTACCGCGGCTAGGTATCTTTATATATTTATAATAAATGATTATAAGTATAATGTTATTTTTATATTATGTTGTTATATTATTGTTATTATAATATAAAATAGTAAATTAACACTCCAATGAAAGAATACACTTAGGGCCGTCGAGGGGGCGGGGTCGGGGGTGTTTAGATTTAGATATTTATTTACGGGATACACCCAATTTATAGTACATGTTACAAAATATATATGACCAATATTTAGTATAAAATTTAATAATATTATATTATATTATAAGTATATATAAAATATGTAGAAATATTAATTAATTGAATCATAAGATAAAAATATTTAGAAAAGAGAAAAACAAAAATAATTACCTACACTTACCAAAGAAAGGCAAAAAGTAAGATAAAAAGTATCGAAAATATATAGATACATGCTACAGAACACGATTTAGTTGCGCTTTAAATTTAATAGTTGATGTTCCTATAAGATCAGTACCTCCAGCATAAAAGTTTGCATACCTTAAAATTCTAGGAATAAGACTATTTCTACCATAATTAGTAGAATGATTTGGAATAAAAAATAGATTTTGATACCTAATGGGATGTTGTGGTACAATAAATGAAACAAGTTCAAGAAGAGCGGGAGTTTGGATTTTTTAATTGTTATTTATTAAAATTCTTGATAAGACTTAAAATAAATTGGGGGCCTTGATTTTTCTCAGGGGGGCCCGGGTTGGGGGTGATTAGCTTTTTTTTAGTCATCAAAATTTTTTAGGCAAAAAAAGATTTTTAGGGAGGCCCAGGTGGGGGTGATGAGCTTTGTTTTTTTAGGCATCAAAATTTTTGGGAGGGAGGAAAACAAAAAAAAATAGTCGAGGGGACCGTACATGAAAAATAACATTTTGGTTACAAAGTTAATTATTAGAACAACACTTTAAAATTTAGTGTTGTAAAAACAATACTGGATAAATTGTAATGGAGCTTGAAAATATTAATAATATGTGCAGAATATGTTTAAACACCGACACCTTTGTTGATTTGAGTGTAAAACATAAGAAATTAAAATTAGACTATTATTTTCTCTTAAATTCTTGTGCTTCATTACAGGTAAGTTGTTTACTTCATCTTAAAAACAATAAATAGTGAACATCGATTTAAAAGTATATTAAAGTACTAGTTTCATAACATAAGTTTTTAGCGCACGAGTACAAGTTTAGAAAACGAGCCGCTTGCGGCGAGTTTTCTAAAGCTAGTGCGCTAAAAACGTGTTATGAAACGAGTGCTTTATACAATTTTTTCTATTTTGCTCTAAAATTAAAAAAAAAACTTACATTTAAATTGATTTAGGGATTTTTGTTTCGGGTTGGTATTACAGTTTTCGCCGTGTTTAAAATTCTAAGAACAAAATATATTTTGATATATTTTATAGTCTTGTCTTCTCTTTTTTACTGCAAGTAACCAGGCCAGAATTTTAAAACGATAAAAAATAACCTAAACACAACATTTTGTAGAAAATTAAAGTTTAAAGCGACGCTGACATTTGCACGAAAAACGTCAAGCGATAGGCTTTTGTTTGTTGCCAACCCAAAAGAAAAAAAAAAGTAGATACCTCTAAGAACACGCAAAATGTGTGTGATTATGAGCTTATAAGAGATGCAAAATAGAAAAAACAAATTTTGTTTAACTTATTAACACAGTGGTTCAAGTTGAAACTCACAACCGTTGTAATACAACGTGATTAAAGCAATTTTTTTGTACGATTTTTCTTTAACTTATACCGGGTGTTTCATGGTAGACAAATCACTCAATTTGTGGAGTTTTTATCAAATATATTAGATTTAATTACCAGTCAAAGCAGGTATTTTTTAGCATAACTTTTCCAAAATAAAAACGTATATTTTTAACGAAATTTTGTTAGGCATGGCAATAGGTTCTTTAGGCTTAGTACAACCTATTTACATTCCTAAGAAAATTTCGTTAAAAATGTCGCTTGGTTCCTTTTAGATAAGTGGTATCCATTTTTCTGCATGCCCTATTGAAAATGACGGGTCTGCGCGGCTATAAATGGCGCACAAACCCGTCATTGTCAATAGGGTGGGTTTACGCTTTGATATAATTAATTAGTGTTAAAGAAAACACCCTATTTAAGTACTGGGTACCTACTGACTGGTAAAATTATTATTTTCATATATTTAGTAATAACGCCACAATTGTGATATGAATCACTAGCCAGTTGTTCCTATTTGTGTTTATTATACGATTTAGGCAAAAAATTACGATGATCTACCAAGTAAAGTATGTAAAAAATGTGAAAAATCCCTAGTTCATTGCTACAAGTTCAAAGAAAAAATAATAGCGGGTGATATAAAATTCAAAGACATGTTAAAATCAAAGAAAAAAGTTGACATGGAAAAAATGTTAATAAAAAATAAAGAAACATGTGATATTAAAGAAGAAACAGCAGAAAATAAGGTTAGATCAGAAAATGATACTTCAGATGACGAAACTGATAATACAGATAAGGTTGAAAACATAGCCAAACTACCAGATCTAGTCGACATAAAAGTTGAATGTATATTAGATGAAAAAACATACGAAAAAAGGGTACCTTGTCAAGTTTGTGGTAAACTGATTTTGAAAAAGAAAATGAAGGCTCATACAAGAATCCATACTGGTGAAAAACCCTATCAATGCGAACTGTGTTCGAAAAGATTCAGATTATTGGAGTATTTGACAGTTCACAAAAATCTTCATACAGGTGGGTACTTGAGATTTTTTTAGTTGAAGGTTTCGTAATTCTTAAGCTTGGACCCAAAATTATTGGAAAGTTACTAAGTTTTGACCACCGATTTGCCGATTTACTTACTTTGTTACTTAATAAATGATACAAAGAATTCATCAATGACATTAAAGCAAACACCTAGTTCTCTAAGAGGCTTGAAACAATTATGTTATTATACCTAAACATTTATTGAACGAAAACGAAAGATTAAGTCTAATATCGTATTTATATTGAATAACTCTTTAGTATCAAACTAAATAACAACACATTTCCGATACTTTTAAATTGGCGCCCAACACGGGTTCTGAATAAAAATTTGAAGTTCATACCTTTTAGTTTGAATTTCTTGTTACAACTTAGTTGTAGTTGAACTACATTTAAGTACACTGTGTTTAAATAAACCTTTAGTATTAAAATTATTAAAATCGAATTTTTTATACTATTAAATTGGCGCCAATGTGGGGCCTAAATAACAATCTGAGGTTATTATCTCAAATTAAGTGATTTTATATTGCTCTTATAATATTATCACTGTCATGATAAAGACGAAGGACGAAAGTTTGCAGGGTTAAAACCTGGACATAGTTATTAGAAAATATATATCTGTGGCTTGGTTCTGAAAGATCTAATGTCACTTTTTCCGTATTTTGAGTTATACCGACGAACTAATTTTTTTAAGATCCATACTGGGTGTTTCAGGAAGGTAGTGTCAAAAAATCTTAAATTATACATCATATAGCTTCTGCAAATTTCAAGATCCTACCTAAAAAAGTAAAAAAGTAAATTGGGGATGAACCACCTTCCTGAAACACCCAGTATAACCTAAAAAGGCCAATGTCAATGCTTGTGAGATAAATATAAATTTTAAGCGACAAGGGCCGACGTGTGTTTTCAATAAACATCTCTGTTAAAACTGCTAAAAGGACCAATGTTTGACTTAGTGTATCCGTTCAAAATTTTTGACATTGGCCCTTTTAGAACCAAGCCACAGATATTATACTTCAAGATCAAGTAGCTTAAATATTTTTGATCATATTTTACAGCCATCTGATGGGAATCTAGCTCAAATGCTTTTTATTGGACTGGACTGTTTATGACAGTAAATGTTGCTTAACCTTCAAATCAAATATATTTTAATCCAAATTCTTTTTTTAAATAAAAACCTCAGGTGCTTACAATTTTTTTTTTTTTTTAAATAGGTGAACGAAAGTTTGAATGTGAAACATGTCACAAAAAGTTTGGCTCCCAGGCCAATTTATTTAATCACAATCGCACTCACACAGATGTTAAACCATTCATGTGCTCATTTTGTGGAAAATCCTTTGCCCAGTCTGGAACGTTGCAAGCGCACAATAGAACTCACACAGGGGAAACCCCGTTCAAATGCGAAGTATGTGGAAAAGGCTTCACACAGTCTGGTGATTTGAACAGCCATATTAGGTAGGCATACAACAAAGAACTTTTACCTCAATTTCAGACCAATGTTTATGAAGGTGTCATCTTTTTGTTTGTTTATTTACTAACAGAAACGCGATACAGCTTTGTGGTGTAAAATGTAGATGTCGCTAGTCGAGTTTCAGGCTACCTAGTAGCGATGTTGCGTAGTTTCCATCTTATCATGAATTCAAATCATTATACTTAAATTAAAAATGTAAAAAACTTTATTGTGTATACTATAATTATGTTCAATAATATAGTATATTTAAATCTATTAAAATTAAACTACTAGTTCATATAAAACTCATACAGAACTAATGTTTCTTAAAATTTACAATAAAATATCCAAGGTATATGTTTCCAATCGGCAACACTGTACCCCTGTCAGTCATTTTACTACATTAGACTGTGAGTTTACGCATTCTTTCTCTCTCTTTACGCGTACTAAGTGTAAACAATAGTCACTCCCCACCAGCCCCTCACCGTAGTTGGTTCACACTTCAAACAAAGCATACGGTAGATTTCATCATATTCCTTCTTGAGGTAAAAGTTCTTTGGCATACAAATTTATTAAATTTTCAACGTCTTTATACCGCTTTCTTCTAAAATATACGTAGGTTATGTATTAACGAATAAATTCTGAAAAAAAAACCTAAATTATCATCATAATAAACACATAAATGTGTTAACTATCTGTAAATAAATCTGTTTAAAGATAAGAAAGCAAATTTGTTTACCAGAAAAGTTTTTCCACTTGTGAAATACTTATCTTATTTTTTAGGTTTATCCATGAAAAAGAAAGAAATTTTGAATGCGAAGTGTGCAAAAAGAAATTTTCTAGAAACAAAGATGTAAGGCAACATATGTTAATACATACGGGAGAAAAACCATTCCAATGTGAGATTTGCAATACAAGTTTTAACGATAAATCCAATCTTAGTAGGCATGTAAAAACGAAGCACTTAAAGATATAAAATTTATTTGTTTAATGTAATTATTTTATTTTAATTAAATGTATATCTATTATGTATATTATTTATCAAATACTATTTTTTCTCTCAAAGTGTATTTGTGTTTTTTTTTACATATCCAATTTCACAGATAAAATCAATATTCAGATATAGGTCATTAATTTTAAGGAGTGATTCTACATAGGAAAAAAAAAAGTTCCTATAAACATATGTCTAAAAATGCGTCGTAAGGGAGCTAAGCCCCTTTGAAAGTGGATCAAAAATTCGGTTTTTATTTAATAACTCAGGTACCCTTTGGGATATAGCAACGAGGTTTTGCACTTGAACTAATCTGAATAAGACCCATCTTCGTATATTATTTGCATGTACTGATTTTAACCAGGGGCTTCACACTTATTTGTCCCAAACTTTTTTCTGTGTATTTTGTAATTTTATTTTTGGAATATGATTCCACAGGTCAAAATACATAAAACGGTACTCTTGTTGTAATACTGTAGGATTAACCGTTTTCGAGAAAAATTCATTTGAAGGTGAAATTTCACGGTTTAAGGACGAAAAATTAAATACTAAAATGTGGAAAACCAAAATTTCAATGATGCAGGGATATTTTATATCAAAAACTAAGAAAAAAAGTTTCTATGCATGAAGGTCGAATAATGGGTTTTAAAGCCCTTTAAAAATGGTGCATTTTTAACAGACTTAGGCTTGATTTTTAGAAGTACCTGTATATGAGGTTTTTTCTTACAAAAAGTAATAAAATGTAATATATAAAACAAAGGCACAAGAATTAAAAACAAAAACCAAAGGAAATATATAAAAACGTAAAGAACTCTAAACAAACAATAATACGCATGACAACAATGCAGCGAAATTTGCATACGTCATCGAAACTCCCGACCAACCTCACTTCCCCTCCCATATTACCTGCACGAGTATGCCACCCTCTGTGTTATATTTTCTATGAACCCTGCCTTAATGTGACGTTTTCTGTCTGTCTGTTTTCTTGGCAGTAAACGTCACATTTAGGCCCTCTACGATTATTTATCCTATAGAGTTTAACGTTATACGTTAAAAATCGGGATGTTTATACGTTGTTAAAAACACTAAAACACGATTTTGTAATGATATAATTTCTACTATGGTTTCTTGACATTTTACGCGGGTTTTAAGTAAATTATTAGAACAACCCTAATAATTGTAGTGCTAATAAATTTTGCAAAAACGATATTGATTAAATCATAATGGAGCCTGAAAATATTGATAATATATGTAGAATATGTTTAAGCAGTGACCCCTTTGTTAGCTTAAATGTAAAACATAAAAAATTAAAATTAGAATATTATTTTCTTTTGAATTCGTGTGCTTCATTACAGGTAAGTTGTTTATTTACGTTACCTTTTTTAGTTATTTACGTTGTTTAAACGATTTAGGCAGAAGAAAATGATTGTTTACCGAGTAAAGTTTGTAAGAAATGCGAAAAATCCTTAGTCAACTGTTACCAATTCCGAAAACGTATAATAGATGGTGATGAAAAAATAAAAGATATGATTAAATTAAAGAAAAACAGAGGAATAGAAAAGTTATTAATAAAGAATGAAGACTGTGAATTTAAAAAAGAATACATGGAAAACAAAGTAGAAACAGAAAAAAATATCTCGGACAATGAAACAGATAAAACAGATAATGAACACATTGATAAACCTCCAGATCTAGAAGATATAAAAGTTGAATGTTTATTAGTCGAGAAATCAAATGACAAACAGACACAGGACAAAAAGATTGTATATAAAAAGATACAGTGTCAAGTTTGCGGAAAACTAGAGTTAAAAAATAAATTAAAGGCTCATATGCGAATCCATACTGGTGAAAAACCCTATCAATGCGAATCATGTCCAAAAAGGTTCAGAAAAATGGAGTATTTGATTGTTCATAAGAATATTCACACAGGTACATGCAACTTTAAAATATTGATTAAATTCTGATCTTTTATAGGCAGAAATATAGGCTGACCACTGTAAAAAACTTTGTTTTTGCATACACATCATTCCAAACCAATGAAATGATGAGAAGTGTACTACATAATCAGTATTTCATTTGTCATAATCGCTTGCAGGCAAAAGCAATTTTTTTTAGTGTGGTCAACCTGTATGTGTTTGTAAACCCATTATTCATGGCGACCCAAAACTGTCATAGACAACCCAGGTGCGGTGTGGTTTTTTTTAAGTATCACTATCTACTACTTTCGGGAGTTATGTATTGCTATTATGTATTAGGGATTTCCCGTTAATAAATAAATAAATAAATAGACATATCCAGAAGTTCTGAGCCAGAAGTAAGCTGGTTCTTGGTTTTCTCAGCAATGCCGAGTGAGCAACGGCGAACTGCAGATGACGACAGAGTAAAAATCGTGCCTCGAGCAAAATAATTTTCAAAAACGATTTAAAATGTTATAAATATGATTCCTGAGCAATGATGGTTGGTTTTGATACCCAAGTACTATATATTTTTAACATAAATTTAAAATTCTGATATGAGAATCTTGTTCATTTACATCTCATGTGCTTCACTGGTGAAAACCTCTAGGCTTCAGCCATATGTGGCAGCTTGGACCAATCAAGCCATCGAAAAAACTGCTCTGAATTTCACGCGGAACCAGTTCACATCAAATAAAATGTGAATTATTCTCCCGGTGAGCTGGGCCAGGTCAAACGCTTTTTTTTAATCAATAAAAATACAAGGTATATTAAAACGGATGTATTTTTTGATCATAGGTGAACGAAAGTTTGAATGTGAAACTTGCAACAAAAAGTTCCGCTCTTACGCCAATTTATTCAACCACAATCGGACCCACACGGGGGAGAAACCATACATGTGCTCCTTTTGCGGAAAATCTTTTGTCCAATCTGGGCAGTTGCAAGCGCACACGAGAACGCACACCGGGGAAGTTCCGTTTAAATGCGACCAATGTGGAAAAAACTTTACAGAGTCTGGGAGTTTGAGGAAACATATAAGGCAAGTATGAAAAAATAAAAACCGCGCAATTTTAAAAGAACGTTACATACTAGGGTGGAGCGTCGTTATATATAAATCAATTTTATTTTTGAAAATGGCGATGCCTGACGTCGGAAAAGTGTAGTTGGGAAATAGAAGATTGTTTGTTTTTCTGTTTTTTTTTACGGGCACCCCTGTTTTATTTTTTTTCTAGTAGTCGGTGTTCGGGTTGTGTCGAGTAGAGTCGAGTCTGAGCCGACTTATAGCTGATGCAGGCGTATTTTAATAACAAAGACCTACTCTTTTACAGACCACTATTTATATCTAATGAATTTCAGGCCAATTTTTGTATACATATTTTTAAGAAAAAAAAGTACTGACCATAGAAAATATTTATTGCAATATTTAAAGCACTTATTAAAAAAAAATCGAGCAGACTTATTCTTCCACCGCCACATGGCGCTATAATGAAAATATAATAAAAGTGGTGGGGGTGGTGAAAGCGTGAAATGGATTTTATATTATCAGATTCACTTTTAGCAACCTCAAAAACCCTAATAAACTAATTTTCTTGAAAATTACCCCCCGCCCCTCAGGGGGTGGATTTAGAATGTTTTTTCTACCTCAAAAACTTTTTATACCAATTTTCACGAAAACCATCCCCCGGTGGTGGAGTTAGAAACAGATTCAATCTCAGCAACCTCAAAAACCTCTATCAATTTTCAAAAAATATTTTCCCTTATTTGCATCCCTTGCACCACCCCAATGTTTACCAAAAAAAAAAGTCTAGCTTAAAGCGTTCTTAGGTTATCGTGCGTACAAGATTTCTCGGACAGACCGATCCTACAACCAACAATTTTTTTGCTTCTATTGATTTATATCGACATAAAACGTCATAAAACGCAAACATACGCACAAAAGAATTTGAAAATTTTAGAATGAACACAATTGTACAAGGCTTTCCCAGAATTTTGAAATTTTTCAAAATCGGAAAGCAAAAAAAAATTTAGATTTGGACGTTAGCGAACGTTCAAGTATTACGTAACGCAAAATGTTCCAAAATTCATACACTTCATACCTCGGTTCTCGCGTTATTCAAGGCTGTAGAGATTTCATATTTTGGCTACCCCCCTAACACACCCCCTACTAGGGGGGGTAGCCGAAATATGAAATCTCTATAATCTATAATAACGCGAAAACCGGGGTATGAAGTGTATGGATTTTGGTACAATTTGCGTTACGTAATACTTAAACATTCCCTTATAAAAAAAAATAAAAACAAAAAAAAATAAAGATTCAAAACGTAGCTACGAATCTACGTTACGTAGGGAATAATAAGTTATTATTAATAACCCCAATATTTTTTAATGGTAAATATTAATCGTAATATGTTTTAAATAGGTTTTTTCACGAAAAAGAGCGAAATTACGAATGTACAGTGTGCAAAAAGAAATTTTCCCGAAATGATGACGTCACGAAGCATATGCTGATACACACGGGGGAGAAGCCCTTCCATTGTGAGATTTGCAATAGCAGTTTTAACAACAAATCCAATTTTAGAAGACACATGAACAGAATACATTTAAATGTATAAATTATTAAATTTTATTGAATGTTAATTAATTAAATAAATTGTTAAGTTTGTTATCAAATTTCGTTACTTTTATGTATTTAGTGTCACCTGCACCAACAATGGTTTAACTTTAAAATTGAATTAAATTGACGGTCGACTAAGGGGCTGTCCATATATTACGTAACGCAATTGCTCGAAATTTTTGACCCCCCCCCCCTGTGTCATAAACTGTCACATTCACTAATTAAAGTAAGAAATTAATTTTATAAACTGTACTATGTACTGAATTTCACAGTTGACCTAGCGTTATCAAATATACGGATAAGCGCTCTATCTCGAGAACGGTTAATTGTATAAAATATTGCCTTATACCAATTTCTAGAGAATTTTATGCTGTACAACTTTGCTAATAACTCAAAATGTCATTTGAAGCAAAGAAAACAAGATAATTACAAAAAACCGGTTTTTGCGACCTTTGACCTTGAATATCTTGCGACGCGGACACGAGTTTCTATGAGACTTTTGAGCTAACTTATAGAATGTGAAAACAAAGATTTATACAAGTTTATATATAGCTTGTTATCTTTCATTCGGAGGTTGAATCCCTATTTGAATGGACTACCAGTTGGTTCAACCCCACGTAACCATAGCATACATCTAAATACCATACGTATGACCAAAACTTTTGTTACTAAAACGAAAACCTTTAAGGCATATCCAGAAGCTTACATAAAACATAAGAAAGCGATGCCGTGATTGGCTTACAAGATACATGGAGGCCCATCAAACCAATCACGGCATCGCATTGTTATGTTATATGTTCTTATGCGAGCTTGTGAATAGGCACTTATTGACTCGAACCCGGTTACTCGCAGAAAATCGTCTGTTTTTAAGCAAAATGAGACATTAGAACTACTTGATTAAGAAGAATTTTATATATTTTTTTATGTTTACTGAAAATTCAATGGAGATTTTTGATTTTAAAAATATGTGTAGAATATGTTTAAATAATGATCCATTTAAAAGTTTAAGTGTTAAACATAAAAAATTAAAAGTAGATTACTACGACTTACTAAATGCGTGTGCTCCTATACAGGTAAATTGTTTATTTATGTTATTTTTTATGTTTATTTATGTTTTTAAATGATTAGGCCGGAGACAACGATAACTTACCAACTAGCATATGTAAAAAATGTGAAAAATTACTAGTTAACAACTATAAATTCCGGCAAGGCATAATAGTGAGCGATTTAAAATTAAAAGAAGCAATCAAGTCAACAAAAAATGTAGAAGAAGAAATATTAGTAATAAAAATAGAAGAAAATTGTGATAATAACGTGGAGAATATAGAATATAAAGAAGAATCTGAAGAACAAAATACAGATGATGAAAATGATGAAGACAGCAATCAAATCAGTGAAGAAGATTCACATGAAAAAGTAGATTGTGAAACAGAAGATGAAGAAAAAGAGAAAAGGGAAAGCATAAGGAAAAGAGTATTAGCCAATAGACTGAAATGTGAGATTTGTGGAAAACTGCAAGTACGGTCAAAACTTCAAGCCCATATTAGAATACATACAGGTGAAAAGCCTTTTCAATGTGAATATTGTCCAAAACAGTTTAGGATCATTAACTCTTTAAATGAACATAAAAAAATGCATACAGGTAAGTTAAAATTATAGTAAAATATGAATTTTAATATTATAATTAATATTATAATATGCCAGTTATTTTTAATTAAGGGTCATTTTGAATTAAAAAAATTCTACAAAGTTTTTCTTGTCCATGTTGGAAAAAGATAAAATATTTATGTATGTACATAATATTCCGCATATGCAAATTAAAACGAATTAAATTTAAATGGCAAATGCAAATTAAAACAGGTTAACTAATTGAAACGAATTGAATATTGATAATTTGCTGCAAATAGAAATAATTTAAACTAATTTAAACGAGTTAAAAATATTTTATGTTTTTTCTGTTTGAATCTGACATTTTTTATGGGGTTGCAAAAAGGGTTGGTTTGGACTTTTTGTCAAATTGTGGGTCTCTGGTGCACTTAACTTTATAGATACAGAAAAAAACACTGATAATATTATCAATGACACCTTGTATTAACTCTTTATTTTTTCAGGCGCCAGGCCGTACCAATGTGATCAGTGCGAATTGAAATTCAGCCACCATTCAAAACTGCTGATGCACAAGAGAGTCCACACAGGTGAAAAACCCTTCATGTGCTCTTTTTGCGGCAAATCCTTCGCTCAGAATGGCCAGTTACAGGCGCACACGCGACGTCATACTGGGGAGACCCCTTTTAAATGCGATAAATGTGATAGGAAGTATCATACTTCTGGGCACCTCAGAATGCATATCAGGTAAATTTAAAATTTTGCTTTACACTTTGCAATTCTTGTGTAATGAAAGAGCAAAGCAATACGAATTTGGCCAATGAGATCCTTGAATTTAAAATTTGTCACTTCCGGTTTTCAAAAAAATATGTTTTTCAAACTAGAATTAAATTCAGAGCTTGTTTATATACAAATTTTCAATTTTCCCACAGATTTTTCCACGAAAAAGAACGGAAAATCGAGTGTCCCGTGTGTCACATCAAAACCCGAAGGAACATAGATCTGAGAAAACACATGTTGATCCACACTGGCGAGAAAAGACTTCAGTGCGAAATGTGCGATAAGCGATTTACGCACAGCTCTAATTATAATAGACATATGAAGAATATGCATCTAAATGTAAGATTTTTTTTACTATTTTATGACACTTTTTTATACATTTACATTTTTTATACATAATCAATCAATTACACTAAGCAACATGGAACGGTGTAGGTTTTATAGCTCGTTCAATGTGGTATGAATATTCAGCCTATAGTGCGCATTAACGTTACTCCCCCCTGCCTCATCTTAGGAACATTTTTCTATTATTATTGAAATAATGATATCGTTTTAAATGAGAGGTTTGGGCTAGATGAGAAAAACATGTTTTTGTTTAAAAAAGTGCAAAATGACGAAAAGAAATGATAAAAAACTGTGTATTAAGTTTATTTGTTAATAAAGAACAAAATGAAAAAAAAATAAAAACTTGTCAGGTATATCTGTTATCGTAAACCCGACAACGCATTATTCTTGCGCTAAATGTGACTTTCATACTAAAAAAAAGTAAAAATAACATTTAGGTAGAATGTATAATAAAAAAACTGTACAATATTAATTAAATATATTTATTTAAGTTAAAAGTCTATGTGTAACTTTTTCATAATCTAGTTTTAAATTATACCATGGAAATAAACTTATTTAACACATTAAATTACTTGTGTGGGGCAACACTCTCCCATAGAACTGCATGCTTTAAATTATCGTTAAAGCTGCTGGTTTGGCCCCACTGTAGTAGTCAATGTGCAAAGTTATTTTTATTTTGACGACATGACACTTGAAACTTTCGTTAGGTTCAATGTTGCCAAATCGTGCAATGACATATGTCAAAATTCGTAATTAAAACAATTAAAGTATGTTCCGGGATGTAAAAAGAACTGACATTTTGGCTAAGTATTTATATTTTATGTATCTATAAGCATGTAAAGTCTTATCGTTGCGGGCGATTTAGCCCAAAATAAGATACCCTCCTTTAGTGCCCTTGTATTAAATTTTGATGAAAATAATGTTTTTAAGATGTTCATGGGTGCTGTTAAATTCGGACCTCATCGTCTGACGCGTGTGTACTTTCATCGCAACTTTTTAATTTATTTAGGATCTATTTACACCTTTCTTTATTTTCCTAATTAATGAGTTAAACATGTTTTTTATCCCTAAAGTATTTTATTTTTATTTTCAGTTGCCAAAAAAATATAAGGAACCTCACCAGTGTGAATACTGCGACAAGCTTTTCAACAAAAAATCGAACTATACAAGACATGTGAAAACTATCCATCTTAAAGAATAAAAATATTTATTATTTGTACCTAAATATATTTATATTTATATTCTGACAACTTTATTGAGTTTTTTGCAGGGCCAGATTTCAATTAGGCAATTTTAACAATAATAATATAATAATAAAACAGTAAAAAAACCTATGGAATCACTGCAAAATTTAGCTAACTCAACATCCACCTGGTTCCGCAAATGGAGACAAACTATAAATGCCTCAAAATCTCAACTTGCCAACTTCAATCACAATCCTAGTAACAACTCGCCTACAATAAATCTAAACAATGAAAACATCCATCCCTCACTATCAGTCAAATACCTCGGCATCAGTCTAGACCAAAAACTCAATTTTAATAAATACACCCGATCTATAAAGAAAGCAACTATAACAAGAGCCAGTCACTTTCGAAGTTTAACACACAAAAACCAGGGAATCAACACTCTCACGGCCAGCAGAATCTATAAAACCATATGCAGACCACTGTTGGAGTATGGACATCCATTGTCTTTAAAATGTAACACCCCGGCAAAAGCAAACATTCAAATCGGCGTAACTCAGCGCTAAGGAAGATCACGAAGATTCGAAATCCTGCTAATCCGCTCCATAACCCTTCAAACGCTTCACTCCTGCAATTAACCCCTACTGCTCCAGTTCTTACAAGACTTCACACACTCTCAACAAATTTTGCTAGATCCGATTTTAATTCCGATATCATAAACCCTTTCTGTATCCCTAGAAACAATAATCCTCCACGTGCAAAATTACCTGAAAAAACACTACTGCAAATTCTTCTGGAATTAAGGAACTGATATGAACTGATTCAAGCATTACCACTTTATATTTTATTTATTAAATTCGTAAATTTTAGTGTTATGGGCAACTTTGGCGGATTTTCGGCACGGGTTAGAATATTTTGATTATTTTAAAATTTGACACATAATTTTGTATGTTCAAAAGGAAACAAAACAAGATTTCAAGCCCTTTATATTTTTCACTTATACAAAAATTAAACAATTTTCAACGATTTTTTAAGAGTTATGGGTAATTTGCGAACTTTAGGGGCCTAATTAGGACCCTCAGAGAAGTTTGATCACTATCATTATTTCAGAATTTTCTAGTTACACCTAAAAAAAATTTAAGATAATAAAAAAACAAGGTCCACCCAGTCAGATCCTAGTGGGCCAACTAAAGCCAACTAGATTGTCCAGTAGCGCGGCCTGCAAGTGAAGGACGCCTTGGATTATGTCAATTAAATTGAGTTTAAGTTAGAAATACTGCGTTTTGATTGGTTCAACTATCAATTTAATCCAAGTTTAAGGTTAAACTATCTAGGTCTAGGATCAAGTTATATTGACTAGGACCACAGTATAATTTATTTTTTGTTTAGTCAAAACTCGAGACCATAAGATTAACCATATCTTGTATATCTATTATGTATTATTATCTACCATAAGCCCACACAAGCCCCTAAGGACTTACGGGTATGGACACAATGTAGAACAAAATAATTGTAAAATTATTGACGAATAAATTTATTTATTTATTTATAAAAAGAAACAGTATTCCGACTCCCGTTGACTTGCTTTGATCATTGTCAGACAAGGGGGTTTGCGGTCTGGTTAGCAGGAGGAGCCAAGCTTGTGTACTCTCTGCCCTCAAAATCAAGAAAATCGTATATGCATTTTTGTTGTTTTGAGAAAGTCGATTTTTTTATTAGGAGCGGCGACAATTTCGCAGATATTAGTAAACAAAATGTAATATATGACTTTTCGTAGTATAAGAGTCAAAGTATTGTGTGAAGATGCTAAAAAGTATGTCTTCTTCTTCTTCTATATTTTTTCTTGGCGATTTTACATTTCCGCCACTTTTAAAACTGGTTAGGTTCCGACTAAAATAAACTTTTACAATAATTTATTTTTCCAAATTTGCTTAGCGGCAAGCGGATAAAGAGTTCTAACTACTAACTATACAATATTCTACAAGCATCTATAAGCACCTAAAAAGTATGTTAATCGAACTTCGTAAAATAGTCAGATAAGACCTTTTTTCTTACAGCGGCAGATTCGCAGGTTAGCCAACGTCAAAGGCGCGGACTGACTTCTCCAATGGGAGTCGGTATACTGTATATACTGTGCTCGAACCCGGTTACTCGCAGAAAATCGTCTGCTTAAGCAAAATGAGACATTAGAACTACTTGATTAAGAAGAATCAATTTATATTTTTTGTGTTTACTGAAAATTAAATGGAGATTTCTGATTTTGAAAATATATGTAGAATATGTTTAAATAATGATCCATTTAAAAGTTTAAGTGTTAAACATAGAAAATTAAAAGTAGATTACTACGACTTACTAAATGCGTGTGCTCCGATACAGGTAAATTGTTTATTTATGTTATTTTTTATGTTTACTTATGTTTTTCAATGATTAGGCCGGAGACAACGATAACTTACCCTCTAGCATATGTAAAAAATGTGAAAAATTACTAGTTAACAACTTTATATTTCGACAAGGCATACTAGAAAGCGATTTAAAATTAAAAGAAACATTCAAGTCAATAAAAAATGTAAAAAAAGAAGTATTAATAATAAAAAAAGAAGAAAAATGTGATAATAACGTGGAAAATACAGAATATAAAGAAGAATCTGAAGATCAAAATACAGATGATGAAAATTATGAAGACAGCAATCAAATCAGTGAAGAAGATTCACATGAAAAAGTAGATTGTGAAACAGAAGATGAAGAAAAAGAGAAAAGGGAAAGAATAAGGAAAAGAGTATTAGCCAATAGACTAAAATGTGAGATTTGTGGAAAACTGCAAATACGGTCGAAACTTCAAGCCCATATTAGAATACATACAGGTGAAAAGCCTTTTCAATGTGAATATTGTCCAAAACGGTTTAGGATCATTGGCTCTTTAAATGAACATAAAAAAATGCATACAGGTAAGTTAAAAGTGTAAAAAATGAATTGTGATATTATAATTAACCCCTTCCACTCCAGCTGATTTTTCAAGGTTACTTCCCACGTAAAATAATGTAATCGTTTTAAAGATAACTTAAAAAATCACTTAAATGACTCAAGAAGTCGTTACGAAAAAATTACTTTGAGAATGCCAAAATACGTTATAGCCACCACTCTTGAACGATCTCTGGCACTCAATGGAGTCATATGCACGCATATGAGAATGCTCTATATTCGCGCGTATATTTAAAATATTTGCAATGTGGGCCATGTATGGAGGATCCCCCTTGTCAAATTGTGGGTCTCCTCCGCACTTAATTTTATAGTCACGGAAAAAAGCACTGATAATATTATCACTGACACCATGTATTAACTCTGTTTTTTTCAGGCGCTAGGCCGTACCAATGCGATCAGTGCGAATTGAAATTCAGCCACCATTCAAAGCTGCTGGTGCACAAGAGAGTCCACACAGGCGAAAAACCCTTCATGTGCTCTTTTTGCGGAAAATCCTTCGCTCAGAATGGCCAGTTACAGGCGCACACTCGACGTCATACTGGGGAGACCCCTTTTAAATGCGACAAATGCGATAGGAAGTATCATACTTCAGGGGACCTCCGAATGCATATCAGGTAGTTTCAAAATTTAGCTTTTTTTAGCTTCAATTATTGTGGAAGGCAATACAAATTTGGCCAATGACATCCTTGAATTTAAAATTTAAGTGATTTGATTGGTTGTTTTTGTACTGCCTTGCTCCGTCATTGCACAAGAATTGCATAGTGTACCATGAATGTTCAGCCTTAAATTGAAAGAACTGCAAACTTACGAGGACAGGATTTTTTTTCAAACTAGAATTCATTCAGAGCGAGATTCAGAGCTTGTTTAAATACGAATTTTCAATTTTCCCACAGATTTTTCCACGAAAAGGAACGGAAAATCGAGTGCCCTGTGTGTCACATGAAAACCGGAAGGAACATAGATCTGAGAAAACACATGTTGATCCACACTGGCGAAAAAAGACATCAGTGCGAAATATGCGATAAACGATTTACGCACAAGTCAAATTATAATAGACATATGGAGACTATGCATCTGAATGTAAGATTTAGTTTTTTTTTAACTACTTTATGACATTTTTTATTTTATTTTGTTATACCTACATTAAATTTATAACAAATTGCCCTTCCCCCCAGCGAGATAAATTAGCAGAAATACCTTCAAAATTATATTTTTCGTGAATGCGCAATTTTTTTCCTTATGGATATCCCCCTTAAAATGAAATAAATCCGCCCCTGCATGAAATTGCACAGTGTCTTATGAACATTCAGCTTTGAGTGTGCATTAACATAACTCCACCCTCCCTAATTTTAGGATAATTTATTATTATTATAGGGTGAAGTTGAGGTATTGATTTTAAAGAATACAGGGTCGGATTTTATTCAAATAAAAAATGGATAAAGTTTAATACCAATTTAATATCTATATTTTTAATTAATTTTTGAATGGAAATTGTAAATTATTATAATGGGGGTCTGATATCAATACCTCAACTTCGCCCTATAATTATTATTGAAATTTAGTGCCTTTGTCGTTTTTAAGATGAGGTAGGGTGGAGTTACGTTAGTCACAGATAAATTTTTATCAAATATTGTATTAGCTCAAATAACACAATCAAAAATAACGTATTTCCCCCCTCCCCCACGTGTTTTCTTAAAATATTTGGTGTACCAAGTTTATTACAAAATTTATCATACTAAATTGTGGCCTTACATAAGAAATGCGTAATTTTAATACATAGAGAAACTGGTGAAAAATCGCCACAATTTTTAGTTTGGTTTGGAGTAGTTTAAAAATTTATTAAACATGTTTTTTTTCCCTAAAATATTTAATTTTTATTTTCAGTTGCCAAAAAAATATAAGGAACCTCACCAGTGTGAATACTGTAACAAGCTTTTCAACAAAAAATCGAACTATACAAGACATGTGAAAACTATCCATCTTAAAGAATAGAAATATTATTTATTTGTATGTGGATTTGTACCTAGGGGCTGTCCTTATATTACGTAACGGAAATGTACCAAAATTTATACACTTGATACCCCGGTTTTCGCGTTATTAAAGGCTGTAGAGATTTTATATTTTGAATACCCCCCTAACACCCCCTCTATTTGGGGGGTAGCCAAAATATGAAATCTCTACAGCCTTTAATAACGCGAGAAACGGGGTATGAATGAATTTTGTTACAATTTGCGTTATGTAATATATGAACAGCCCCCTAAATAAATTTATTTATATTTATATTCTGGCAACTTTATTGAGTTCTTTGCAGGGTCAGATTTTCCATTATGCAATTTTAACAATAAGGGCAGCAAAAGAATAGAGGAAAGTCGCCTAATTTCGGATACCATTTACAATGTATTCAATATTTAATACTCGGTATTACTTTTTGATATTTTTTTTATATAACCAGATACAACTTATTATAGCGAACCATGATTTATTATAAAAGCAATTTTATTACAGTTTATTATTTCCAAAAAACACGGTTAAAAAAAATCAGCGCATTTTTGTGCATTTGAAAAAGGGCTCCTAATTTCGGACATATCCGAAAAAAATTTTTCAAGACTAGATCTGGATCCCATTGCTTATGTTTCTTGTTATTCCTTCACATTTAAGACGTAATTTAATCATTAAGCGATTTTCTACGAAATACTATAGGAACTATAATTTTAGATTCCCAATTTCGAATATCTTAGTATCTTAGGTAATTTTCGTTTTTTCAAAATTGTTTATCTTAGTTTGTTGTATCATTATAAAAATAATAATTAATGGTTGGTTATCCTGAATAATAATTACCTTGCGGATATCCGAAATTGGGAATCAAATGCACAAAAATGGTCTATCCGAAATTAGGCAACTTTCTGCTTTTTAGATTAGAAATTTGTAGAATGTTTACGTTTTCAAATTGCTTAATTATGAATAGTGGATCAACTTAACTAACATCATAACTTACCCAAGACAGAATCACGAACTTTTATAACGATTATTTATAAAATAAACAAGCATAATAATGCAACTGAGCACAAAACTGCCATTTGCAATATAAACGATTTGTGCTGCCATTTAAAGGGGAGAAGCTCTACCGTTATCATATTACAGGACGGATTTAGTTTGACTTTTGGCTTCACATAAAAGTAGGTTTCTGTTTACCTTTGCAGACAGTATCTTAAATACACTACTATCCGAAATTTGGAAACCATCCGAAATTAGGCGCATTTCCTCTAAGGTATTAACAGCCTGTGAAAATATGTAATGCTAACTATTCTAGGTATACTATTCACAGTAAATGGTATATTGCATTTTCCGGAATACTTTAAAAAATATATTTAAAAAGAAAGTTAAAAAATTACATAAAAAAGATATTTTTTTGAAAAATGAAAAATTAAAAAAAATTATCAAAAAAAATCGAAAAAAACTTGGTAAAATTTTTGTCATTTTTATTTTCTTTTTGGCGAAAAACTAAAAATTAAAAAAAAAATCAAAAAAAAATTTAAAAATTACATTTAAAAAAAAGATCTTTTTCTGAAAAATTAAAAAAAAATCAAAAAAAAATTCAAAAAAAAAATCGATTTTTTTTTTTAATTTTATTTTTGCGAAAAACGAAAAATTAAAAAAAATAAAATTATAGTTTTTATTTTTAAAAAAAGTTTAACCCCCTATAACTTTTTTTGTTTTTGGGGGGATTACTCTGAAAAACTATAGGGATCTTTTCCTCATAGAACATGAGTTTTCCTGAAAATTTCGAGTCGATCGGATGATTCGTTCTGGAGTTATCGTGTCCGCAAAAATCGTGACATCGGACGGACGGACATTTTCAAAGTTTCTTGTTTTTTATGAAACAGATCCACTGAAAGCCAAAACTATATAAAGACTGTGCGGGGTTCTTGACAAAAAAAAATTCGCCTGAGGCACCAAACATGATTAAACAAAATGAGATTTATGTAAATGCATTTACTTCGCCAAGGTAACCTCAACATTTACTATAATATGTACTTAGGGGCTGTCCATATATTATGTAACGCAAATTGGACCAAAATTCATACACTTCACCCCCGGTTCCGCGTTATTAAAGGCTGTAGAGATTTTATATTTTAGCTACCCCACTAACACCCCCCCCCATTTGGAGAGGTAGCCAAAATATGAAATCTATACAGCCTTTAATAAAGCAAGAAACAGGGTATGAGGTCTATGAATTTTGGTACAATTTGAGTTACGTAATATATGGACAGCCCCTTATCTACTTTTTGTTGGATTTTTTTCTGGTTATGGCAATAAACCAATATCTTAATGTTAATGCCCAAGAAGGTCATCAACTCCATATATTTCCCAACTCATCAGTGGATTTTCCTAACTTGAGTGGTTGAGGAAAGGTGACATTTTCCCCCTACCATGCCTAGGAATGTTATGATAAGCTGCCAGCTTAAATCTGGATTTGCCGTTTTTATTTTAGTTTTGAACTTTTTTTTGATTTTTCACACGTGTGCGATAAAATTAACCCTGGATACTGCAGCCTATTTAAAATACATTAGACCGTGTACCACCGGTGGCGCACGCCGGCCCTTAAGTAAGTCGTCCGCGTATCACGGGTGGCGCACGTCGTCGCGAACGTGTTAAGCACAGTATTATGTTTTTTATTAGAAAAAACTTCGTAAATCTACCTACTTACCCTGCGATCTACAGTCGACTACATTTGCGACAAGTTGAAACATGTCTGTCTATTTGATTTATTAGTTCATACAAAATGTTCTATTCCATTCACTTGTAACTGTAGTTTAACTATTTAAAACTAACAAATTATATTACTATTAAAATAGTTCATCAGCACTTCTAATTTAGACAATTTAACAAATTTGCGCGAAACCAAACGGAATCTTTTTGACATTTCTTAAAATGATGGTAGGGACAGTTGTACCAACCTCGAACAACTAGAACCCTAGAAATTTTATAAATATAAAAAATATGGTTTTAAAGATTTTGTTGTTGTAAAAAAAACAGCAAACTATCGTTTTTCATTCAATTTAATTGATATCTTAGATAAATAAATTAAATTGTTAGAATTCACCCCCGCACAACTACAGATTTGGTAAGTTCTGAGCTACCAACTTAATTTTAGTTCAAATATCAAGATGTCCGTAAACGGTTTGCGCTTTTACAAAACAAAATATTTCTTTGTAAATCTTTGTAAGTTTTGATAAACATTGCTTTTTAAGTAAAAAATCTTAATATTACCAAGTTGATCTTTGCGATTTGTGAAAATAAATCAAGTGACATGTGATTTATGTAAAAACAATTGACGATGAACTAGTTGGCGTTGGAAGTATTTTTTTTGGCTTATTCGCGCGAAACCGCGGTCTTTTACGTACATAATGGCGATTTTTTGGATAGTTTTTGGAGTGATATATTTTTAAGTGTTTTGATTCAAAGTGTTCAAGTTTTAATGTTTAAAACTACTAGTTTGTAATAGACCTATTTTTCGGTGTAAATCGTTACCGCAAATCGCCATTCTTCCGTTTGTAAAAACTTTCGTGTGCATAGAAGAAAATGGAGTCCACCGATGGAAAATCTAAATTTGTTCGAGTTTAAGAAGTGAGTTTATTCATTTATATTTTAGACCTACAAAGCTATTATGTTTTATATCTACTTGCTATCTATAAATGCTGCGCCGCTTATATTGGCAAGACAACTTCTAGAGAATCTTCTCAAGCGTAAGCCATAAAAGTTATATGAACTCCATTTATGGATAATATTTTTTATACATAATGTTTTACTACACAATTGTGTAGTAAAAGATGTGTAATACTAAATAAAAGGGACATTGCGTCACTATATAATGTTTTTATAATGTTTTACTGTAAAACATTATAAAAACATTATTTGTGATGCAATGGCCCCTTTATTTAGTGTTACACATCTAAATTTAGATTTGCTGTGTGAATTAAAATTTGGTGAGTAGCTTTTGTTTTTTGGTCAAGGTAAAAAGATCATTGATTAAAAAAAAATATTCTAAAGTACCATCAACTCGGGATACTTTAATCATCACTTTTTGAACCCAAATATAGAAATAAGTGATGATAAGTCCAAGTATTTGTAAATTTGTAATTGTGGGTAGAATTAAAAAAAAAACAAAGTTTTCTTTGAGTTTTTTTTTTCAGACCAGATTTTTTTTGGTCATAAGTTTTTTTGTAATTTTTTTTTGTCACACATTTTGTCAATTTTTTTTTGCCAAATCCGTTGTCCCATTATACAGGGTGTCTCAACGAAGCCAACTCGGTCGATATATAGTAAATTATCCACTTTAGAGAAAAACTTTAAAGGGAAAAGTTGTATGGTTTTAAACAAGGCACATTTTAAAAATATTTTAAAATATACAGGATGGTCTTCTTAGGGTGGGTAACATCTGACTTAATTTTTTTTAATGGAATGGTATATTTTTTATTATACCATCTTATTTTTCATAAAAATGCCTTTATTTTAATACTATATTGTATGGGTCTATTATTTATAGTTTTTGAGATATATTTATTTTGAGAAAAAATGCATTTTTAGCAGTGAGATAAAACCTTCTCCAATTTATTTATTTTTTGTGAAAAATTAATAAAATTTTGCAAGCATATTTTAAAAAGGTATATTTAATTACTTTTGGCGCAAAAACTAAAATAATTTATACAGGGCGTTCAAAATAAATATTCAAACTTTTGGATTTTCAAACCTAAAAAACTCAATTTTTTAAATGGAATGCTATATTTTTTATTCACTCATTAAATGTAGGATAAAATACTGCGTACAATGATATAAGATATTTTAAACTCAATTATTTTAAAAATCTATAAGGTATATTATATCATTGTACGCAGAATTTTATCCTACATTTAATGAATAAAAAATATAGCATTCCATCTACAAAAATTGAGTTTTTTATGTTTGAAAATCCAAAAGTTTAAATATTTTTTTGAACGCCCTGTATAAAATATTAAATTTTTTGCACATAAAGTAATTAGATACACCCTTTTAAGATAAGCTTGCAAAATTTTATTAATTTTTGACAAAAAATAAAGAAATTGGAGAAGGTTTTATCTCATCACTAAAAATGCATTTTTCTCAAAAAAAATTATATCTCAATAATATGATATTAAAATAAAGGTATTTTTATGACAAGTAAGATGACATAATGAAAAATATACCATTCCATTAAAAAAAAAAATAAGTCAGATGTTACCCACCCTAAGAGGACCATCCTGTATATTTCAAAATATTTTTAGAATGTGCTTTTTTTAAAACCATACAACTTTTCTCTTTAAAGTTTTTCTCTAAAGTGGATACTTTACTATATATCGACCAAGTCGGCTTCGTTGAGACACCCTGTATATTTTTATTAAAGTTTATTTTAGCGAATTCTTTCTCGTCCTTAAAAAAACAATTTATTATAAAAAATTAAGTATCATACAATTTAATCTCAGGAAAAACATGAGTTCGCTTGTGCCTCGCTAGATGGCTACTGTGTTTGTAAGTGTTAGAGCAAAATTTACAACTATACGGGCGTTCCCCAGTGTGTATTACCATGTGATCTTTGAGGACCTTGCTCCTTCCAAAACTCTGCTTGCAAATGATGCACTCGTAGTTTCGTTCATTCTTGTGCACAAATCTGTAAAAAAGGTATTCTGTATAACACATGGAAAACCATGTTTTAAAATACGCAATGTATCGTTTCTGAAAGTGCAGAAAGTCGTATGCCAAAATTTTACGTTTTTTATTTAGGTGCTTATTTGTGCTGGTAGGACTAGTCATGTATCCATGGACATCACTTCTTTGTTGAAACTGCAGGCATGAATGCCTTTCGCCATTTTTAACTTGGTGAATGAAGAATATGACTTGATGTTCATGGATGCTCTCTAATGATCTAATATGGTTGTTATAGAGGTCAGCTGTGTTGTGGCGATAAATTTTTTTTATTGCTTTGTTTTGCATTATTTCTAGTGGCTTTAAGTATTTCACAGCTGCCGAACACCATATTAGACTCAAGTATTACAAGTGACTGTGGATAAGAGAAAAGTATATGGACCTAAGATAATTTTTGGGGACAGTGTAAAGCCTCCTTAGCATTCCCACTGTGCCAGCTATCTTGTTCAAGACAAAATTGATGTGCCCCGACTAATCCAGCCAACTGTCAATAGTCAGGCCAAGGAACTTGACACTGTCAGCCTGCTTTAGTGGGACTCTGTTACTTGAACAATTTTCGTTGTACATTATGGATGATTTTTCGATGTTTAGAGACAGCTTGTGGGAGTTCAGCCATTTTTTTATGATTTCTATGTCCCTGAATAGAGTGGACATTTCACACAAGTGTAAGTTTGAAGTAATTTCATTTAGGGTCCCCACAATTTAGCACAAAAAAAAAACGTTACATTTTGACATACAACCTTTTGCACTTTCAGTGACAATATACTTAATATATTTATTTGTAAAACTCAAATATCATATATTACGCACACTGATAAATTTCTAAAACTCGCACAGTAAATATATAATAATTATTATGCAATTACAATAATTATACAATGTGCGTTTTATTCTTCACTTTCCCCAAAGTAAGATCTAATTGAAATTAAAAACTTTTTCTTTGCTTTTTTAACTTTTCGCGGCGTTTTATTTTCACAAAATTGATTTTTGCGAAAAAAAAATGTATTTCTGTCTATTGGTGTTTCCGAGAAATTTGTCACCATGATACTCGAGGACGCTCAGATTTAACCATTTAAAATTTGGCCAGTGAGTTCGAAATTAACACTCTAGATATATCTTTACTGTGCTAGTTTCGAAAAATTCAAGTATATTTCATTTATATAAAATAAACAATAGAAAATATTAGTCTACTTTTAAAAATTTGTATCAAGGAGTGCAGAAATAGTTACTTACCGCACGTGCGAGTGCAAATTTCCAGAATTCCTAAACGCCTTGTTACAAAGGTCACACTTGTATGGGGTCTCCCCAGTGTGCGTGTAACTGTGATTGGTCAGAGTGATCAAGTGGGCAAATGACTTACCGCAAACGGTACACATGAAGGGTTTTTCGCCAGAGTGCGTCCGCATGTGGTTTTTTAAAATATTCACTTGGGAAAATTTTTTGTAGCATATTGTGCATTCAGCTGGTTTTTCACCTAAACAAAATAAAGATTTTTTAGAACTCAAAATTTTTAAAAACTCGCACAGCTAATATACAGCAGAGATGGTACAATATCTTAGGGCACTTCAGCCTTGAGTGTGTAACTCAACCCTGCTGCATATTAGAAACATTTTTTCTATTATTAATGTGCCTTCACCATTCAATTAAAAAATGGAATGTTTTTAAGATGGGGCACTCAAGGCTGAAGTGCCTTGAAATATTAAATTATCACTTGTCATGTATTTTTACTGTGTAAGTTAAAAAAATATTAGAACTAAAAATAAAGTGCAGTTAGTTGATTTAATTAAACTGAAAAAAAAAATATTCCAAAGAAAGAATCCCCAAAAATGTATTTTCCTGAAAAATGGTTTTTCCTCATTTTCTTTAGAATAATAATTATTATTGTTGGATTTCCATTTTTTTTGTGTTTTGGAATTAAATAAAAAAGGCTTTATTGAGTTTTGGAAAAAGAAGTTTTAGTTGAATTTCAGAAAAGTTTCAAGTTGTACAAAAAAATTGAACGAATGCTCCACAAAAAATATTGCAATATGCCATTTCCTATAGACTTTGGACCGCCGATGCCAAATCTACACAGAATGTTATTATAAATGTCAAAATTAATAACAATTTTTCTTAATTTTGGCATGGTTTTTCTCAAAAATCAGACATTTTAACTTTTGTCTGTGGACAGATTCTGATTTAGCTGTTAAAAATCTCTAAGAATCAGATTCTTATTTCCATATCAATATTAACAAAATGGTTAAATTTTGTAATATTAATATTAAAGGGGACGCATTTTCTCAAAAAGTTACTCACCTGTATGTATCCTCTTGTGAACATTTAGATGATCCAGACGTCTAAAACTTTTCACACACATCTCACATTGAAATAATTTTTCAGTGTTGTGCTTTCTCATATGCCGAACTACATTGCTCTTGCAGCTAAAACTTTTATTGCATTTTTCGCAATAATTTTTTGTTTTGTCCAACGTTTCATTTAATTCTTCATCATCAGAATCGTCTATTTCGAAATTTCCATCTTCAGACTCACATGTTTCAACATTTTCTATATCTTTCTCTGGTTTTATATATATTTCATTTTTGTCAATAACATTACTTTCTGGTTTAACAGTGGTTCTAATAAGCTCATTTTCAATAAGTTTTTCTTGTTCTAGTGTTTCTTTTAGCTTTTTGTCACTTTCTATTATTATTTTACGAAGTTTAAAGGAATTTGTTAGGCCCTTTTCACATTTTATGCATATTTTATTTGGTAATTTGTCCGTTAATTCAGCCTAAATAAAATAGAAGTTGTAAATAACTGCAAAATATATATAAACAAAGGATTTACCTGTATTGAACCACAAACATTTAACAAAAAATAATAATCTACATCGAATTTCTTATGTTTAACACTTAAATCTTTACTAGGGTCTTGATTTAAACATATTCTGCATATTTTATCAAAATTACAATTCTCCATTGCAGTTAAATCAAAAATTTTATATTATTTTGACTCGAAACAAAATGTAGGGTTATGTTTACATCTGATTGAACTCAACTTCAGGGTTGTTCCGAGGAAAAATTTCTCCATAAGATCTTTAGCCTTTGCGGTGAGGCCAACTCGATAAGATCATTTTTATACGAACTAGTTAGTGCCTATTTCCCACCCGTTGCCTATGAAAACGGTTGGGAAGTGACAATCAGCTGATTTTACATATCTGCTGTCAGAAACTTAGTAAACGTCACATAACCTCAACTTGACAAACTAATTTTAAGATAATTTTTGCGTTTTTTTTCATATTTAGGTCTTAGATCGTAAGAAAAACAGTATACGCACCTCGACGCAAACCATTTCAGTGCACATCGCGTGCCTTTTTTTACTCGGTGCGTAATATACTGTTCCTTGTGTTGGAACTTCCAACTTCCAAGATTTTTATAAACAGAAAATTCATATATTAACATCTAGAGCTTTATTGCACTTGAAAGTGTTGAAAGACTCTGATAAGTTCATTTGCTCATGTTGGAACTTCAAACATGAAGATTTCCAACAAATTATTTGAACTAGATATAATTTTTTTTTTACCGTTTTGGGTCCAGACCTAAATTCAAATTATATGCACCAAATGAAGTAAAGGTTCTGAATGCGTTAAATATTAGGTTTATTTCTTACATTCTGATAAAAAAAATAAATTATTATACAAATTAGAAGAAAAACACTATAGTATAGCACTAGCCGAGTTCACAGCACTGGCGGATTATCCTGTTAGTTAAAGATCTAAACCTTTAGTCTTCACTCACCCAATTTTTTTATTTTGCAACTAAGAATTTTGATAACATCTGCTATGCTTTAACTTTGGTCAAAGAGTAATTTTTCTTGGCTTTGGTGCCATACAGTGTGAAACTTTATAGCTCTGTTTAAGAAAAAAAACTTGCTCTCAAACAAATAAGGGTTCAAAATGCATACAAATGATTTACTATGCATACATTTATTAATACTAGCAGTCGCCAATTTTAAATATTTACATGGGATTTCATGTGCCTTTGCAAATGGCCGCTGTTTCTGTAAGTTTTGCTGCAAAGTTGACAACTGTGTGGTCGTTCGCCAGTGTGGGTCAAAAGATGAATTCGTAGATTCCTGTTTCGACTGAATTTCTTTTTACAAATTTCGCATTCCACGTTTCTTTCTTTATTGTGGAAAAATCTGTAAAGAAAAAAATGTTTAAAAATTTGAAGAAACATTTTGTACCATAATTTTTATTTTTATTTTTGCTTTTTTTTAATCGGTTACTTTTTTAAATTTATGCGCCGTCCAATGGCCGGCATAACCATAAAAATGATAAACCATAAAAGCCTGCGCACTTCAAGCCAATCAACGGCATCGTCAGATATTTTTAAAAGTTTTTAAATTGTGGGCTAGGTTTCTAAAACCATATCTTGTTAAATTTTTAATTGACTTAAAATTTATTGCAAGGGCTACAACCAAGGGTTCTTCCCGACCAAACAGATTTTCCATTATTTCAAAAATAAACTTATTAATATTGATATCGAAAAAATCGTTTAAATGGCACCTACCTAATGTGATACTGCATATAACTCGACTTTGTGAACCCTTTCCCGCATATTTCGCATTTAAAGGGCAACTCGCCAGTGTGGGAACGCGTGTGTACTTGCAAAGTGCCAGACTGGGAAAAGGCCTTTCCACAAAATGCGCAAACGTAAGGCTTTTCTCCTGTGTGGGTTCTGATGTGTCTTTTTAGGTTGCTGTCTTGTACAAACCTCTTTTGGCAGATTTCACACTGGTGATTTAGTTCACCTGCAAAAAATAGTTAGGTATATTAAAAAGCCAAGATTACTTGGTACGAAAGTTATAAGACTCTTTATAGCACGCATCCACGCCGCGTGGACCACGCGCATAAAAAAATCTAAAGTACTAAGAGGGCCGATGTACTGAAATCATTGCCGACAATTCAAAATGTTTTACCATGATTTTTTTACATTTCTCGACGTATTAGACCTTCCTAAGTCGAAATTAGTAAAAATAAGTGCGTTCGTCTGTCTGTCTGTCTGTAAACTCGATAACTCCATTTCATGAGAAAAAAAAAAGATTGACAAGCATATTGTTTCTTTTCATCCTTTGAAAACCTGATTACCAATCCTATGATTTTCTAAGTAGTTAACAAAATTTGTTCCAAATTTCAAGTCTCTATGTCAAAGATTTCTTGAAATATCGTAGTGTAAAGTTGTTTTATTTCGGTGTGGCAGTTTATTTTGCCAGTCAGTCAGAGATTCAAATAAAGGTGAAGATTTCTAGTAAACGTTGAGTAAAACTGCAGCCATTTTTGCTGAACTTACCTGAATGTATCCTCTTATGCTCTGCAAGATGTCCGATTGTCCTAAACCTCTTACCGCACACTGGGCACTGATATGGCTTTTCTCCATTGTGAATTCGTTTATGTTCGAGCATATTGGCTTTATATCTGAAAAATTTTCCACAGACTTCACACTGAAACGAATTTAATGGTGGTTTTGATTTCTCCTTTGGAATTTCTTTCTTTTTCTTTTTTGTTTTCTTTGAAGACTTTTCAGATTTTTCAGTCCATTCTACTTTGAGCAAGTTTGATGGATCTGTTTCCTGGTCAGAATCGTTGTTGTCGTTTTCTATGTCGTCGTCAAAATTATCATCAATATTTTCCAAATTTTCTTCTTTAAATTCAAGGATTTCTTCTTTACATTCATTGTTTTCTTCTTCCGAATTGTTTTCTTGTACTTCTAAGTTTTCTTCTTTACATCGTGAGCTTTCTTCTACTATTTCAGATAAATTTTGGAAAGTCTTGTTCTTAAGCATTTCAACTTGTTTTTTTAATTTTACATCATTTTCTATTACTACTTTGCGGAATTTGTAATAATTTATTAGTATTTTTTCACATTTTTTGCACATTTTGGTTGGTAAATTGTCGTCTACATCAGCCTACAATTAAAAATAATGTTATCATTTTTTTTTTAAAGCAATAGCTATCCATTAGATACTATAGCTATCTATACACCGTGTGTTTGTAGTCTTTTGGCCGAAAATAATCTAGTTTTTCAAGTTTTGTGATGTAGAATCATCCCCTTTAATTACCGCCAAAAAACTGCAATCAGTG
The DNA here is from genome assembly GCA_958510825.1 of Brachypterus glaber. Classification (NCBI taxonomy): domain Eukaryota; kingdom Metazoa; phylum Arthropoda; class Insecta; order Coleoptera; family Kateretidae; genus Brachypterus; species Brachypterus glaber. The sequence goes on from OY294053.1 coordinate 26,113,998, forward strand.
TAGATAGTATTTTATTTAATAAGCATTTATAGTTGAAATTCTTCTAGAGAAAATTAGCGATACGATGCGAATAGAAAGAATAGAGATCAAGATCAAGAAATATTCAAAAAAGTATTTTTTTTATGTTCTTCACAGTCTTAATATTATGACTATGGTCTGTTTTTTAAGCAAGATAGTTATAATTTATTATAGTGCCTTATTTTATCGTCGATATTAATGAATTTGTTCAGTGAAATTATTGTTTTATGCCTCTGAAAAAGCGATAAAATACGAACTTTTTATCTAAGGTAAGAATTTTTAAATGTAAGGACAAAGTTTTTTTTGTTTGTTCAACAAACAAAACGTAAATAATACAATTTACCTGTATCGAAGCGTAGTGATTCAAAAGATAATAGAAATTTACGTCCATTTTCCTAGGTTTATTAATTAGTTCTTTAATAGGACCAACATTTAAACATATTCTACATATATTTTTAAAATCTAAAGGCTCCATATTATTAAATTACACAATCTTCTTCTTCTTCCTCCTTACACAATATAAAAAATTAAAATTAAAACGCGGATAGGTTATGTTTGGATTGTAGAAGGGGCGTTCTTAATATTTTTGTAGTAACATATTTGAGGTTGGCTGTTTAACAGTGTTTTGTATTAGTAAGGGCCACTTGCACCAACTTTTCATCTGGGATTATCTCGACTAAACCGAGTTTAAGTTAAAAATGCTGCGTTCCAATTGGTTGACCGTCCATTTAATCCAAGATTAAAGTTAAACCATCGTTGGTGCAAGTGGCCCTAAGGGGCATTCCATAAATTACGTTAAGTCATTTCAAACGGGTGGATTAATTATAATTCCTTTGGAAACAGGTAACTTTGGGTTTCAATATTTTAAGTATTTAGCTCAAAGCGTTCTTAAATTATCGTGGTAGCAAACTTTTCGGACAGACAGACAAACCGACACAGATTTTTTTCGCGGAAGTAATTTTTTTGTGTACAAAACGTCGAAAAACGTAAATAAAAAAAATATATTTGTTTTTAAATAATTTTGCTTAAAGTTTGAAGCTAAAATAATTTTTGAACATCGTAAATAAAGAAAATAGTGTGCTGTCTAATTAACACTTTAACGCCGCGCGATTTTTATGAAAATTTGCCATTTCGGCCGAGTCATTTTTTTATAAAAGACGCACACAGCACTTAAAGTGTTAAAAGTGTAATTCCCACTCTTATAAAGTGCGAATATGCAGGGCCGTAGCCATGGGGGGAGGCCACCTCCCACCTATTTTGAAAAGTTGCATATTTCATGGATCCAAAACAAAATTTGCATATTTCAGGGATTCATACAAAATTTGCATTATTCACGAAAAGGTGTCATTATTTAGTTTTTATTTGTTTTTGTTGAAGAAAAAAAGAAAATAGTTGTATATTTTAGGGATTCATACAAAAGTTGCATATTTTTTTTGTCATTAGCTTTTCTGTTGAAGATAGAAGTTGCATTTTAGGCTAGAAAAAGTTGTAAATTTTGACCTTCTCCCCCCCCACACGAAATGCATCGCATTTATTGTTTGACACACGGTTTTAAAGCTATCGAAAGAATGTAGCAAAAAATAAGAAACCAATATATGTACTTAAATATAAAATCCAACTAAAAACACGTTCACGTTGAATTCGCTTCAGTCGGAGCGTTTTTTGCTGCTACCTCCCCCTTTCGTCGTAGCTTACCGTGTGTCAAACTATAATACTTGTGACAAAAATAACTATTATAATAAAACCAAAAATATAATATATTAATTTATTTGTTCTTTTAAATGTAATTTCATATGTTTTCTCAGTCCGTTTTTTGTTCTGAAACCCTTCCCACAAATTTGACAGACTTCCGGCCTTTTGTCAGAATGGGTCGTAAGATGGTCTTTCAGGGCTTGACTCCTACTGAATTTAATTTGGCAAATATTGCATTCGAACTTCTTTTCTTTTTGGTGCATTATGCTGAAAAAAAGAATTAAATGTTTATACAGGGTGTCCGAAAACTCTCCTGCCAAACTGAAACCCCACATACTAGACGTGATTTTATGTTGATTTGACCATTTACCTTAATCCAAAAATGCTTTCTAAGGGAGCTAGAACTCAATTTTTTTCAAATACTTTAAAAGTGCCGTTGTTTAAAAATTTCAAACTTGGCAGAATGACTAAGTTTCTGATAAAACGGCCACTGTAATAGTTATTTGAGCTCCTAGTTACTAGTTACCTATTATATATTACACGACCAAATACAGAAAAAAAAGCTACCCACGAGTAGCGTATTACGTTTTTCTCACTACCAAGGAGTTTAAATCTTATTTTATTCATATTTTTTACATTTATATGTGTCAATTTAAGGAACCGTTTTTTATGGAAACTATTTAATTAAAAATAGTAGTCTTGTGCCTCGATGTCCCCCTGCGGTAAGTGTCCTTGCGCGTTTTTTCTGTCTTAGTTACGGTTTTGTTTGTATTGACTTCATCTATCACTAAGTGTGTTCGATATAGTACTTCTTTCCATTACTGTCGACTTTTTGATTAAGTAATGTAAACTTACCTAGTAACTGCTCATTTATTTTTTTTTACAATTTTTTGAGATATTAAAAAAATGATTCAAAAGGCCCTATAACTCCATTAGGAAGCATTTTTGTATTAAGGTAATTTAGGCCAAATCAACATTAAATAAGCCGTTTTTGGCGATTTTGGAAAATTCGAAACTACCGTATAATGCTATTCTAGCGCAGGCGCAGTGAATAGTATAATAATATACGTTTTACTTACAACAAAAACACTAAACACTAAAAAATTGTACTTACCGTATATGAGAATTAAGACAACCAGAATTCGTAAAAGCTTTCGGACAAATCTGACATTTATACGGCAAATCGCCCGTATGGGTTCTCATGTGCACTTTTAAACTGGATCCGCTAGACAGGCATTTCCCGCAAACGCTGCAGGGGTACGGCCTTTCTCCCGTGTGCGTTTGCTGGTGTTTGATCATGCAACGTTTTTGGCCGAATTTTTTGTGACACACGTCGCATTCAAACCTGCAACAAGGCATTTTTTAAGCAAAGGAACAGGCACTTTCGATATTTTCGACATAAAAATCAATGATTTTTAAGCTGTTTGATAAGATTTCTGAAAAATCTACACGGACTTTCCATAGTGATTCGCACCTCGTTTTTGGAGTTAAATTTTGATTTGTAAAAATCTAAATTGAATTGAGATTGTCATGGGGTTCATCTAGACTAGATGATCTAGTCTCAGGGTTCGTAGAAAATGTAACACCGAGGGTGGCATACTCGTGCAGGTGATAGGAGAGGGGAAGTGAGGTTGGTCGGGACAGTTGATGACGTATGCGTTTGTCTCTGCATTGTTGTCAGATGCATGCGCTATATTGTTTGTTTAGAGTTTTTTACGTTTTTATATATTTAATTTGGTTTTTGTTTTTAATTCTTGTGCCTTTGTTTTATATTACATTTTAATACTTGTGTGTGTGTGTGTGTGTTTTATTTGAGAAAAAGTCTCGTTTAATTGTCCAAACAAAGCTAAGCTTGGCAGCGTTGCCTAAGAACTTGAATGACTTGTAAGAGTGGAGAATCTAGCAATCGCTGATTGGTGGAAACAAAATTTTACGGAGTAGGTAACCCTCTGTGATATATTTTGTACGAACCCTGATCTAGTCTTACTTTGTTCTTTCGTTCTTGGTCGTTTTTGCTTTATTGGACTTTTTTAAAAAACCAAAACCCGAACAAAAACAGATCAAGTACAGAAGAACAAAGTAAGTCCAAATAAAGTGACCCTTCTATCTTTATAATGTTTAAAGGTTGCATTATGCGACGCGACGCAACAAAAAAAAATGTACTCACTGTAGGTACATTCGTATTACCTTTTTTCGCCCGTGTGTATCCTGGTGTGCACGATTAGTGAAGAGTTTTCCGAGAAAGATTTTCCGCAAACACTGCACATGAACGGCTTTTCACCGGTGTGTATGCGCATGTGCTGTTTTACATGCCACGAGAGGATAAACTTTTTATGGCAGATCGAACATTCATAGTCTCTGACACCTGTAACAAAAAAGTTAATAATAAAAAAAAAACGAAAAAAAATCACTAAAAAAATACCTAGGGTTATTCCAGCAAATCGTGACATGACTGGCTTTAAATAAATACAGATTATTATTAGCTAGCTTAGGGCTTTCATAAGTTATCGTGCCACAAGATTTCTCAAGTAGAACGACCCACAAAAATAAATCGACCGACCGACAATTTTCTTTTTGTTCGAAATTGATTTATATCGACATAAAACGAAAAAGTACGCGAAAAAAATTGTTTTTGCAGGAATTTTTTAATGATAAAAGTTTTACAATTTGCTTACCTGTATGTCGTTTTTTGTGGTCTGATAAATGTCCCAGCATTTTGAACTGTTTGCCACAAACCTGGCATTGGTATGGTTTTTCACTGGAATGTGAAATTTTGTGTTGCCTCAGGGCCCCGCTGTTTGTAAAAACTTTTTTACAGGAGTCACAAGAATACGTTTCTTCTTTTTCAGATTTTTTGCGATAGGTTCTTTTTATTTTATTTGCTGCAGGTTCCAGTTTTATTAAATCTTGTAGGCCTATATTATCTTCATCTACATGTAATGCAGTACTAATTATGCCGTTATCTAAATTATTTTCATGATTTTCTTCATTTTCATAATTATCGTCATTTTCAAAATGTTCGTAATTTTCATGACTTTCTTCTTTAATTCCATTGTCTTCTATTTTAAAAAGTTTATCTTCTATTATATTTTTATTTAATTCAATTAGAATATCTTTTAATTTGCTATTATTTTCTATCACAGACTTTCGAAAATGATAATAGTTGACCAATATTTTTTCACATTTTTTGCACATTTTTGTCGGCAAACTATCGTTACTTTCAGCCTAAATCACAATACAGGGTGGTCAATAACAATTTTGATCCCCCCTCCCTGAAATAACGTTTTATTACGCTAGAGACCCTCTACCGGTTTTTTTTTTCATAGTTGGCTCGCCCCTATAACTTTTTTATTTGGAGATAAAATAATTAAGTTTACAGGGTGTCTATAAGACCATATTTTGAGTTATAACACCTAACGTAATGTTTTTTTAAGTAGAAAAATACGAATTATTAAAACAAAATAATTACTTTTAATTTTACACGAAAACTTAACTTGGAAAAACACATTTTTTTATTTTACTCGAATTTTTGCTTAATAACGTCTGTGGCTCGTCAATATTAATAAACAGATTATTTTTTCCCTTTACAATTATACCAAAAAGTTAATATTTATTTAAATCTATAAAGAAATTGAACTGCTCTACTACAGAATTTTCACAGTCAATGAGAAAATCCCTACCAAAATGTCATATAGCTGCTGGTATTTTTAATTTTCAACAATCTGTGCGAAAGCCACCATACCATGATGATCGGAAAAAATCGTGAAATAGCAGCTATAGGACATTTTGGTAGGAATTATCTCACTGATTGTGAAAATTTTGTAGTAGAGCAGTGCAATTTCTTTATAGATTTAAATAGTTTGCCATCTATAAGGCACTAAACTTTATTTTTCATTTGTTTTTATAATCTCTTTAAAATAAAAGAAATTTGTAAAAATAATAATAAGCTCGCACGCACGCTTACGTCTGGCGGCGTTTGCCGCAAAGCATCAAACGAACCAGTGTCAGGCGGGTGCAACAATACTTGGCATAGATTTTGAATAATTTGTATTTTTCTACTAATATTTGATCCAAAATTAATAGATTTTATGACTTTCCAGATAAAAAAAAATCTAAAAAAAAATTTTATTTAAAAAATGACAAAAGCTGTTAAAATTTGACAAAAACATGAGATAATACAGAATTTAATAAAGAATCCAAATATGTAAAAATAAACAGTGTGTCCATTTAAAAACCAGAAGTGAAGATCGTCTCCGGTTGAACAAACCGTTTTTATTTCTTAAAAAAAAAGAGCGTTACGCTACATCTGTCCCCCCCTCCCGGGAGCTCCCCTCGTAACACTAAACACTGCCCCTCAAGTGTGTTATGTACTAATTACGTAGTATTTTAAAAATGATTATTTAAAATAGACGGTTACAAAATGGAAACCAAAACAAAAACGTAAATAAAAAATGTAAACAATAAACAAATTACCTGTACTGAAGCACAAACATTCAACAAAAAGTAATAATCTACTTCTAGTTTCTTATGTTTTACACTTAATTTTTTTACAGGATCATTATTTAAACAAAGTCTACATATATTTTCAAAATCCAGTGCGTTCATCGCTTTAGAAGTGACAAAACTTAATACAATTCCTCTTCCTCTTCCTAATATGTAGTTCTCATGAACAAATAGGGTTATTTTGTTTCCCGAAAATAGCAGTTCTGATTTGGTTCCGAACTTGCCCAGTTGCAACTGCGCCGATTCCGGAGCAGTTCAGAACTGAGATTTTCGAGAAACAAAACAAACCTTTTGTTTCTCGAAAATTGTAGTTCTGAACTCGGTTCTGAACTGGTTCGAAATGTGCGCCGTTGCGAATGAGCGCCCAGTTGCAACAGTGCTGGGTCTCTATTCTTGACCATTCGCAAAAATAATTCGCATCCGCAGTTGCTATGGTATAACGAATCACATATTAGCTACCGTAGCAACAGCGTATGCGAATTATTTTTGCGAATGGTCAAGAATAGAGCTGCTGGTTCTGAACCAGTTTAGTTAGAGAAACAAAACCAACCTGATGATTTAGAGAATTTCTTTTTAAATACAAATATGTCATGAATCATGACTCGTAATGCAGTGCTAAAGATGCACAGAATAGCGATAAAAGCCGTGGCTTGCCGAGGTCTCGCAAAAGTGTACACTTCATTTTTTGCTTTTCGCTTTTGCGGCCCAGCGCCCTGGGCCAATAGAAAATTACATCTAACAACTATCAACAAAAAAGTTCATGTTATACACCTATTTAAAAAAAATTATTTGCCTGGGGGCACGTGAAGTTATTAAACAATTTAAAAAAAAATAGCATTCCGCTTGGTGAACAATAGTTTAAAATGTCTATTTACTTGAAAAAAGAGTTTTTTTAAATTCTAATTTTTACATGCCCCCGGTAATGGCTACTTCCATCCGATCCGTGGTTATAACCAACAAGAAAATTTTGTTTTACTTAAGAAAAATAAATAAAAGCATAAAAAAAAACACGAAAATGAAAGACACTAAATATTTTAAAATATTTTAGTTTTAATGCGTATTAAACATTTTATTGCGTATTAAACATTTTATTACGTATTAAACTGTTTTCATGCGTATTAACCAATTTTAATGCGTTTTCATATGTTTGTCAAGGTCTGCTTTTGTCCGGCAACTCTTTGTACAAAACTTGCACCGATAAGGCAACTCTCCCGTGTGTATGCGCATATGTACAGACACGTTGTAAGCGCTAGTAAATGACTTTCCGCACGTGGTACACTGAAACGGCTTTTCCCCTGAAATAATACAATATTTTTATTTAAGTGAACAATATTGCAATATTTTGACATATTCTGGTTCCAAAATGATCAAAATTTGCGTTACGTAATACTTGAACGTTCCCTTAGGTACCATAACTAAATTGCTTAAGCATTTAATGTTTATAATTATGGGTATCATCTGCTTTTTCCCTGTACTTTTTTTATTGGAGTTAAATATTAGTTTTAATATTTAATAAAAGATAACTCTTCGACCAATATGCCATATATCTAGGGAAGGGGGTCAGATCAAAAGTTGCTTAAGGAATAGGGCAAAAAGTGAAAAAGACTGGCAAAAATAAAGTGATATTATGTTAATATTTTTACCGGTATGCGTCCTGCGGTGACTTTTCATATTGATTTCTTGTTTAAATTTTCGTCCGCAGATGTCGCACTCATATGGCATCTCACCAGTGTGGGTTCTGGTGTGTGACTGAAGGTTTGAAGATTGCGTAAAAGAACGGCCACAGAAGCTACACATAAAAGGTTTGACCCCTTTGTGGACGCGAAGATGTTTGCCTAAGTCACTGGGCATTTTGAAAGATTTTTTGCAGAGTTTGCATTTGTATTTTAGGTCTCCTAAAAAAATATTATTTTTGTGATTGGGAAAGAAAATAATTAAGTGTGTGATAATAAAATATGGTAAGCAAGATAGTAAATTAAATATTTTACAGTGAATATTTTTACAACAGGTTTGAATAGTATATGTGTTTGTATAGAATATAGTTGTTTTTATTAAATAAACTATGCAGTATATTTGCACATCCAATATTTGAATCTGTTTTGAGAATATTCACTGTGCGATTTTTAATTTACTATCTTGCTTGAAGAAACAGACCATATTTAGTTTTATGTTATCTTTAGATATCATCTATAGCGGAATACATAAAAAATGATTGAAACTAATTTATTTAACTTTGATTTTCAGGTTACAATGTACATTGACATTGACAACCTTGAAAACTTACCAGTATGTCGCCTTTTGTGTTCAGTTAATGTACCAATCATTTTAAATCGTTTTCCACATATTTCACAGTTGTATGGTCTTTCAGTAGTGTGAATCTTTTCATGTGCCCTTAATTTTGAACTATTTTTGTAAAATTTACCACAATTATCACATTGAAAGTTTTTTTTAAGAGTTTTTATATTTCTTTTACTTGTATCAGATGTTTCGTCCACTATGCATTCTAAAAAAGGTTCTATACTATCATCGACAAAGCTATTGTCACTTTCTTCTTCTTTATTTTCTTTTGCAATTGTGTTATTTTCTCCTGTTTTTAACGGCATATCATCATTTTCAATCTCTATTTTTGATTTTATTATTTCTTTTAATTTTGTATCATTTTCTATAACCGAATTACGAAATTTGTAACATTTTACGAGCAAGATTTCACATTTTTTACACATTTTTGATGGTAAACTATCGTTTATTTTAGCCTAAAATATACACAAAATGTTCACACCGAAAAATAAATAAATAACAAAATACCTTTACTGAAGTACAATCATTTAGCATCAAATAGTAATTTACTCTTAAATTCTTATGGATGTCACTTAAATTTTGTATAGGAGTATTATTTAAACATACTCGACATATATTTTGAAAATCCTTAGATTCCATTATTTTTCTATACGAATTTTAAGATAAAGCTCAAGTTTCGTGTGTTGTTACTTTTTGGTTTTTCAAAAATTGTTTTTATATCACTCTAATAAGCAGGGATGTTCCAAAGAATAAGATGGTACCTACACAAAATTGTCCACTCTGGCCAGTTTAAGCGAAGGCATACATTGCTTCGCACTCCGCTTGTAGAGGTCAATACATCATGTAACCTCGTGTAGTTTTATTAAATCACTTTGATTGTAGTATACTAGCGTCGGCGCGCTATAAGAATGGGACAGTGACGTCACAGTATACTGTGGTAACGTCATAATTTAATGACACTGCACACTGTTGTCAAGGAAATCGCGACTACATTCAACCCGCTTAGCAACGCGTTGCTACTGTCCGACCACGTAACCTTGGCTAACGGGGCATCGAGAGCGGAAAGAAGTGCGTTGCCTCTCATTGGTGTTCTGTGCCCTCTCCTAGCATACCACAATCACAATAGGCAACATAGCGCGACGTTGCCGATATAAAAATTCCTTAAATTGGCCAAGGTTATGTGGTCGGACAGTAAGAGGCGTGTATGTAAACTATCCAGTTTGGCTTTCTGCGCATCCCGTGCTTAATGACATCACTGTCCCATTCTTATAGCGCGCCGACTAGAATCAGGTTAAATACAAATGTTAAACATTAACTAAATGGTCAAGAAATTGATAACTTTAATCACGTGCGTGACATCAAAACTAAAAGAAACGCGGTTTTGGTTCGTGATCCGCCTGCTTAAAACCTAATTTTTAAAACAATATACACTATATGTAAGTCGTGGAGTATTATAAGACTCTACACTGTTTAAAAAATAGTGCTCTAAACTGTGTTAAAAATTACTTAAGTTGATGTAAGAATTCTTATGGGGACTGGGGTATATTAAATAAAACGATTTATCAAGTTTTTACCTACATTTATTGAAGGTAAAATATGAAGAATAACGTTAAAATCAAAATGATGAAAGCCTTTCATTGAAATGTGTAAACCTGCACTCTCCGCGTTCTTTTCTTACGTGTTATCGAAAATTCACCAATACCGATACAAATAAATATTCGCTAATCCAATACGAGCTGACAACTGTTTATTTTTTAATGCGTTTTCATATGTTTGTCCAACACACACTTCGTCCTGTAATTTTTTAAACAAACTATGCACTGATAAGGCGACTCGTTGGTATGACTTCTTTTGTGCACGACCAAACCAAACCTGCTCGCCATGCACTTTCCACACAGGGTACATTTGAAAGGTTTTTCTCCCGTGTGCGTTCTTTTGTGACTTTTCAGTGTTGACCCTTGACTGAATTTTCTTTGACATATGTCACATTCATACGGTTTTTCGCCAGTGTGAATTCTGTTATGGTTTGTTAGTTCCAGTGATTTCAGGAATGATTTGCCGCAATAGCTGCACATAAAGCGTTTGTCGCCCTTGTGCACTTGCAAGTGTTTTCGTAAACTACAGGGCATGTTGAACTTTTTTTCGCATAGGTGGCATTCATAATTCAAGTCCTCTAAAATAAAATAATTAATTAATCTGGAGTGGCAGACTGGGTACCTAGGATCCGGTCCTGCAAAACGGTAAAATTTTACCCCTACCTAAGGGGTGCCCGCGAAGGAAATCTAGTTCCCCTCATTTCTGTAGAAAGTATTTAAAAAAAGGTATATTTTATTCTGCAATAAGTTGAAAGAAAATTATATCTGTCCCTTTTAATTAATTTTACGCGGGCCCTTTGCTACAAAATAAAAGCGGGCCGATCCTTCTAATTTCTTTTTTATCCCGGTCCTTTTCTATAAAAGCAAAGCGAGCTTCTAATAACGTAATTCAAGGACCTACACTCTCACAATTAATAAAAATAATTTTAAATAATAAGGTGCTACCTAGTAGCCCTCAGTATACTTCGCGTGGAGCCCGGGGCGCTAATACGGACCAGAAGCCAGTCCGCCGCTGTTAAGCAGGGTCAACGGGAAAACATTTGTTTCACAATTCGCTTTTGATAAAACTCTGAAATTTGCCGCAAACAGCTGTTTTTCCAAACGCGTGCGCCAAAAACGTCCATTATGAAACTAATGTTTTAATGTAGTGTAATAGCTAATTACTGTTCCATTCCGAATGAATATTACCTGTATGACGTTGTTTGTGTTCCCGTAATGTTCCCATCAGTTTAAACCTTTTCCCGCATATTTCACAGGCATACGGTCGCTCTGTCGAGTGCGTTTTTTCGTGTCTTCGCAAAAGATACGCTTCTTTAAAGAATTTACCACACGTTATACACTGAAATGTTTTCTCTTTTTCATTTGTTTCTTGGTTGTCATTCTTTTTGTCAGTTTCACTGGGGTGGTGTTTTTGCGTGTGTAATTTGAGACTCAACTTTTTTGCGTACGATTTTCCGCAAGAACTGCACATGTAGGGCATATCATGGACTCTTAGATGTTTTTTTAGATCGTAGGGCATTTTAAATGCATGAAGGCATATTTTGCATTTATGTTTTAGTATCGCTAAAAATTAAAAGAACACTATTTAAGAATATTAAAAAATACCATATGGAACATAGAGCTTTAAAATGTAATTGTTTACAAGATTCGAGGCTCTAAATGAGTTTTCAAGGTTTCAAATTTAGTATATTGGGATCATCAAAATACATAACCTGCATGCGATCACCACCTACAAAAAAACGCTAAATGGGTTTAGTCAAAAGAAGATTCAAAGTAATTTAACTAACTAAAACAAACTAACATCAAACACACACACACACACACACACACACACACACACACACACACACACACTAGTGCATTACGACCCTATTAGGTTCACCCCAACAAGGAATTAATCGTTTCGACCGATGCTAGTGACGTTGGAGCAGTCGCAGTTCTGTCACATAAGTCCCCATATCTATGCCAATCGCTTTTGCTTCCCGTTTTTTAGCTATACAGAAAAGCGCTATTTTACGATTGATAAAGAAGCGTCGAGCCTTGTATATGCAGTTAACAAATTCCACCAGTATGGCAGACGTTTTATCCTGTATACCGATCACAATCCGTTGGAGCGAATTTTGGGAAAAATCTTCAAACTCCTAAATACGGTTACAACAGACTACTACGCTGGGCTATGACTTTAAACAGTTACAATTTTGACGTTTAATATCGGCCGGGGAAAACTGTCCTGCTGACCCTTATCTAGACTTCCTCTTCAGTAAACCAATAAAAATAATATATTTTCCACATCAAGCACAATTATAATACCTAAGGGTGCGTAAACTGTCGGCAGTTTAGTATGCCAATCAAGAAAAAGCAGCGGAAATAAGAGACAATCAGACAAACAATCCTTTATAATTATTCGGTATATTCAGACATACTGGCCTAAAAAATAATATTTTATGTCTTATAATATATTATCCTTAATATAAAAGTATTATATAATAACCTAACACACGTTAAAGTCACACCTTACCATCCCAAATCAAACGGACTTGCCGAAAGGGCAGTCCGCACGTTTAATGGCAGAATGCGTTCCAGCGACTGGTTCTGATGAAACGAAGAGGTAAGGAGATTTTTTTTGTTTTCGTATAAAAACAAAAAGAAGCTGTCTCTTTGCCCCAAAAGCTGCCTGGAAGGGAGCTGCGAACGAGTAGTCTCGAGCACACGTTATACACACGGGCTTATCATACGTACATACATACAAACTTGAAACTTGCCTTTTAATATACATTTAGTGCTCTAAAGACCACTTGCACCAACTCTTAAACTGGGATTATCTCGAGTAAACTGAGTTTAAGTTAAAAATGCTGCGTTCTGATTGGCTGAAAGTCAATTTAATCCAGGTTTAAAGCTAAACCATCGTTGGTGCAAGTGACCCTAACAAACCATACTACAGACGCTATTGTAAAATTTCATTTTTTAAAAATAATAACTGAGAAGCTTTATAAATTACCTGTGTGACGGTTTTTATGTTCAGTTAAGGATTGTTTTGTTTTAAAATGTTTTCCACACATATCACATGTATAAGGTCTTTCTTCAGAATGTATTTGTACATGTTTTCGTAATTCCGAACTAGTCTTAAAGTATTTAGCACAGATGTTACATTGGAATGCCTTCTCAACTTTTTTTGTATTGCTTTGACTGTTTATTGTAGTTTCTTCTGACAATTCTACACATTTTTCTTCTACCAATTCACTTCTTTCATTTTCAACAGATTCTTCAATTTCGTCATCAGTATTACTCATATCACTTTCTTTTTCTATTGCATATTCATTCCTTTCATTTTCGACTTTAATTTCTAAATGTTCTATTTTTATGGGTAGAATATTTTTTGTTTCAATTCGTTCTCTAAGTTTTGTGTCATTTTCTTTTGCTAATTTTCTAAATTCGTAGTGTTTTACCAAAGAAATTTTGCAGTTTTTGCATATTTTTGAGGGTAGTTTATCATTAACTTTGGCCTAAAATATACATTATATTATAATAATATAATTGTAAATGTATACATATAGGGACACCTCCTATTTTTTTTTTCTAAATTGACTAAATATAATGTTTGATACATCAAGCTCTAAAACGGGCACAGAAAACATATTTTTAAGGGTGACTAAGGCAAAGGTGTTTAAAAAATACACAAAGAACAAAAAATGTTTAAAATAAAAAAAAAATTATTTAATTTTTTTCATTTTTTTTTTTTAATAAAGGTACATTTTTATCAAAGCATTTTTTGTTTGCATGTTTAGGACATCAAGGTGTGCTATGGACCTGAAATTTTTTACATAAGTATCATCTTTGGATACTATGAAATAAATTTATGAAGTATTCCTAAAAATATGTTTTTTAGGACCACCCTAATACAGCTATAGACAAAAAAAAATACCTACCTGCACTGATGTACAATCATTTAACATGAAGTACAAATTTACTTGTAGCATTTTGTGGTATTCGATTAAACTTTGTTTAGGGTCTTTTTCCAAACAAATTCTGCATATATTAGCCAAATTTAAAGCAGCCATTATTTAAAAAAAAATGAAATTAATAGAAAATATTTATTTGAGGTTATGTTACACGAATAATAAGTGTTGTTCTAGGAAATTATGTGCGAATCCTAATAAGCTATAAGAGAGCGGTACTTCTGGATTCAATAAAAATTATTATTATTATTCTTGTGGGTAAGCCACAGAATTCAAAACTATAGCCGATTTTTGGGGCAACCGGATTAGAGGAGTATGTATTTTGTTTTCCTTTAAACTCATCAGTTGAGAAGAGACAAAATTTATATTCTTCTAACCCGGTTACCCCAAAAAAAATCAGCTTATATGTATATAAGTAAATATATATAAAAACGTGGTGTCCTAAAATTTTATAGTTTTTTCACAATTAAAATATGTAGTTTAGTTTAGTTTATTCGTTTATAGTCGTTCGGGGACCTCTGTATTAGATATCGTGACCATAGACGGGATTTTTTTTACATTTCTTTATTATGACAATAAGATAATTAAGCAAAAAAATTAGAAAATTAGGTTGATCACAATACTTTTCTTTAGGAAAAAATCAGGGCCGACGGAAGACAAAAAATGTTGGCTGGGCGAAAACCTGATTTGGCACCCCCCTAAATTTAGGCACTTTCCTAGCAAAAACCAATGACCAAAAAAAAAACCCATCACCTCTTAAAAATCAAGTCCCCCTGTCAAGGAGTTTTTATGACTAAAAAAAGCTCATCACCTTCAAAGAATCAATTTCCTAGCGCTAAGGTACTCAAAACTTGTTTGGCCGATTTGGCGACCCTCCTTAACAGCGACGGAGCTGATAACACATTGACGTCTGTTTATTCCCTCAACAAAAACCTTTTTTTATGTTATAGTTTATTTACATTATTTATTAAATAACAATACATTGAATCCTAAAAGCTATTTTAACTCATAGATAAGCTTTAAATATAAAAAAAAAAACATACGACACAAAATATTAAATATATATTTTTATTTGTTTAACTTAAATTGAATATAATATACATAAACATATGAAGGGTCCAGTGGAAAAACGAGGTTCTATTTTTTAAAAGTTGAGAAAAACGAAATTTAAAGATTTGCAACTACTGGTGAAATAGTTTTTAATGACATTTAGAGTTCTTTCTGGGTAACTTTCTCGATTAAAAATTCATTAGAACCCCATGTTGAATCCAGGCACGAATAAAAACTTCATGTATACCCAATATTTTTATTCATTTCAAAGATGTTGTTTGTACCCTGTAAGATTTTGTATGTTGATTCTTCATGTTACAAGCTAACAGACGCCGTTAAAATGTCGATTTCGAAAAAAATGGAACCTCATCGTTTTTCCACTGGACCCTTCTTATGTATCTAAACTAAATCCTAATGCATAGTTAATTATGTGCATTTAAGTTGCTTTTAAAGGAATTTAGAGTTCCAATTTAATTAATTAATGCGTAATACGCATTATTTTGGGATTTCTTACTAAAAAGAAAAATTACCAACACAGAGACATGCTATAAGACTAATTAAAAAACGGTGCCAGCTATTTAGCTTAAATAAAATAAAAGCTTACCAATTATATTAAATTTTATCGATCCTAAACCAGAGACCTGGACCGTCCCTTCGATTTAACAGTCATTACTTTTATAAAACAATAAAATCTATTATTTTTAATACTTTTATTTATATTGGTAAGAATATCCATCAACCTGCAGACGTCCGTGCTGGAACCCCCCGTGGTTTTAGTTTGGAATAGAACCTTAAGAATATCGTGTTGGATCTAAACTGATTAAAAACTTGCTCTTGTTTCGGTCCGGGTCCCTGTGCTAAACTAAATTCTATTCCTAAATTGGATTGTGTTATGCAATAATATGTTAACCCACCTTGTGAGATGACAGTAAGTTGTTGATCGTTTTCCTTAGTATTTTTGACTAAAATTCTGTTGTTCATGTGTCATATAACATGTAGAAAATTGGTAACCTTTAGGGAACGTTCAAATATTACGTTACGCTCTAGGGGGGTCTCGAAAACGTTAAAACCGCGTTAAAAAATGTTTATTGGATCACGTTTTTAACAATGATCTAGGCCTAAGATACGGATTCGTTGCAAATTTTATTGCACACGGCGTTCACTAAATTCCCTAAAAAGAAAAATTAGAGATGGAAAACCATAACCAGGAACCGGCTTTCAGTTAACTGGTTGCGGAAATTACCTCAGACCTGTTTTTGGTTAAAACACGGAAGCAATAACCGGTTAAAAACCGGTCTAAAATGGCCAAACTTTGCGTTACGTAATACTTGAACGTTCCCTTAATTTAAATCGTTTAAAAGACATTAAGTAAAATGTTCAAAATCCTACTTACATTTCAAAATGTGGGTTAACATGTTATTGCAAAACACGGTACAATTGTAAAATATATTCAATCATATAAGTATGTGAAACGTGTGTTTAATGCATTCTCATATGTTGGTCCAGCACACACTTGGTTCTGTAATTTTTGAAACAAACAATGCACTGATACGGTGACTCATTCAGGTGACTCCTTTTATGAACGACCAAACCAGACCTGTTGGCCATACACTTTCCACATAAGTTACACTTGAACGGTTTCTCTCCGGTATGCGTTCTTTTGTGATTTCCCAAAGTGGACATGTGACTGAATTTTTTATCACAAACGGTACATGCGAATGGTTTTTCACCTGTATGTTTCCTGGTGTGGTTTTTCAGTTCGAAGGCCTTCAAGAAGGCTTTTCCGCAGTAGCTGCACATGAAGCGCTTGTCGCCGATATGTACTTGCAAGTGCCTTCGTAAGCTGCAGGGCATGTTGAACTTTTTACCGCACAGGCGACATTCAAACTTAAATTCGGCTAAAAGAAATTGAAAAAAATTAAAAAACACTTTATTTTACAATGCTTAAATAAATCCAGTTCAAGCAAAAGACGTCAACTGTGTTCCATTGACAAAATTAAAAATTTGTATGCTGATTGCAAACCATGGTCAGCTACAACAGTGTATGGTGGCCCCTGTTTCAAAACTATTTAACAATTATATAATCGAAAAAAGGTTTTATCAATTTTAAACTGCATTCTTCCATATTGAATAAATAGTATTCGATTAGTAATATGTAATTACCTGTATGACGTTTTTTATGTTCTCCTAGTGTTCCCATCAGTTTAAACCTTTTCCCGCATATTTCACACCCATACGGTCGCTCTGTCGAGTGCGTTTCTTCGTGTTTTCGCAATTGGTACGATTCTTTGAAGAATTTTCCGCAAGTTGTACACTGAAATGCAAGTTTACGTTAATTTCTAGTTTATTTATTTTTTTTTTAATGCCAATTACTTAATAAATTACTTATAATTATTAGAAAAGTTCTTCTTGAAGTCGGTATTACGAGATATCTTAAGTTTATTACCCCAGCAAAGGATAATATTTTTAAAGGTTAAGTAAAAATAAAACATTAAAAATAACAAAAAGTCCTATAAGAACGTTTAAATGAACTCACTACAAGTCAAGTTCATTCATAATTATACGAATTTCCTCATTTGAGAGAACAGTAGATATACAAAATATATACCATTCGCCATAAAATTTACATGAGGGTTCTCGTACTTCTGCATGGTGAGTACTACTATTATCTTGAATGAGTGATGAAGTTAACTGACTTAAAGTATAACTATAGTTGAAAATAAATTCAATTTTTATCTAAACTCACCTGGAATGTTTTTATATCATCAAGATCATCTTCATGATATTTATCATAGAAGTCATTTGGATGGTGTTTTTTCGTGTGCATTTTGAGACTGGGTGCTTTTGCGAAAGCCTTGCCGCAGATGCTGCACATATGAGGTTTTTCGTGAACTCGAAGATGTCTTTTCAAGTCGTAAGACATTTTAAATACCTTTTGACATATATTGCACACATACTTCGACTCTAAAAAATTTTTTTATTGTATCATAAGTCCATCCATTTTTTTATTTCATTACTAAAATATGATTCCTCAGGTATAAATACATAAAAAGGTACCTAATGTCTCGGACTAAAACTTAAGACTGTTAAATGTTGAAAACCAAAATTTTTTTATGCAGGGTGATTTTACATCAAAAACAAAGAAAAAAGTTTTCTATACATGCATGTATATTTTTAGGAGACCCTTAGGAACGATTTTTGGAAGCAAATGTTTAGGAACTTTTTTTCTTAGTTTTCAATTGATAGTCACCCTGCATCATTAAAATTTAGGGTTATTAACATTTTAGTATTTCATTATAATAATTATTGGTCCTCAAGACGTAAAATTAATTTTTCTCGAAAACGATTAACCCTACGGCATTAAAAGGGTACCTTTTCTATGTATTTTTACGTAAGAAATCATATTCTAGTAATACAATTACAACAAAGTTACACAGAAAATAGTTTGTGACAAAAAAGTGAGGCACCCGTTTTGCACGCCCCTGGTTAAAATAACAACATGAAAATAACATAGGATTATAGGCCTTATTAAGATTAAATTACATGTAAAACATCTTTGAATAGCATAATGGGTTCTTGAGTTATTAAAAAAAAAATCGAACCACCAAAAAAACTTTTTTAAATTAGAATATTTTGAAAACTACTTAATGGATTTGACTGATTTTTGTTTTGTTTTAAAGCTTATATTTGCTTAGAGAAAGAAAGTTTCTCTACTATTGTTTTTATTCGGAATGGTTAACAGAAATATTTGTTTGTCCCATATTCTATGGTATGCCACTGCAACTTTTTTTCAAATTCGGGTAAAGGAGATTTCAGGATTTTCCTGGAAGTTTTCATTTTTTCAATTAACTCCAAAACTACACAGTAGTACTTGAATTTAAAGGTTAACACGTTCGCTGCCGGCAACCCAACTGGTGGGTCCATCAATTACTCATATTCAATGCTGACAGCCCACCTGGCGGGCTCACTGTAGACGAATAACATTGCAAAAAAGTAGTCAGGCACCTGGGATGAGCTTCTATTTAAATATGCGGCAGCAAACGTGTTCAAATATATTAGGGTAAAATATTCAGCAACCCACTGTCATTTCACAATGTGGGTTAACACATTATTGCAAAACACTGTCCAAATTACCTTGATGACGCCTCTTATGTTCAGACAAAGAAGGTTTTGTCTTAAAGCTTTTTCCGCATGTTTCGCATGTGTAAGGTCTCTCATCGGAATGAGTTTGCATGTGTTTCCGAAATTCGAATCCAGTCTTGAAACATTTGCTGCATGTCTCACATTGAAATGGTTTTTCATCTGCTTTTTTTTTTCTTTTTCCTTTTTTTGCCGATTTTTCTTCTTGTAATTCAACCTTAAGGAAGAAACAAAAAACAACCTTAGCAGGATAGAAACAAAAACAAGATTTTATTTTTATCTCGAAACTAGGTCAATTTTAGTTTAGAACTGATAGGTACCGATATATAAAACATTAAGACTATTTTAGCAAAAAAATTGCTATAAATTTTATATTGATCACAATTTCTTAAGGAGAAAGTAAAAACTAATGACGATTATTTTTTATAACTGTTTTTTTTATAACTGATCTTACCTGAAGGACATCCAAGGGTTTCGCATCTTCGTCATTATCATCATTATCAAAACTATTATCATGGTCTCCGATATCCCAACTACTATCACTGTCTTGATTTTCCTCTTTGTCATCGTCATTGTCTTCCTCTCTCTCCTCCTCTTTTTCTTCCTCTTTCTCGTCTTCTTCTTGTTCTTTTTCTACTGGTATGTCTTCCACTTTTTCTTCCTTGATTTCCAAGTTGTCTTTCTCTTCTTCTTTCACAGATGTATCAAGTACCAGTTCTTTAAGTTTTACATCACTTTCTTTTGCGAGTCTCCGGAACTTGAAGTGCTTTATCAACGCGATTTCGCATTTTTTGCATATTTGTGCTGGTAGTTTATCATTAGCATCAGCCTAAATCAATTTTTTTTATAGATGGCGTCGTAAATGGCTTCTGTCTAACGTTGTATTCCGAAATTTTGGTATTATACTAAAATTTCGGAATACGATAATCATTTCTTCTACGAGCGTGCGGAAAGATTTCTCTTTCCGCACGCATATGCGTGTGGAAAGAAGGTCTTTTCCGCACGCATAATTATTTCATAAAATACAAGTAGGTTGATTATACAAACGTGTAACATTATTGGCTAAGACACCTATTTCCATGGTGACCGATCAACATAATAGCGTCCTAAGACAGATTGATACATAGCTGTATTACCCTATAGGGTAATTACTGATTATAGCACTGCCCTCCTTAGGATGAACGCGGCAAATTCAGATAGCAATAGTCGATATTTCTGTGACTGCTTATGTAAAAAATCGACTTGCCGCGTTTATCCTAAGAGGGCAGAGCAAACAAAAGAAGTATATAATTCATGGTTAAAATAATTTAAAAAGTGTGTATTATCATTTTTAACTAATAATAATATTCCTTTTCTAGTCTTACCTCCACTGAAGTACAATCATTTAGCATAAAATAGAAATTCACTTTTAAATTTTTATGCTTCACGGTTAAATTCTTGGTAGGGCCTTTGTCTAAACATATTCTACAAATAATTGGAATATCTGAAGCCTCCATTATCTTCAGAAACACCACAGAACTCCAAAGCCACAAAACAAGCTGCTTTGCAAAAAATATTTAAATGAGGTTATGTTTTGTATTTTACGAGTAATAAAAGTGTTGTTCCGAATAATAGGTGGGAATAATTGCCCTTATAAAGCATAAATGCTCCTTCAGTACTAGCGGCGCAAATGCAACGGCTGCAAAAACAAACCTAGCCCGGGCCCCGGGAAATTTTTATTCCTGGGTCCACTATTTTTCCAAAAGGTCCTTGTCACTGAAAAAAAAAAGCTTTACCCCTGCAAAGATTTTTTAGAGCTGTTAAAAACAAACCGTTAAAAAAAACGGTTTTTTATAACTTTAAGACTTTCTTAAAAAAAGATAATTCTTAATTATAAATAAATAAAAAAACCTTGTTACTTTAAAAATTTATTAAAAAACTTTTATTTTAATGCGATTCCATATGCTTATTAAATTCGCCCTGCGTTTTGAAACATTTTGTACAGAATTTGCACTTGTATGGAGTCTCTCCTGTATGAATTCGCTTATGCAAGGTCAAATTATTCGTTTTTTTGAATGCTTTGCCACACACTGTACATTGGTAGGGCCTTTCACCAGTATGGACTCTTTGATGTGCCTAAAAAATAAAAACAGTGCTGTGGTAAAAATTAGTATTATTAGTAGCATGTAAGGTGAGTTGTAGTAATAAGAAAATACTTTTCCCTATAATTATATGAAAATATTGAATAAGGAAACATTTTTGAAACAAATTTTTTAATTTAAACATGCTTCTACAAACTAAGCACAAATTAAGAAATTTTATTGAAAACATATAGATTTAAAAACTATTAAAATTTTTGTTTTTACCTTTAAAGTTGTGTTTTGCCTGAATTTTCGATGACAAATGTCGCATTCGTAAGGCATAGCTCCAGTATGAATTCGCATGTGCACACAGAGGCTCGCAGAATGTCCAAAAGGTTTCCCACAAAAATTGCAAATGAATGATTTTTTTTCGCTGTGTACCATTAGGTGGTTTCTTAGGTATTGGGGCAACTTGAAAGCCTTTGGACACATGGAACATTTATATTTTGATTCATCTAAAAATGAAAGAAATAATATTATTTGTAGATTTCTCAGTTTATGTAAGAAATGTGAGTCTATTTTATGCCCAAATGCTTGTCCTTTTTTCAAATTCAATTTTTTTTGGGAGGGGCGAAATTATTCTCAGTCACGCTCTTTACTTTTTAAATAATAATACTTTAAACTATGCTGTGTTTTATACCTGTATGCCGTTTTTTATGTTCAGTCAAGCATAAAATGATTTTAAAATCTTTTCCACATATCTCACAGACATATGGCCTTTCTGAAGAATGGACAACTAGATGTCGACGCAAACAGGATGCACTTTTATAAAATTTGCCACACACATTGCATTGATGTGGTTTTTTAATTTTCTTTATTTGGTACTTTTTCTTTGTCGGTTTATCTTTAAATTCTTCTATTTCATCATCAAATTGCTCCATTTCATCATCAAAGTTGTTATCACTGCATTCATCATTATCCATCATGTTTTCATTGTTTTCTTCTTTTAATTTTTTGTTTTGTTCACTTTTGTTTACTTTATTCTTGTACTTTAAAATTGGCTCATCATCACATGATTCTGCTTCATTATCAACATGGTTATTATCATTTTCTACTTTTTTACGTTGTTTTTTTATTTTTTTTGTTTTATATTTTTTTTTAGTTGTAAGTTTTATGATTGGCTCTATTTCACTGTCTCTGGTTTCATCTTTATTAATCAAATGTTCCTCTTTTTCTTCTTTAATATCTACATTTTCTTCTGTTTTAAAAGGTAAATCAATTAGAGCTATGGTTTTCTTGGTTTCGACCAGTTCTTTTAATTTAGTATCATTTTCTTTTACAAAATTACGAAATTTATAACATTTTACTAACACCTTTTCACATTTTTTACACATTTTTGAGGGTAAACTATCATCCATTTCAGCCTACATTAGAAAATTATTAAAAACATACAAAAAAAATGTAAATAAACAAATTACCTGTACTGAAGTACAATCGTTTAACATGGAATAATAATTTACGTTTAAAAGTTTATGGTTCTCACTTAAAACTTGTGAACCACTATCATTTAAACACATTCTACACATACTCTCTAAATCTAAAGACTGCATTGCACAAAAATACAATTTTTAAGATGTAGTATGACTTTGGCATAAAAACGGTGTTGTTCCAAAACCCGTACTCGCAGAAACCCCCTATGTATAATTTTGTGTAGGGTAGGGGACGTAAAAAAATTGTTTCTTATATCAAAAAGAGGAGCAGTGCCACACAGTTGTTTCCTGGTTTTTAGGCAAAGTATTTTAAAAAGTAGTCGTAATTTCCTTTCCGAATTACGGAAACTTGCACTAACGATGGTTTAATTTTAAACTTGGATTAAGTTGACGATCGACCAATCAGAACGCATCATTTTTAACTTAAACTGGGATTATCTTGACTAGAATTAAAGATAAAAATGATGTGTTAAACTGGAAGATTATCTCAAATAGAATGTTTTTAACACTTTAACGGCACAAACAACTTTTTGAAAAAATATTGGTGGAAACCCGTTATTGAAATCGACCAAAAAATCAATTTTATTTGAATTTTCGAGTTTAGAATGTGATGAAACATCGACCAAATGTGAAAAAGTGTCAGTCTGTCGTCTGTCTGTTTCTAAACCTTATAACTTTTTAACGGAATGCCCGATTTTAAAAATTCTTTCACCAAGCTATTCAGGACTTTCGTTATTTCCGTCACATCAAATATATAACCATATATGGTTAACTTTGGCGTAGGGCAAGGAGGCAAAACGGACAAAAACTATATTTTTTTTACATCTAAGGGAACGTTCAAGGATTACGTAACGCAAATTTTGATCATTTTGGACCCTATTTTCCTATACCATTAGCACGGGCTTATCACTCCCA
The DNA here is from genome assembly GCA_958510825.1 of Brachypterus glaber. Taxonomy (NCBI): domain Eukaryota; kingdom Metazoa; phylum Arthropoda; class Insecta; order Coleoptera; family Kateretidae; genus Brachypterus; species Brachypterus glaber. Next base: position 26,137,715 of record OY294053.1, read on the forward strand.
ATAATTTTAAAAATTAAAACAAAAATCGTGTTTTAAAGCGTTCTTGGGATAATAAAAAACAAATTTAAAAACACACATTTATTTTATATTAGTATAAATTATTTTGAATACAACTGTATCTTTTAGCCTTTGGCTTTCAATAGTTTGTAACCTGATCATTGATCAGGTGTACTTTGCAGAAGTGTTAAATGCGATCAGCCTTTTCCGGTACTTCTATAGGTTTTATTCCCAGACTTCCACATATTTTAATATGTTCTCCAATTATCGTTAGTGTCAAAAGTCCAGTGACCAAATCTGTTTCAATATATTTATAAAAAAATCATAATTTCAGCATTAAGTTAATTAGTGGGACTCTATATGTTTGTTTAATTCAACCTTGGTCCTGTAACTATTTGTACAAAATTTACATTTGTATGGGGTCTCTCCAGTATGAATTCTCTTATGTGCAACATATATATTCGAGTTTTTGTACGTTTTTCCGCAAGTTTGGCACTGATAGGGCCTTTCACCAGTGTGGACCCTGTAATGAGCCTAAAAAAAATAAAACATGTAAAGATATATCTATGGTCTGTTTTTTCAACCAAGATAGTAAATTAAAAATTAAAAATCGCACAGTATAGTATATTACATAAGGGAACGTTCAAGTATTACATAACGCAAAATGTACTAAAATTCATACACTTCATACCTCGGTTCTCGCGTTATTCAAGGCTGTAAAGATTTCATGTTTTGGCTCCCCCACCCTAACACACCCCTTATTAGGGGGGGTAGCCAAAATATGAAATCTCTATAATCTATAATAATACTCCGGGCACAGTGGGAAATGTAGCATTGTCCTTTACTGAACAATTTTTATTTATTTTTGTCCTTACCTTTAATGTTGTTTTTTGCCTGAATTTTCGATGACAATATTCGCACTCATAGGGCAAAACCCCTGTATGGATTCGGGTATGGACAGACAGACAGCTAGAGCTACCAAAAAGCTTTCCACAATAGTTACAAATGTATGATCTTTCTTGACTGTGTACATTCAGGTGAGTTTTCAGATATTGTGCAAACTTGAAAGTCTTTGGGCACACGCTGCATTTAAATTTAAATTCTTCTAAAAAGATAAAAAAGTAACATATTAACAATTATTGTTTTGATAGAGAGGCAAAGCAGCAGTCTTCTGAACAAGCTTGTTTGCGTGCTTTTCTCTCTTAGAGACTCTAGCTTATATTTGAAGGCACGCCAGCATTTACAAAAAAAAGTGGTTTAGTGCATTTTTTCTTTAATCGTCATGTTGGAATAATAAAGTTACAGATTTATTATCCTTGTGTGATGTAATGTCTTCATTTGCTTTACCTGTATGTCGTTTTTTATGTTCAGACAATGATAAACCAAGTTTATATCCTTTTCCACATATCTCACAAACAAATGGTCTTTCTGAAGAATGCACAACGACATGTCTTTGCAAACATGAGTTGCTTTTAAAGAACTTGCCACAATCATCACACTGTGTTGGTTTTTTAACTTTTTTTGATTGGTGTTTTTTCTTCTTTGATTTTTCTTTAGCTGGTTTAGTTTCATCATCAGAGTTATTAGTATCACTAATTTCATCATTATCCATCATACTTTCATCGTTTTCTTCTTTATCTACTTCATTATTCAGCTGTAGTTTTTTTAATTTATTAGTTTTGTACTTAATAATCGGTTCATCATCTAATGATTCTGTTTCGTCATCAAAATCATGATGCTGTGGTTTTTTAATTTTAATTTTTTGTTTTTTCTTGGTTGTCTGGCTTACAATTGGCTTTATTGTTCCATTAACATTGTTCACATCTGTGGTTTCACCTCTATTCATCACATTTTCATTTTTTTCTTCATTTTCTTGTTTAATACCTACACTTTCTTCTATTTTAACGGGAAAATCAAGTAGTCCTATGTTTATCTTTGATTCAACAAAGTGTTTTAGTTTTGTATCATTTTCTTTTACAGAGTTACGAAACTGGTAATATTTCACTAATAGTTTCTCGCATTTTTTGCACATTTTTGATGGTAAGTTATCGTCTATTTGAGCCTAAATTACAAAATTATTTAAAAAAACATAAGAAAATGTAAATAAACAAGTTACCTGTACTGAAGTGCAGTCGTTTAACATGGAATAATAATTAATATTTAAAATCGTATGCTTTTTACTCAAAACTTGTGTAGGGCTACTGTTTAAACACATTCTGCACAAATTTTCGATATCCAGAGCTTCCATGTTTAAAATTCAATTTTTGAATTAAAATTTGGCATTCCCATTCAAACAGTGTCGTTCCAATCGTACAAAATTAAAAATTTAACAAGCGGCTAAAGGCCACGAGCGTCGACGTCCCAAATTCAACTCGGTCTTTCGCGCTGTTGCCAAATTGTGCAATTTAATATAGCTTTGGTTTTTGGTTGTTTTGTTTTGTTTTTTTTTTGCAAAAAAACATGCCATTAGCATATTTATTTGTAAATTATGTATGATTTATGAAATAAATATTATTATTATTATTATTATTATTAAACTCAACTATACAATTTTTGTATTTTATTAACATCGTATATATATATATATATATATATATATATATATATATATATATATATATATATATATATATATATATATTAAAAAATGGCATTCTGTGCCTTACGTGGGTGCAGAACGTATCCAGTAAAAAGTAATAACGAAAACGTAGATATTACGTTTTATAGGTAAGTAATCAACAAGACAGGATCGTATTCAAAGAAAATTAACTTACATGCATTTTTTAAAAAGTATTAAAAAGTACCAAAGTAGCACAAATTTATTTTTAAATTAAAAATAAAAAAAATTTAATTCATTTTTAAAAATTAAAAAATAATAAAAACTACTAAAAGTTCGGATCTGTAAAATCCCCACCACAGTGCTAGAAAACATTTCGCGCGCTGGTCCCGTTTTCTTGCTATGAAGGAAAGGTATACACATAGCGACTCCATCTTCCTCCCTGATTTTTGTGCTTAGTTTTTTGATTTTTTTTTGAAAAACTTCATAGCATATGCTGAAGGAACTTAATTTTTTGTCCAAACTGTTTATTGCAAAGATCACACACAAACTAAAGTTTGTATTTTTAACCCATATGCTTCCTAATATGCACTTTTAATAAGTTTCTTTGAGTATAGTTTTTGTCACAATATGCACATTTATACGGTTTTCTCCTGTGTGAGTTCGAATATGGATATCCAAGCTGCGGTTTACAGAAAACTTTATATCCCAATTACTGCATTTATAGAGAAACTTCTATAGGCGTTCGAATATGACTGTTCAAATGGCATTTTCGACTAAAGTTTTTATCACAATGACTGCATTTATGAAGTTTTACTGCCGTGTGTGTTCGAGTATGGCGGTCCAAAATATTTTTTTGAGAAAACTTTTTATTACAATGACACATTTATATCGTTTTTATCCTGTTTTTGTTTATAAGAAAACTTTTAATCACAATGATATGGTTCTTCTCCTGTGTGCGTTCGAATATGACTGTCCAAATGCTGTTTACAAAAAAACTTCTTATCATAATGATCACATTAATATGGTCTTTCTCCTGTGTGCAATTCAATATGTCTATCCAATTTGCTTTTCTTAGTAAACCATTTATCACAATGATCACATTCTTATTGTTTTTCTCTTGTGTGCGTTCGAATATGTCCATTCAAAATGCTCTTCTGAGTAAACTTTTTATCACAATGATCACATTCATATAGTTTTTCTCCTGTGTGTGTTCGAATATGGCAGTTCAAATTACATTTTTCAGAAAACTTTTGATCACAATGAATACATTTATATGGTTTTTCTCCCGTGTGCGTTCGAAGATGACTATCCAAACTCCCTTTACGAGTAAACTTTCTATTGCAATAAAGACATTTATATGGTTTTTCTCCTGTGTGAAGTCGTACATGCTCATTCAAATGTTGTTTATAAGAAAACTTTTTATCACAATAACCACATTTATATGGTTTTTCCCCTGTGTGCGTTCGAATATGACCTTTCAAATGCTGTTTAAGAAAATACTTTTTATCACAATTATCACATTCATATCGTTTTTCCCCTGCGTGCCTTTGAACATGATCATCCAAACGGCTTTTATGAGTAAACTTTTTATCACAAAGATTACATTCATATGGTTTTTCTCCTGTGTGTGTTCGAATATGGCAGTCCAAACTGATTTTCTGAGTAAACTTTTTATCACAATGATCACATTCATATGGTTTTTCTCCTGTGTGTGTTCGAATATGACAGTCCAAATTACTTTTTTGAGAAAACTTTTGATCACAATAAACACATTTATATGGTTTTTCTCCTGTGTGAATTCGTACATGGTCATTTAAATTTTGTTTATAAAAAAACTTTTTATCACAATGACCACATTTATATGGTTTTTCCCCTGTCTGCGTTAGAATATGACTGTTCAAATGCTGTTTACGAAAAAACTTTTTATCACAATGATCACATTCATATCGTTTTTCTCCTGCGTGCCTTCGAATATGACGATCCAAACCGCTTTTCCGAGTATACTTTTTATCACAATGATTACATTCATATGGTCTTTTTCCTGTGTGCAAACGAAAATGTCTATTCAAACTGCTTTTTTGAGTAAATTTTTTACGACAATGTTCACATTCGTATGGTTTTTCTCCTGTGTGCGTTTGAATATGACTGTTCAAATGATGTTTACGATAAAACTTTTTATTACAATGATCACATTCATATGGTTTTTCTCTTGTGTGCGTTCGAATATGGCAGTCAAAGTTCTTTTTAGGAGAAAACTTTTTATCACAATGATCAAATTCATATGGTTTTTCTCCTTTGTGTGTTCGAACATGTCTGTTGAAACTGATTTTTTGATTAAAATTTGTATTGCTAATATTACAATTAATTAGATTTGTCTCAAGAGTTCTTTTTGATTCGCTTTTTATTTTTTGAATATCCTCAAAGGATTGATTGACAATGTCTTCTTCAAATTTTAATTCATGTTCTTGAATCTCGAATTTTATTTCATCTAAGTTAACAGGGAACTCTTGATTTTTGGAGTTATGAGAACTATCAATTTCATCATCCACCAACTCTTTTTTTATAAATGGGCTAAAATTTTCTTCGTTTAAAGGTTTAACGTACATGGTGCTATCTTATTTATCTATTTTAATGTAATCCACTTTTAATCGTTAGTACTTTATTAAGGTTATGTTATAGAACTACATTACTTGTTCGTCTAATTCTATAAGATTCAGTAGATATTGTTGAAAAACTGATTGATTTAACTTTTTTAGATCCGATCCAGTTTTTGTTTTGAATGTAGGTACACCTTTCTTACCTTAAATCACATTTTTAGACCAATAAATTAGATGAGTACGTGACGTTACATCAAATTTTGTAGATTATGTGGCACCCTCTGTCTCTCTCTATTTATTTGGTCTTTTTCTTTCGAATAATTAACCAGGGTTTCTCTATATAATCACGATTCACTCGCCGCAGTAATGAGAAGAATCCAGCGCATGCGCACTGATTTTCTTATTTTTGTTTCGACGTATGCCAAAAGTTATTTTAAGGTTATGTAACATTCATTTGCAGAATTTTACAAAAATAGAAAAAAACACCAAACCAGCAAACTACCAAACCAAACCATTATTAACGTAAACAACGCCTCCCATTAAAAAAAACAGCAAACTACCAAACCAAACCATTGTTAACGTAAACCAACGCCCCCATTAAAAAAATCAAACAGAAATTCGTGAGTATTTTAACAATCTTTTGCTATATATTCTAACAAAAAAACTGGATTTTCCGCACCTAATTATACTCAAGACAGTAAGTTCTAGTAATAAAACCAGAAATCAGTGCAAAAATATAGTTCATTTTTGTGGACCTGATGCGCACCGTAACCCCACTCAAATTAAACTATTTCATAAAACTACAACTGCCTAAACGGAAGCCACTTTTGACATCCGTCAAAACAAAAATAAGCAAACCAGTGCGCATGTGCTAGATTCTTCTCATTACTGCGGTGAGCGAATCGTATAATGAGGTTTCCAGTGCGCAAGTACTAATGTGGGACCCTGATTGTTTTTTTTTTTTACAAGCGCCTAAATGCAGGACTCTATGCAGGAGTTTGTTTTGGTTTTTTCTTGGTTTGGTCTTTTTTTTTTTAATGAGGGGGCCTTGGTTTACGTTAACGTTGGTTTGGCTTCTATTTGGTGTTTTTTTTTTTTGTAAAAAAACGTTATTTATTTAAAATATTTATCAAAACGTTGCATAAAGAGCTGCACATAGGCGCTCCTTTTTTTTTTTTTGGGGGGCGAAACGCACTTCTTCTTCTTCTTCTTTATTTGTTTTGGCCTTGATTATTAACCATATCGGCCAGGGGTTCGTCGTGTCAAATCCGGGGTGAATATTTTGACTTTTTTTTTTTTTCTATTCTTCTGTCTTCTTATTTTCTGCAAGGAGTAAGGATTGAGGTTAGGTTAAGGTAAGCGGAGGGTATACCACAACCATGTGGGGTATGCTAAGCTGACTAAACTAAACTACTGCTACAGCTCTATTTTGATGGAATCTAAAAACCTGACTACAGCTTTAATTACTTCATGCGATGTGTTACCAAGAATTGTGTTGATGCTAATGGGGTTATTTACTAAGGTGCTTAAATGATTGTAGAGGTCGTTGCTTTTATCTGTATGAAGTGGACATTCGAATAATATGTGCTGTATGTCTTGACTAGGTGATCCGCAGGAACAAGATGGATTATCTGCCAGATGTATTCGGTGAAGGTGGGCCTTTGTCAGACAGTATCCACTTCGTAGACGGAGAAACGTGGAGGTGTGACGTCTATCAAGCTTGGTTATAAGTGCCCATGGTTTGTAAAGTTTCTTAGTATGAGTTGCATAGAATCTTCCTGTGTTGGCTAAGGATTGCGTATACTCCATGTCATTAAATATTTCTTAAAACTTAAAATGATACAATTTCTGATTGAATCCCACATTGAATTAAAAGTTTTAATCTTGGTGTGGTGTTTTTTTTTAATGGGGTGCGTTGATTTACGTTAACGTTGGTTTGGTTTTTTGCTGGTTTAGTGTTTTTTTTTTTAATGGGGGGTGTTGGCTTACGTTAACGTTGGCATGGTTTTTTTGTTGGTTTGGTGTTTTTTTTAATGGGGGGTGTTAACGTTACGTACTCGTTTTAGACGCGAACAAAATACCACCAAAGAAAATATACTAACGTCTACGTCCCAAATTCAAAAAGTCCCTAGAAATTACTAATTTTAACGGTTTTACTATTTAAAAATTACGTACAAAATGGTGTATATATGATGTGACAGAGACAGCATTATTAGTGTGAGTAAAAAAAAAAAACGGTAAAGAAAAAATACGAAACCAGAAATTTGGGTATTTGGATTTACTCTTATGACTATAGATCTTACAAAACAAAAATCGACAAAACCAAAAAACAAGATGGCCAACCTATCAAAATGACATTTTTTTAACGGGAGGTCGTAGAAACTTAAAATTCAGTTTATAAGGGTACAAGCAAAAATCGACAAAACCAAAAAACAAGGCCATCTTGTTTTATTGTTTGGATACCTGTCAAAGCCACTTTTATTATTTTGTTGATTTATGTTTGTCATTGTACGCCTACATACCGAATTTCAAGTTTCTACGACATCCCGTTCAAAAAATGTCACTTTGACACTTTTTGGTTTTGCACTTTTAATAAGTTTCTTTAAGTAAAGTTTTTATTACAATGTGCACATTCATATGGTTTTTTCCTGTGTGAGTTTGAATATGGTTTTTATCTTGTGTGCGTTCGCATATGTATGTTTAAACTGTTTTTATGAGCAAACTTTTTATCACAATGACCACATTTATATGGTTTTTCTCCTGTGTGAATTCGTACATGGTCATTCAAATGTTGTTTATAAGAAAACTTTCTATCACAATGACCACATTTATATGGTTTTTCTCCTGTGTGCGTTCGAATATGACCATCCAAATCTTGTTTATGAATAAACTTTTTATCACAATGATCACATTCATATGGTCTTTCTCCTGTGTGCAATCGAACATGTCTATTCAAACTGCTTTTCTTAGTAAATGTTTTATCACAATCATCACATTTATATGGTTTTTCTCTTGTGTGTGTTCGAATATGGCTGTCCAAATTACTTTTTAGAGAAAACTTTTGATCACAATAAACACATTTATATGGTTTTTCTCCTGTGTGAATTCGTACATGGTCATTTAAATAATGTTTATAAGAAAACTTTCTATCACAATGACCACATTTAAATGGTTTTTCCCCTGTGTGCGTTCGAATATGACCGTTCAAATGCTGTTTAAGAAAATACTTTTTATCACAATGATCACATTTATATGGTTTTTCTCCTGTGTGCGTTCGAATATGTCTATCCCAAATGCTTTTATGAGTAAACTTTTTATCACAATGATCACATTCATATGTTTTTTCTCCTGTGTGTGTTCGATTATGGGAGTCCAAATTATTTTTAAGAGAAAACTTTTGATCACAATGAACACATTCATATGGTTTTTCTCTTGTGTGTGTTTGAACATGTCTGTCGAAACTGCATTTTTGACTAAAATTTGTGTTGCAAATACTACAATTAATTTGATTTGTTCCAAGAGTTCTTTTTGATTTGCTTTGTATTTTGTGATTTCGGCTATTGTTTTCACTGCAAGTAGAAACTTTATTATGTTGCATTTGTTGAATATCCTCGAAGGTTTGATTGCTAACGTCTTCTTTAAATTTTAGTTCATGTTCTTGCATCTCGAATTTAATTTCTTCCTTCAAGTTAACAGGGAACTCTTGATTTTTGGAATTATGAAAACTATCAATTTCATCATCCACCAACTCTTTTTTTATAAACTGGGTAAAATTTTCTTCGTTTAAAGGTTTAACGTTAATGGTGCTATCAACAAATTCTTCTTTTACCTTATGTTCAGCTATAGCTTCCTCTTTTTCTATTTTAATGTAATCCATTTTCAGTTGTTGAGGTTATGTTATAACTAGTTTAACATTATCTTGTTCATCTAATTGTATAAGATTCAATAGAATTTGTTGAAAAACTGATTAATTTTTTAGTTCCGATCCATTATTTTTTTTATAGGTATAGCTTTATTACCTTAAATAACATTTTTAGACCAAAAAATTAGATGAATTTAGACGCCAACAAAGAGGAGCGGTTGTATGCAGCTGTTCATGCCGCGTTTTGATAAACTGCGCACTGACCGTTTTCAATATTATTTGAAATAAAAAAAAAACACCAAACAGACGCCAAAGCAACGTTAATGTAAACCAAGGCCCCTTCATTAAAACAAAAAACACCAAACAACAAAAAACCAAAACAAACTCCGGCACGGTCAGCTTCTGGTTCGGAACGGGCGGAGTTGCGCAGTTCAGAACTGAAATTTTGCAGAACCAAAACAAACCTATAACAAATTAGTTCTTTGTTGTGAACAAAGTTGCAAAAATATATATACGTTGTGTCGAAGCTAGGGATCACAGATTTCACATATGTGAAATCTGTGCCTAGGATGCACCGATCTTAAGATATTTTGAAAAGTCCGTTTTCTGTGAAAATTACATAAAAAAAATGACAGTTCCAAATCGAGTTCAAGGTCGCAAATTGGTTTTTTATTTGCGGCCCTATACCCTACAAAATAAACTCAAAATCAAAACTCCTTGAATTATTTTTAGGTAAAACTACCTGACCTCTGGAGTAACTTAGCTTTTTTGTAAATAAAAACGACGAGAAACGTAAAAAGAAACAATAATTTTTAATTTTTTTTACTGATACATGACGCTCTCTTAGGGGCTGTCCATATATTACGTAACGCAATTTTTCAAAAAAATAGTACACTCACGCGCGAAAATGTATCATCGCCGATGATTCATCGGCAAGATCACGCAAGAACAGGGCCGTAAGATTTTTTTTTAATATCAATGTCAACAGTTTTTTTACTGATTACAATATTATTTAAATATGCATAGTTTTGTCAATTTTTGTGTGAAAAAGGGAATTATGGGCCACTAAATAGTAATTTTGAAATAAAAATACATCTGCTAAGCTTAGGAAATAAACATTAAATTTACTAAATTCCGTTACGTAACGTTTACCTAGACCCCCCTCCCCACTGTCACAAACAGTAACAATTTCTCTGACCCCCCCTAGGCGCGTTACGTAATATATGGACAGCCCCTTATGATAAGGCAAAGTAAAAGTGACTAATTTAAACAACAGCATCTAACTGGAACCGTTTCAACTGTTCCATTACCATACCCCGGATATTTGGTATTGATTACGAGGGTCGCGCAAATGTTACTTATAAAAAAAGTTTTTAAAAATTAATGGCACACTTCCTTAACCATCCCGAAATAGTTATTATTCATGGTGTAACTTGACGACTATGTTAAAGAGGTTTATTAATATTGACACGGGGAAATAACTATACTTTTAGTATTACAAAAGATTTATAACTATATAAATATCAAAGGTAAAACAACAAAAAACTATATTATGTATATTTTACAAAATATTTACATGTAAGTGTTCTAAAACTAAATGTACCCATATTTTTAAACATAATTAATATTATTGTTGAAAATAAAAATATATCATCAAGATTTTTCCCATGTTTTCGGCTATTAAGCTTCGTCTTGTTTTACCAAAAGTATATTTATAATCTGAAAATAGACGTTCTATGTTTACCGAAGTACATAAACAGAGCATAATTAAAGAATGTATGATTTTTTAATGCATTTATTAGTATTTAGATTTGGTTTAGAAAAGTAAACTTCTTTGCCATTAAAAAGGTCTACTATTGAACATTGTAGAAAATTCGGAATAACATAACATGCGCAATCTTTAAACCAGAAACATTTTTGTTTTCATCTACGCTAAAAATATTTTTGTCTTGTACTAAAATTTTGGATTTTATATCCTCGAAAGCCTTTGGTTTCGACTTTTTTCTCTTTGTGGGCTTGCTTGGCAACTTTACAACTTCCAATTTTCTATAAACCCTGAGTATTTTTAATTTTCATCGACGGAATGTTACAACTGGCTTACTAAATCAAAATAAAACATTTTTGTATGCCATTATTTTGATGATAAGTGCTTTGAAACATTACATTTCTAAGACAAGCCTATATCTTTTTCGCACGTTTAACAATAAAGTACCTCACTATTAAATTGCAGCTCGGGAAAAACTTATTTATAATAAATTACAAATTTGTGTCATTATACTCAGTAAGTGTCAGCCATGTCAGAATGTTCATAAAAAATTAAACTTCCGCGCCCCCTCGTAATCAATACCAAATATCCGGGTACTATCCATTACACACTGGTATGAATTCTTTTATGTACAGATAGGTTATTCGAATTTTTGAAGCATTTCCCACAGGTTGGGCATTCGTAAGGTCGTTCTCCAGTATGTACCCTCTGGTGACATTTCAGCGTAGCTCCCTGTCGAAATTTCCTGTGGCAAATATCGCACTCGTATGGCAACTTTCCCGTGTGGATTCGAATGTGGACCGAGAGGTTTGTCTGGTGCGCGAAAGGTTTTCCGCAAAAGTTGCAGATGAAGGACTTTTCGGTGTGTACTTTTAAATGTTTTTTTAGATAGTCTGGCATTTTAAAGGCTTTTGGGCACTCGTTGCATTTGTATTTTAGGTCTCCTAAAAAAAAAGAAAGAAATTTATACTGCCGTTCTATGAAAGACCCGCGTATCTCCATTTGACGCATAGCAACGTTTCCACGTCAACTCGGTGTAATATTTTGAAAACGCTGGTATTCTACAAATACGCGGGTCTTTCATAGGACGGCAGTATAGGTATTTGCTTTCCCATTTTGAAAATTTTCAAAATTTCGGGATAGTCTTTTATTCGTCCTAAAATTTTCAATTTTTTTTTTCATTTTTTGACGTTATGTCGATATAAATCAATTTCGAGCAAAAAAAATATCGGTCGGTCGTTGCAAAATTTGGGGGGGGGCTAAGTCCCAAGCTATAGAATTTTACATCTAGATATCTTCACAGCTTACCTGAATGGCGTTTTTTATGTTTGGTCAATGTATTTGTAAGTTTAAAACCCTTTCCACATATTTCGCAAGTATAGGGTCTGTTTGTAGAATGTGCAGCTTCGTGTCTTTTCAAGTAGGATGCGTTTTTATAGATCCTGCCACAATCCTTGCACTGATGCGGAATTTTGATTTTTTTCGTTTTCCGCGTTTTCTTTGTCGCTTTTTTGTCTATAAGTGGCTCTGTTTTTTCATCATTACTATCACTAGTTTCTTCGTCATTTATGGCATTATCATCGTTATTCTCTTCGTTTTCTTCTTTTATTTCCAGATTTTCTTCTGTTTTATAGGGTATGTCGATTAGCACTATATTTTTCTTTGATTCTGCTATACTTTTTAATTTTTTATCATTTTCTCTAACTGAATTTCGAAACTGGTAATATTTTACTAATATTTTTTCGCACTTGTTGCACATTTTTGATGGTAAACTGTCGTTTATTTCTGCCTAAATCACATAAAAAATATAACTTATTTTTTTAAAAAATCTGCCCCTAAAACCCACAGATACCGTTTTTCAAAAAAAAAAAAAAAAACATTCACCTATAACTGGTGAGGTGCAATTTTAGGTACACTGAGCTCATGACTGTGAGGTGAAGTCACACAGTAGGCCTATCATCAACCTTCGTCGTCCAGTGGACTACTAATGCCTCGAAGGTAGGTAGATATGCGCGCACCTACAAAACGTTGCAAACGTTTCTAAACGTTTAGGAGTATCTCCGACTCCACATTATCAGTTTCGGGTTGACCCCCCAAAGCCGCATACATTACCCATATATAATCCGCGCCGAGATTTCATATAAACAGGCTCTGTTAACGTATCCACAGACGGCAAAAAAATGGAAATTTTAGGTTGATCACCATACTTTCTCTTTATGAGAAAGTAGAAAAAAGTAAAGTTTATTATTGTAAAATGCTGAATCTAATAGTGAGAAATTTATAACTTCACTCCTGGCGGCGGAGGCACATATACAGCCCTGATAACACACTTCATCCTAAGAAGGTTTTTTAATCGTCCCCTTGAAAAGGTTCTTAGCATAATGCTGTAAACATGCTAAGCATGTTCTTAAAAGGTGCACTGCTGTAGTAGCATAAGTGCTTCTACTCTAAACATTCTTAGCATGATTAGAGTATTTTGCTAAGGATATTCCCAAAACATATTCTTAAAATATTCTAATGGGAATATTTTTAGAATAATGCTGTAGTGCACATGCTAAGCATGATTAGAGTATTTTGCTAAGAATATTCCCAAATACATATTCTTAAAATATTCTAATGGGAATGTTTTTAGAATAATAATATGGCGTCTATATTATTTTAATTTTATTAGGTTAGAAATAAAAATATTCTTAAAATTACTGTTAATAACACAAGTTTTACCCTTAAGTAGTAGAAATGGATATATTTTTAGACATAAAGTGATTTTTATATAGTTTTAGACAAAAAATTAAAATTATTATATTTTGAAATGATAATTATTTGCTATTTCTTTTTCTAAACATTGGATTTTTGTGTGGCGCATGAATTTTATGTCTGGTAGAAAGTTTGCTTTCACAGTAAAACTGCATATCGCATATGAATCTTACCAAATGGATGTTATATCTAAGGATTTTTAAATACTTTAATTATTAGGTTTATCACAAAGACGTAAAAATTTTCGACATGTCCAAATTTATGATATCACTCCATGAAAAGGATCGAGTATCATAAAATATATTTGAAAGAAAGAGAAAAACTACATTAATGTAGAAATCTGAAACGCCAACCTACTTTGTTTGCGCATGCGCAATATTCAATATTATTACTTAAATGCATCAAATAAGAATATTTTAAGAAGCATGCTAAGAATATTCTTAAAAGTACATGTACCTATTTCTAAGAACATTCTTAACATGCTTCTTAAAACGTTCTTATTTAATACAGAGGCTTATAAGAAGCTTCTTAGGAACTACCAGCACGATTAAAAGGGTATCCTTTGCATTTCTTTAATCGTTCTTAGAATATCCTGAGCAAAATATATATGCTTCTAAGAAACATGCTGTCCTTCCGGCTATTTATTTTAAGAATCTTCTTAGAAGGCTTTTGTGCTATCAGGGAGGGTGTCCTAGAACTCGCGACCATCCTTGAAAGAACATTAAAAAATATGAAAAAAAAACACATAGGGCCGCAAATCGGCCCTAATGGCCTTATGCTCATGTAGGTCTTTTAAATAGGGCCCAAAAAAAGCGCTAATAAAATAATTTACACTACAGGACTTTTTTAATTAAAGGTAAGAAAAAAAAGTTTGTTAAACACTGGTCCAAAAATAAAATTTATTGTGTTATGTACTCTTTAAATAGTAACCTCATCCCTCTAGCTCATAGGGCTCCAAAGTTATTAAAGAAAAACCCTATTTTTGGTATCCCCTTTAATGGGCCATAACTTACCTAGGACCGATTTTCGAATTTACGGTTATATAAACTTTTTTTAATATTTTTTGATGTAGTATGTGTACCTTCAAGGATGGTGGTGAGTTCTGGGACACCTATAGGACAGCTCGCACCATGAGCTTTTTACGTTCCAGTGCTTAATAATCAGAGACCGGACTTTTGGTATTCATTTACCGGGGCTCCGAAAATTTACAGCTTTTAAAAATACATTATTACCTAATAAATATCTTAAGGCATATCCACAGGCTCGCATAAGAACGTAATACATAACAATGCGATGCCGTGATTGGCTTGATGTGCCGCCATGTATCTTGTATACCAATCACGGCACCACATTCTTATGTTTTATGTTCTTATGCAAGCTTCTGGATAGGCCTTTAGGTACCTACATAATATGTATTTTATACCTTAATTATAGGTATATTATATCTTAATTATTGTTACTCTAAACCATATTTCACCAGCTGGACTTTTTCAATGCTGTTATTGTACCTTTTTGAGAAGATGTTCCGGTTAGTAAAATATCGATTTACTTTAAAACTAGTCTTTATAAAAATCTTTCGCGAGCCCGCGGAATACTAAAACTCCGACCTCCGTTAATAATAGATTACCTTTACAGAAGTACAGTCATTTAACATTAAATAGTAATTGACCTTAAGGACCTTATGGTTTTCACTTATATTTTGTTTGGGGCTATCGTTTAAACACATTCTACAAACATTTTCAAAGTTTAAATCTTCCATCATTAAGCACTTCAATTTTTAAAATATAAACACAAAATATATACAGTTTTGTTCCAAGTAATAATTTTGGTAAGAAAGGTTATCGGCAGTGGAGCTACTAGGTTCTTTCTTTTTACCTGAGTGGCTCAGATAACTCGCTTCTATGATTGGTTAAAAGTGAATTCAAATATTGATTTTTACGACCATGTTTTTATGATATAATTCTCTCTCTCTCTCTTTATTTTTGGCCTTTCCCTTCCGGATAATTAGCCAGATGATATAATTCTGTGGCTTGGATCTTAAAGGGCCAATGTCACCGTCAATAGCAGCGTTTTCAAAATATTACATCAGAGTTGATGTGAAAACGCTGCTATTGACAAAGTGACATTGGCCCTTTTAGAACCAAGCTACGAATTAAAATCAAAGTTTTTAGGTTTGATAAAAAATAAATGTGAAAAATATAATTGAAATTGGTCGAAAATACTATTATAGGTAGGGGAACGTTCAAGTATTACGTAACGCAAATTGTACCATAATTCATACACTTTATACCCCGGTTCTCGCGTTATTATAGATTAAAGAGATTTCATATTTTGGCTAGGTTGGGGGGTAGCCAAAATATGAAATATCTACAGCCATGAATAACGCGAGAGACGAGGTATGAAGTGTATAAATTTTGGCACATTTTGCGTTACGTAATACTTGAACGTTACCTAGCCCTCGCACATTAAATTATAGAAATTCTTTTAAATCAAGATATTTTAAGCCAAGATTGCTGTTATTTAAATAAATTTAAAAAAATATATTAACTTCGATAAAAAATTATATTAAATCAATTTTATTCACAATAATATTATATATTATATACATAGTAAAATGTAAATTTCAAATATTCTAAAGGAAGATTTTTTTCGTTCAAAAGTGCCTTTATATCGGTGCCAAATTAAAAAAAAAAATCTGAGACTATGAGCAACCGACTGGTCGTTTTTGGCCCATAATGGATAAAATCTTAAGATTGTGAATAAAATAGTATATAAAACCACATCGTTGTGTAAAATACTGTTAATGGGACTCCATATGTTTGTTAAACTCGCCTTTTGTCCTGTAAGTATTTGGACAGAATCTGCACTTAAATGGTGATACCCCTGAATGAATTCTCTTGTGTACAGCTAAGTTATTTGAGTTTTTGAATGATTTTCCGCAAGTTGGACATTGATAAGGGCGTTCACCAGTGTGCACCCTCTGATGGCATTTTAATGTAGTCCCCTGCCTGAATTTTCTGTGACAAATTTCACACTCGTAGGGCAGGTCCCCTGTGTGGATTCGGATGTGGACTTTTAGATTGGTGTAATGGGCAAAGGGTTTTCCACAAAAACTGCAGATGAAGGATTTTTCGCTGTGTACCTTTAAATGTTTTTTTAGATCGTCTGGCATTTTGAATGCTTTTGGGCAGTCTTTGCATTTGTATTTCAGGTCTCCTAAAAAAATAAAGAAGATAAACATATGCATGTACATCACAGTGAAACTTGACTAAAACTAGGTTCCATTTATATTTAAAAATATAATGATGGATTTTAATTAACATCTGTTCTTAGGGGCTGTCCATATATTACGTAACGCAATTTTTCAATAAAATTGACCCCCTCCCCCCCTGTGTAACAAACTGTCACATTTACCAATACCCCCCCCCCCTGTGTAACGCGTAACAATATAAAATTTTTGTTTCGCAATAAATTTAACTGTATTCTCACTATTGATTCGTTTATCTCGACAAAAAAACATGAACCTAAAATATAGTATAACATAACCTTAAAAAAAGTTTACACGAAAAAATCACTCAAACTTTATAATATTCATAATCAATATTCACACATTCCGCGCGAAAATGTATCATCGCCGATGATTCATCGGCAAGATCACGCAAGAACAGGGCCGTAAGATTTTTTTTTAATATCAATGTCAACAGTTTTTTTACTGATTACAATATTATTTAAATATGCATAGTTTCGTCAATTTTTGTGTGAAAAAGGGAATTATGGGACACTAAATAGTAATTTATGTTGAAATAAAAATACATCTGCCAAGCTTAGGAAATAAACATTAAACTTATTAAATTCCGTTACGTAACGTTTACCTAGACCCCCCCCCCTCCCCCCTGTCACAAACTGTAACAATTTCTCTGACCCCCCCTAGGCGCGTTACGTAATATATGGACAGCCCCTTAATAGACCGTTTACCGGGAAAATACACACAGCGCGTACTTTAGAGTTAAGTGTTAAAAAATTCCATGGTAGATCCAAAAATCCATCATATTTTTCTGACATAATAGACCGTTTACCGGGAAAATACACACAGCGCGTACTTTAGAGTTAAGTGTTAAAAAATTCCATGGTAGATCCAAAAATCCATCATATTTTTCTGACATACAAACTATTAAGTTTGCAAGTGATAATTTTTGGAGATTTAAAAAATATATCAGTAAAAAAATAGCAGGGTTTAATTTTATATACAAAACATTAAAAAAATGTTGATTTCACTATTTTGTTTTTCTACAAGCGTGCGAGACGTCAAGCCGAGTCAACAATCACGCGAAAGCAGAAATAATATTTTGCGCTCGTAATAAAAACAGTATTTTTTCTAAAATCCAATAAAAACACCATTTTTTTTTTGCTAAAATATATACATTTGCTATGACAGAAAGCGAAAAAAAGCTTTATAGCTTGTTGCTAGGGTTACCTTAAGGTATATGCTCAATGTTAATTAACATTGAGCACAAAATAGAAACAGTTGGAAAAGTACTTTACCGCACGCAGATGCGTGCGTAAAGTGAATGTCTTTTTTTACGCACGCTTAAAAAAAACTGTTTACAACACATGTGTGTCTTGCGCTTGCGGAAAATAACTATTACCTGTATGACGTTTTTTATGTTCAGTCAATGTACTAGTCAGTTTAAAGCCCTTGCCACACACTTCGCAAGTATATGGTCTGTCTGTAGAATGCACAGTTTCATGTCTCTTTAAATCAGATACACTTTTGTAGTATCTGCCGCAGTCTTTGCATTGATGTGAGGTTTTAATTTTTTTTGTTTTGTACTTTTTCTTTTTTCGTTTTATGTCTACATATTCTTCTAGTTCATCATCAACAATACTATTATCACTAGTTTCGTCGTTGTTTATAGCGTTATCATCGTTATTTTCTTCGTTTTCTTCTTTAATTTCCTGATTTTCTTCTATACTTTCCATTTTACATGGCATTTCAATTAATTCAACTAAGTTTTTCGATTCCACTACACTTTTTAGTTTTTTGTCATTTTCTATGACCGAATTTCGAAACTGGTAATATTTTACTAATACTTTTTCGCATTTTTTACACATTTTTGATGGCAGGAGATCGTTTATTTCAGCCTAAATTACATGGAAAATATAGATGAAATAAAACAGCAGCGACTGGCCCGTAAATTATTTCCCAGCTAAAGGCCCGCATTTAAACTGAATTTAAAGGACCCTTTTTTATTTATAGATAAGGGCCTACATAAAAAAGTTATTATAATTTCCCGCTTTGATTTTCTAGCAAAGGGCCATAAAAAGTTTAAAAGGGACCCCTTTGGTTTTGTAGGCAAGCTTGGCACTGGGACCTGCATAAAAAAGGACTTGGGGCCCACATAAACTCTATTTGATTTTATAGCAAACTTGCATAGGCCTGCTTTAATTTTTTAACAGGGGGCCTAAAAAATTGACCCGTTTTATTTTTTTAGCAAAGGTCCCATAAATGAGGAGTTCAGTGTTTATAAGTTTTTGTTTATTTCCCTGCATAATAAAATTGATCTTGAATTATATTCTTTTTTTTATTGATTAAGGACTTTTTTTACATGCTTTTTGAAAAAAAGAAAAACATAAAAAAACACTATTTCCTTTGCTGGCCCCCTTTGAATGTTTCAGGTCCTCCCTTTGGCCTTTTCTCGGGTCTACCTTGGACCAGGGCGTAGATGAGGAGGGTAATTACGCCCCATAGGACAAAAATATGTTTTTTTATTATTATTATCCTATAAAAAAATATAAATTTGCCATTTTTCCCAGAAAAATATTTCAGATCTTGTTATTACCCCCCCCCCATAGAAGAAAAACATCTACCCCCTTGCCCTTGGACCTTCTCGTTCGCGGGCCCCTATAAGACCTTGCCGAACCGGGCTTTAAGTACCCAGTCCGCCGCTAAAATAAAATTAAATATATAATTTACCTTTACTGAAGTGCAGTCGTTCAACATTAAATAGTAATTAACTTTCAACAATTTATGCTTATCACTTAAATCTTGTTTAGGGCTATTATTTAAACACATTCTACATATATTTTCAAAATCCAAATCCTCCATTATTAAGAAAAAAACTAATTTTAAGGTTAAAAAATTGGATATAAACAGTATCGTTCCAAGTAAGAATGTGCGTACAAACAATGAAAATATACCGGGTGCCACAGAAAGTTGGCTTACCTCTTTTTTTGTTTTTTCTTTTTAACACATAAATAAATTAAAATGAAAACAAATAAACTTTTGGGATCTTAAATGATTCGAAAAATTGATTTTACATTATTTTCACTTACGGTTTTACTGGTAATAACCGAGCAGCAAAAACTATGTTAATTTTAAATTAAAATGATATTAAATTAAATTTTGTTATATGTTTTTGAAAATTCCACCCTGCCCCATCTTAGGATATTTTTTTATTATTGAAATTTAGTACCAACACCATTAAATTTTGATGAAAATATTGTTCTAAGATGGGAAAGGGTGGAGTTATGTTAGTACACAAACAAAAGTGGATTAAAGCAGCAAGTGGATGATGGTGTTATGTAACATATGTTACCAGCTCTAACCTTATTGCTGATTTATTTCTTAAACTAATTAAAAACTTCCTTAAATTGTATAAATTTTATTTAAACATAAACTAATTTAAGGTTTTTTAAAATCCATAACTCCATGTGTCTTCATATGCTTTTTAAGGTCGCTATTACAAATCGTCTTTAGTCCGCAAATTTCGCACGGATACGCGTATATTCCCTGATGAATTTTCTTGTGAACGCAAAAATACGAAAAATGCGCAAATGATTTTCCGCAAACTGTGCACAAATACGGTTTATTCCCAGTATGAATGTTCATGTGATCCTTCCAATTTTTGACCTGCTTCATTTTTTTGTGGCAAATTTCGCACTCGAACACGCCTACTTCTGAGTGCGTTTTTTTATGGCTGAGCAAATTTGATCCGCATCTAAATGACTTTCCGCACGTTGAACATATATATGGACGTTCTCCTGTGTGTACTCGAGAATGTTTCGCTAAATATTCTCTTCTGGCAAATTTTTTCTTGCAAATTTTGCATTCATATTTTTTTTCACCTGAAATAAATATGTTTTTTAGAAGGCCGTACTCAAAAGTGTATTTGTTTGGTACCCTATAATTTTTTTTTATAGGTTACTCATTTTTTTAAAGAGAAGAGGCAATTTTATATGCATGCACTGAAAATTAAAAAAAAAACACAAGACGTCTCCGTCTCCATCCCGAAAAATATTTTCGGTTCATCTATTGGTGGGCCACTTTATGTACAATACACCATGGGCGGATTTAGGGGGGGACATAGGGGCGAAACCCCATGGATGTGTGCCTATTGAAAATATGTGGGGAATGTGAGTGCGTCTCACTTGCACGCACGCTTATGACGTAAAGAAGAGAGCGCGCTGTCCGTTCGGTGATTCCTCCCCCTTTCTTTGCAGGTTTTCTACCGCGTGGATGAGTATATGGATGGAACTTTGTTACTAAACATGTGAGGCAATAAGTTTTAAAGTCTTGGTTGATAAATCAACACCTTTAATGAAATCAAAGAATTTAACAGTAATTTTTTGACTTTCTTTAATTAAAAATTATTTTTAGGACCTCTATGCTTTTAGGTACTAAACTAATCACATCCCATTTTTAACAAACTGTTTTTTAAAGTACTACTGAAACAGGGGTGTACCAAAGAGGAGGGGCAGCCTTTCCTCCTCTTTTGTAGAGTAAATTTGGACTATATTTTAAAAGTAAATTATTGTCCTAGGTTATTAAAATTCCTGTCAGGGATGATGTTTCTTCAGTACACCCCTGTACTAAATGTTTGCAGTGAATATCAGGGGACCAGTAATAATAATAATAAACGTCATTTATTGTACTACTAACAGTCTTACAAATGGCCATCGACCAAAGCCTTCAGCCTGTGTTTACATTTAATGTAAAATTAAGTAAAGCTTAAAACTTACCTAAATGACAACTATTGATATGGATCCTTAGGTCATTTTTTCTTTTATATATTTTTTCACATAAGTTACAAGGAAATTTTATTTCTTCTGAATGTGTTAAAGCATGTTCTTTTAATTTTTCTATACACTTAAATGTTTTTCCACATACTTCACAATTATATAGCTTTTTTACTCTGTTTGTTTTGACAATTGAATCTTTTTGCTTCAATTTTTTGGGTTCATTCTGCTTGGGAATTGTTTTAGCTGAATTGGTTTCAATTTTTTTAACAGTTATACCGTTATTTGTAATTTTTTCTAACTGGTCCTCAATATTTTCATCAGTTACTACTTCATTTTTTTCTATCTTAACTTCTTCTTTTACAGAATTAATACTGTTTATTCTAAAATTATTAAGACTTTTTCTCAGCTTTGCATCATTTTCTTTTGTTGAATTTTGAAAGTTGTAACATACAACTAAGACCTTTTCACATATTTTACAAATCTTGGTTGGTAAGCAATCGTTTAAATCCGCCTAAAGTGCAAAAAAAACAAAATATGTATATGTAAAGTGTCACTTTTAATCACTAGGGATTAAAATTGGTTAAGACTCCCTAGGGTTTAAAAGTTACATGTTGAAGGGGAACTGAAGTATCTATTTTAGATTCTAGGGACTAAAGTATCTTCCTTAGTTCCCACATAGACATTACCTAAAGGTAATGTTTCCGAGTGCAAAAAATTGCGTAAGTACCTCGGGACTAAATTGGGTAAGTCCCTAGGTAAAAATGTAAGTAAATAAAAACAAATTACCTGTATTAATGCACAAGAACTTAACAAAAAATAGTAATCAACATCAAAATTGTTGGGTTTTGTACTTAAATTGATCGTGGGGCTACGGCTTATACATATTCTACAAGTCTGTTCAAAATCTAAAGTCTCCATTTTTTTACCCAAAAATATTCGCACTCGCAGACGTCCACACTACGTAACTTTTGTTTTGAACGCAGACGTCTGCAAAATTCGTCTTCTTCTTCTTCCATTTTCGTTCGGTCTTGAAAGCGGTGAAATAGAGAGAGCTCCGTGCCGAGTTTGGTTTGGTGTTTTTTTTTACTTTCTCATAAAAGAGATAGATTGTAAAAAAATCAATTATTTTTTTGTTTAAATCATATTATTTTTTCCTAAAACGTCGAAAAAATCAAACAAAAAAAAATGATGTCCGTCTGTCGGTCAGTCTGTATTCACAATAACTTAAGAACGCTTTGAGCTAGCGACTTTAAATTTGGTATGCAGATGTATTTTTATATTATCTTGGACAAGTTCTTATTTAAGCAAAATTGGTTGGGGGCAAGGGGTAAAAAAAAGGGGTTAAAGAGTAACCCCTCTTTTGTTTTAGTCATTTTTTTATTATTTAGAATAGAAGAAAAATTTAAAAACTGCATGAAGGGAAAAAATAAAATAACACAGAAAAATGTTATTTTCGTTTTTTTTTTTCCAGTGGCCTGGTTGGTTTTGAATACATGCTTTAATTTAAATTTTATGTAAATATAGTTGTCGGTCCTGCAAAAAATAGTGTATATACCTCAGGAGTAAACTGTGTTTTATCCTCTAGCATAAATGTTCCCGAGCAAAGCAGAGCGCAGCGGAGTTTACTCCCTTGATTTATAAATAACTATTAAAATATCCCAAATACAAAACAAAATTTAGTTAAAATTAAATAATTTTACAAAACATTTAACATTTTTCAAAATTTGCTACATTATGTGTTCTCATATGCTTCTTAAGGTCACTTTTACAAATAGTCCTTTGCCCGCATATTTCGCACGGGTACGCGTATATCCCCAAATGGATTTTCTTGTGCACAATGTAATACTGGCGGTGGGCGAACGATTTTCCGCACACGTTACACAAATAGGGTCTAAGTCCCGTGTGCATAGACTGAACGTGATCGCGCAAATTCTTCTGCTGCTTGAATCTTTTCTGGCAAACTTCACATTTAAAAGGAGTTTCTTCGGAATGCGTTTTTCTATGTTTCATGAGTCCTGAAGAGTTGGAAAACGCCTTTCCGCAACTGGAGCACATGTATGGTTTTTCGCCTGTGTGGATCCTGGCGTGTTCCTTTAGGTAAGATTGTCGGAGAAAGGTTTTCTTGCATACATCACATTCAAACTTTCGCTCGCCTATAAAAATATACAGTACAAAATATATTAATATTTAAACAATTGTTTTATTTTTGTGTTTAGATTAGCAATTTTTTTTGTTAATGTAAAGTACCCATGTATGGGAAAGTATTGTTTTGTGGGCTGCAGTATTTTTTTTATCATGTTTTTTATATTTTTATTTAACTGAACAAAAAAAACAAAAATTAATATTTTTTTATTGCAATTTTACTTTTTTCTCTATAATTTATTCACCTTAGATCTAAGGTGAATAAATTATATGAAACTCACCATTATGACGTTTTTTATGGTCCATCAAAGTGTCTTTTCTTTTAAACTTTTTTTCACATAAATCACAGCCAAAGGCTTTCTCTTCAGAATGAGTTGATTCGTGATCTGTTAACTTTACACTGTTCTTACATGTTTTCCTACAAACTTTACACTGGTATGTTTTCTTAACTTTTTTTTGTTTCTCAGCTGGCGTATCCAAGACACATTCAACTTTTATGTCAACGAGAGGAATATCATCGTCAGATATATATTTATCTTGTTCTACCAGGTTGGCAAATTCTTGATCTTGCTCTTCATTTTCTAATGTATTTTCTACTTTTATGTCAAGAATTTCTTCAGTTTTTACAGGAATATCTTGTGAAACATTGTTTTCCCTTGAATTTACTATTGCTCTCAATTTTTCATCATTTTCTATAACTGAGTTACGAAATTTGTAATATTTTACTAGTAATTTTTCACATTTTTTGCACATCTTGGTCGGTAGAGAGTCATTCATTTCTGCCTAAATTACATAAATATGGTAATTTTACAGTTGATAGAAGATAAAAACATTCCAATACTATTTTTCAGTAGGTTTCACTGTTTGTGAGTTATTATACTAAATAAAGTAGATAAGGGCACTTGGAGAAATATTAATTTACTAAATTTAAGCAAATAAAAACTTATTTTTTTGGCAGTTGAATATCCCTACTCCCCTATAACCCTACACTACAACAACCCAACCCTACCACTCCCTACTCTACAAGAACCCTACTCCCCCATTAATCCTTTGTATATAATATGCATGAAAGTTAAAAAAATGTTTTCTATAAGTCTGGAACGTTTTTACTGTGTATTTTGAAATATAAAACTGTAAACAAATAATTTAGTTACCTTTATTGAAGTACAACTATTCAGCAAAAAGTAATAATTTATATTAATTTTCTTCGGTTTTACACTTAAATTAACTATAGAGTTACTGTTTAAACATAATCTACACGTATTTTCAAAATTTAAGCTCTCTGTCATCTTTTAAAACTAATGGTTTTTTACAACTGAAACCACAATAGTTTTTTTAAGGTTATGTTGTTGACAGCTAATTTAACAGTCGACGGGCTTACTTGGAACAACCCCAAAACAAATGCAACAAATTAGTTCAAATGTACAATTTAAAGATGGATTCTCGTTAACGCGTCGGCACAGGTTTTGGTAAAATCTTTTTGTGGTTTTTAGTGAATATATCTTATATTTTTTAATAATATAACGCGAAAAGTGTTAAAATAGTTAATTATATATGCTAGTGTTACGTTAATCGCGAATGAACAACAGTGAACTTTCAAGTGTTGAATTAAGCTAAAAACGCTAACAGAAAATATTCAAGGCAGTTTTATCGAAATGTACGTATGAACTTACTTATTTTATTATTTAAAGATCTTTTTTTAGTCATCAAAATTTTTGGGAGGACACAAAAAAAATTACTCGGGGCCCGTTACTACCCCCAGGCCCCGATTTTCTCTCTACGGCCCTGACGCATTTCGCATTGACAAGCGCCTAAATGCAGCTCTTTGTGCAGGATTTTGTTTTGGTTTTTTCTTGGTTTGGTCTTTTTTTTTAATGAGGGGGCCTTGGTTTACGTTAACGTTGGTTTGGCGTCTGTTTGGTTTGGACTTTTTTGTAAAAAAATATTTTTTATTTAAAATAACATATTGAAAAACGGTCAGCGCATGCGCATGTTTATCATAACATTGCATAAAGAGCTGCACATAGGCAGCTCCTTTCGCATTGATGTCAACTGCGGGGGTGTCTTTTGATATTTTTAGGCAAAAAAATGTAGATTAGTCCATTTATGATTATAAACTCATATTTTACCATGCCAAATTAATGGGATCTGTTGAGTTTAGCCTAAACTGACTGTTTAGGACCACACAAAGTTAAAAAATCGCTAACTCTATACGTGTTTTACCCAACACAGTCAAAATCTAATTTTTCACAAAAACTGGTTGTCAAGTTTTGCAGTTTCATATAATGGTCTCATGAATGTTTAGCCCTGAGCACATTAGCATGTCCATCCTGTCTTGGGAATACTTTGATAAAAATAATGTTTTTAAGATGGGCCAGGGTGGAGGTATGTTAAAGCACATTCAGGGTTAAATGTTCATGAGATATTGTAAGAGCTCTGAGTAAAAAAAACATCAGTTTAAAAAGAAAAATAATAGTTTATTTTTTATTTTTGAAAAATCATAGTTCTATGATATTTCAAAATTAGCTACTTTATGTGTCCTCATATGTTTTTTAAGGTCACTTTTGCAAATAGTTTTTTGGCCACAAATCTCACACGCATATGCATAAATACCCAGATGAATTTTTTTGTGCACCAAATAGTACGACAGTTGCGCAAACGATTTCCCGCACGTCGTGCACAGATACGGCCTTTCTCCTGTATGCGTTCTTTTGTGATCGGTTAAATTGACTTTGCATTTAAATTTTTTCGGGCACATGTTACACTCGAAGTGTCTTTCTTCAGAATGAGACACTTTGTGTTTTATTAAATTTGAAGACGATATAAATGACTTTCCACAAGTACTACACATGTTTGGTTTTTCCCCTGTGTGAACCATGTTGTGTTTGTTTAAATACGACTGGCGTAAAAATTTCTTTTGGCAAACATTGCATTCGAATTTTTTATCACCTAAAAAAAAAGTTATGGCTGTTGCAATGTCTCATGAAAGTTTCCCTTAACATAAATACACCCTGGAAAAATATATATCTGAAATTTATTCTAGAATTTAGTGCATTTACCATTAAATTTTGATAAAAAGAAATCTTTTAAGATGGGGCAGGGTGGAGTTATGTTAATGTGCAGGCAGGGTTGAATGTTCATGAGATATTTGTGTTATTTAAATTAAAAAAAACGGTAGAAATATTTTTGTTAGTTTTATAAATATAATTTTTATCTTAAAGTTTTCCTTGCATTTTTTATAATTTTTTGAATAGTTGCTCTCCCTAAAACTATTTGAGGAATTTTTTCAAAATTTATAGCTCTTTCTCAGTTTTATCTGAAAATTTCATAACGATCGGACGTTCCGTTCCGAGTTATCGTACGCACGTCCTCCCAAATGGAAATAGGTTTTAAAAAAATAGCAAGATTAGATGACTATTAATTATGTTTGCAAAGGGTCTGTAAACTTTAAAACCTGTGAGAACGAAATCCTAATGAGCACTAGTTTTTAAATAATGGTAAAAGTTCTTCCGCTAAACAACAGTAGAGGAAAGTCGCCTAATTTCGGATACCATTTACAATGTATTCAATATTTAATACTCGGTATTACTTTTTGATATTTTTTTTATATAACCAGATACAACTTATTATAGCGAACCATGATTTATTATAAAAGCAATTTTATTACAGTTTATTTTTTCCAAAAAACACGGTTAAAAAAAATCAGCGCATTTTTGTGCATTTGAAAAAGGGCTCCTAATTTCGGACATATCCGAAAAATTTTTTTGAAGAGTAGATCTGGATCCATTGCTTATGTTTCTTGTTATTCCTTCACATTTAAGACATAATTTAATCATTAAGCGATTTTCTACGAAATACTATAGGAACTATAATTTTAGATTCCCAATTTCGAATATCTTAGTATCTTAGGTAATTTTCGTTTTTTCAAAATTGTTTATCTTAGTTTGTTGTATCATTATAAAAATAATAATTAATGGTTGGTTATCCTGAATAATAATTACCTTGCGGATATCCGAAATTGGGAATCAAATGCACAAAAATGGTCTATCCGAAATTAGGCAATTTTCTGCTTTTTAGATTAGAAATTTGTAGAATGTTTACGTTTTCAAATTGCTTAATTATGAATAGTGGATCAACTTAACTAACATCATAACTTACCAAAGACAGAATCACGAACTTTTATAACGATTATTTATAAAATAAACAAGCATAATAATGCAACTGAGCACAAAACTGCCATTTGCAATATAAACGATTTGTGCTGCCATTTAAAGGGGAGATGCTCTACCGTTATCATATTACAGGACGGATTTAGTTTGACTTTTGGCTTCACATAAAAGTAGGTTTCTGTTTACCTTTGCAGACAGTATTTTAAATACACTACTATCCGAAATTTGGAAACCATCCGAAATTAGGCGCATTTCCTCTAACAAACTGCAATTTCTTTGCACAATTCTAATAGTGTTTTTGTTGCTGATTTCGATTTTGTTCAGATACAATCTCTATATGTTTCCACTTTCGAGAAAAGCTGTTCCAAAGTTTAATAAAAATAAAAATTTGTCAATTTTGGAGGCTCATATTTAAATTATTACACTAGCTACAAAAGTTTTTTTAGTTTAAAGTTACATTTATGCTCTAAAATAATAATAATAATAATATAAATCTTTATTGGGGTGAACCAAATGGCTATAGACCGAGGTCTTTCTGCCTATAAATACAAACAATATATGAAATAATTATTTAAATAAAATAATTACGAAAAATGTCTGAAAATCATTTTAAAAGTTTACTTAATAGCTTTTGGTGCCTCTGAAATGATGTTTACAAGAAGGTGAATTTATCTTTGTTAAGCAGTTTTTATAAATTTAATGTCAAATTTATTATATTTGTCAAGCTTATGTAAATTTTGCTAAATATGACATATACTGCCTAAAATAGTCTTGAACAGCAACACTGAATCGTCATTGCAGATGTCTTGAAAACTAGTCTTTAGTTGGAAACTGGAAGTGAAATCCATATACTTTTCTTTGCGATTTTATAGAGCAAGCATGTAACTTGAATTCAAGCTATAGAAAACCATTGTAGGTGCTTTAAAAAATTATTTATTGTTCACCTAAAATGAGATTTTTAATTTTCTCAAAAACGGAAAGAGATAGAGATTTGATCTAAACAAAATCGAAATCAGCAACAAAAACACCATTGTGCAAAAGAAATTGCAGTTTGTTACTGTTGTTTAGCATTCAGTCTGCCAAAGAACTTTTACCACTATTTAAAAATAGTGCTCATTAGGATTTCATTCTCAGAGATTTTGAAGTTTAACCTCTTCAGGGACATAGGCACATATGTGTACGTTTAAAAATAAATTCGGCAAAATGAAATTCACCGAATTCCTTATTGCTCGACATCCAATGGCCAAGATTCGCATATCTTCGGTTGTTTACTTGTTTTGACAATAAAAATCATTTTTAACTTTTGCTACTAAATTAATTTAAACAAAAAAATCGTCCTTGAAGAGGTTAAAGAAACTTTGCTAACATAATTAATAGTCATCTAATCTTGCTATTTTTTTTAACCTATTTTCATTTGGGGGAACGTGTGCACATGACACTTTGACAGACAGACAATTTTTTTGAAGGTTATTTAGACCAATAAAAACACGCGCATATAAAAATGTTAGAAGAAAGGAAAAAACAATGATTCATCGACATTATTGTAAAAAAGCTCCTAACTTTTTTTTTATATTTGGACCTGTATCTACTATCAAAAGCTTTGAGGCAGTCAAAGAAAATTGCAACTACTTAAAAAAATGTTACCTGCATGTCGTTTTAAATGTTCTTTTAAATTGGACTTGGTTTTTAAAAGTTTTCCACATAATTCACAAGAAAAAGTCTTTTCATCTGTATGCGTCAAGTGATGTGCTTTTAATTCTGACACATCTTTGAATATTTTTTCACAGCTCCTGCAAGCATGTATAATTTGTTCTTTTTCATTTTCACTTGCATGTTCTTTGATTTTTCTTTTTATTTTGGTTATTTTAGATATGTTCTTTACATCAGTTTCTAATTTGATCAAAGGTATATCATCACAGGATATACTTGCATCATCATTTTCTATATTTTCTCCATTTTCATCAATAAAATAATTTTCAACTTTAATCTGGATTTCTTCTAATTTTATAGGTGTATCTTTTAATTCAGTTTTGTTTCTCAGTTCAAGTATTTCTCTTAACTTCAAATCATTTTCCTGTGTTGAATTTCGAAAATTATAATATATTACTAACACTTTTTCGCATATTTTACATATCTTAGTCGGCAAACAATCGTTTATTTCAGCCTAAATTAAAAAAAAAATAATATTGAGACAAAATTGTATATATAAATAATTTACCTGTACTGACGCACAAGATTTCAATAACATGTAGTAACTGACATCGAAATTCTTCGGTTTTACATTTAAATCGATAGTGGGGCTTTTATTTAAACATATTCTGCATATTTTATCAAAATCTAGATACTCGGTCATCTTTTAAAAACAATTTTAACAACTGCCATAAGCTAACTTCACATCAGTTATACCAGGTGCCAAAAAAAATATATATAACAGGTGCTTTCACATATTCCAATCCAATCCAATTCCAGTACAAGCGCCTAAATGCAGCTCTCTGTGCAGAATTTGTTTTGGTTTTTTCTTCGTTTGGTCTTTTTTTTTAATGAGGGGGCCTTAATTTACGTTAACGTTGGTTTGGCGACTTTTTTGTAAAAAAATGTTTTTTATTTAAAATAACATATAGAAAAACGGTCAGCGCATGCGCGTGCGCAGTTTATCAAAACGTTGTATAAAGAGCTTCACATAGGCGCTCCTATTCCAGTATGGCTTTTCCCTTTGGGTAGTTGGCCAGCTCGATCTAGTATTATGATGAGGGTAACAGGATTAGTCTGGAATGTTCCATACCCGTTTCCCTTCCTTTGGATTTGTTTCTAACTCAGTTATTCATTAAAACATACATTTATGTTAACAATACATTTAAAATTACCATTAGTAGACTTGGACTTTTTTATTTATAACGTGGACGAGTGTAAGGTGCGGCATGCCGAGCGACCTCACTTAGTTAATGCCTCGGAAGATGGAAATGAGGAGTGGTGAGGTTGTGATTTATAAATTGATCTTATTGTGGTTTATAAAGATCATTATAATTAATTATATAGATTACCGCGCTATAGTAGTGCCTCGGAAATGTTTGCCTCTGCCCAAATAGATACTCTGGATGCTCTGAGACGCAAGCTGCTCGCCTGTTTTGTGAAACTGCTACTCTCTAGTCCTAATGGTTTCCACAAAGCGTTTGTATCTTCGGTCTGCTGTTGGGTTTCTACAAAAATCGCCACTTGGCGACGCCTTTGTTTCATGAAGCTGAAGTTTGCAACGTTTTTTTGCATCGAAAATTCAAATAGTATATTAAAGCACTTATTCCATAACACGTTTTTAGCGCACGAGTACTTTAAAAAACTCGCCGCAAGTGGCTTGTTTTCTAAACTTGTACTCGTGCGCGTTATGAAACTAGTACTTTAATGTACTATTTGAATTTTCGTTGCAAAAAAACGTTGCAAACTTCAGCTTCATTTTGTTTCTTACAAGTGACATAATAATTTTATTTTATTTATAATTATTTTGTTTTGTTTTATTTTTTAATCATTTTATATTATTTAGTTATTATATGACCATTGTGCTGCAATAAATTAATTATTATTATTATTTGCAAATTTCACTTATTTCAAATTTAAAGTAAAAGAACATGCGCAGGTCATTTAAACGGAATTTTAATATCAATGGAGCTCTCTACAACTAGAATTATGAAACAAAAGACGTCTACCCTATCTCTATCTCATTTGTGCTACACTTTCCAGCCAACCAAATAAATACTGTATTTGTTTTTCATACAACAAATACAGTATTTATTTGGTTGGCCGGAAAGTGTAGCAGTGAGCGGCACGAACGAACATGGCTAATGTGAATCTGTAGAATAAGATAATTCTACTAAAATTTAGATGGCGCCAGTAATTTCTTTAATAAAAATAATATTGTTACACTTTTCGCCCGGCATAGTAAATATTGTATTTGTTCAACAAAGAACAAATAAAAAATTTGTTTGGTTGGGTGGAAGTAGGAGTGTATGTATGTCTTCTATCCTTTTTGGGTAGAACTTTTGTCCCTGTCTAATCTAACGGAAGAAATCTCCATTGGTTAAGAAATTTAGTTTATTTAGTGTAAGACAGTTTTTTATTTTAAAAGCCTTTTTTACAACTAAAAGGTCATAATTTCAAAGTGACAATAATATTAAATTATTAATTAGATTAATTAAAAATTAAGAATATCTAGGTTGCTCATAATCAGCTACATTGTGCTTCTTCATATGTTTCTTAAGATCGCTTTTGCATATGGTTTTTTGGCCGCATATTTCGCACGGGTACGCGTATATACCCAGATGGATTTTCTTGTGTATTCTCAAATAAGATTCGTGCGCAAATGACTTCCCGCACGTGTTGCACAAATACGGTTTCCGTCCAGAGTGTATGTTCATGTGATCTTTGATGTTTCTTTGTCTTTTGAACTTTTTTTTGCAAATTTCGCACTGGAATGCACCTTCTTCATCATGGGAAATTTTATGTGCGTTCAATTTCGATATGGTCATGAAGAATTTTCCGCACTTTGGGCACATGTTTGGTTTTTCTCCTGTGTGAGTCATTATGTGTCTGTTTAAATAGGATTGGCGTAGAAATTTCTTATGACATGTGTCACATTCAAATCTTTTATCACCTAAAAACATACATTGTAATTTTAATAAAAAATTGAAAAGTTTTAAAATAAGTTGCAGCTACTTTTACTATTGATTCAACGATTTTCGATAAAATTAACTTAAATTTTATTGAAAATAATTTACACTTCTTCATACAATAAGGGATCGTATCAAACGCTGTAATGTAATTAAAATAACTTGCGGCTACTTTTTTTATTTAACCATTACCTGCATGTCGCTTTAGATGTTCTTTCAAACTCGACTTGGTTTTCATGAGTTTTCCGCATAATTCACAAGAAAAAGTCTTCTCATTTGAATGCGTTATTTGATGTTGTTTCAAGTTTGACTTATCTTTGCATAATTTTCCACAAATTTTACAGTCATATACTATTATTTCTTTTTTCTCTTTTTTATTTTCTTTGATTTTTCTTTTTCTCTTGGCTTTTATTTTTTTTGTGTTTTGTTCCAATTTTATTAACGGTAAATCATCATATGATATGCTATCATCATTTTCGATGCTTGAATCATCATCTTTTATGTTTTTGTCTTCACTAACTTCTTCATTTTCAAGTTCAATTTTAATTTCCTCAATTTTTACGGGTATTTGTTTTGAATCAACTTGGTTTCTTAATGTAAGTATTTGTCTCAGTTTTGCATCATTTTCTTTTGTTAAATTGCAAAAATTGTAATACTTGATTAATATTTTTTCGCATGTTTTACATATCATAGATGGTAAACAGTCGTCTGTTTCAGCCTAAATTACATAAAACATTTAAATATATTTAAATATTATACATAAAACATTTAAACTATTTAAATATTAACAACTAAAATCAGTTTGGCAGGGCTGGAGCCCCGGTTTTTTGGGCCCCC
This sequence comes from Brachypterus glaber, assembly GCA_958510825.1. Classification (NCBI taxonomy): domain Eukaryota; kingdom Metazoa; phylum Arthropoda; class Insecta; order Coleoptera; family Kateretidae; genus Brachypterus; species Brachypterus glaber. Next base: position 26,171,075 of record OY294053.1, read on the forward strand.
CATTTTTTCCAAAATATAATTTTTCAACCTTTTTTATTTTATTAATAGAAAGACCCCCTCCCACGGCCGATTTTTTGGATCGACAACAAAAAAAAAAATGAAATCAGAGACCCAAAATTAGTGACTCTGTTCTTGTCTTTTTTTAAATTTAATTACGTGAAAATAAACCAAAAAATCATAAAACTTTTGGCAGATTTGTTCAAATTGGCGAATTATTTTCTGTTTAAGTTATTATGTTATTTCTTATTAAGAAGAATACATTCTTAATCTCTGCATAGGTTCTTGGTGCATACGTTCTGTTAAAGATCTAATAAAAAGGTAATCAACAAACAATTACCTGTACTGATGCACAAGATTGCAATAAAATATAGTAATTAACATCGAAATTTTTCGGTTTTACATTTAATTCAATTTTAGGATTTTCATTTAAACATATTCGACATATGTTTTCAAAATCTATAAGTTCCATTATTTATAAATTGGACTTTTAGGATATATTTTTAGGTTATGTTGTTTAAAAACTAACTTCATAGATTACTATAAGGTGACTAACTTCACAGCAGTGCTTAGAGCTTATAATAAGCTTATGGTCTGTTTCATCAAGCAAGAGAGTAAATTAAAAATCGCACAGTGAATAGTTTCAAAGATTCGAATATTGGATGTGCGAATATACTGCGTAGTTTATTTTATAAAACGTAACTATATTTTATAAACATAATATGTATATTATACAAACCTGTTGTAAAAATATATACTGTGCGATTTTTATGAGTCGATGTTGAACTGTATTTCTTTTTATTTAAAATGAGTTAAAACTGTTTTTTGACCATTAAAGTAGATTTATATTCAATAAAGCTATGGTCTGTTTTTTCAAGCAAGATAGTAAATTAAAAATGGCACAGTAAATATTTTTACAACAGGCTTGAATAGTATATGTTTGTGTATAGAATATAGCTATGTTTTATAAAATAAACTACGCAGTATATTCGCACATCCAATATTTGAATCTGTTTTGAAAATATTCACTGTACGATTTTTAAATTACTATCTTACTTGAAGAAACAGACCTTAGTAGATACTATCTACTTAGCAAAAATATATAAGATTAAAACAAAACAAATAGTAAAACTTGGTAATTTTATTTACAATCCACAACAATTAACTTAAGATTGATCAAAATTTGCTACATTATGTGTCCTCATATGTTTCTTTAAGTCACTCTTACATATAGTCTTTTGCCCACATATTTCACACGGATACGCGTATATTCCCAAATGAATCTTCTTGTGCACTATATAATAAGAACCGTGCGCAAAAGATTTTCCGCACACGTTACACAAATACGGTTTTTGTCCAGTGTGCATTGATTTGACATGATCCCTTAAATTTTTTGCCTGCTTAAATTTCTTTTTACAGATTTCGCACTCGAACGGGGTATCGTCAGTGTGCGAAACTCTGTGCGCGTTTAGTTTCGACGTGGAAATGAAGAATTTTCCGCACGTGGAGCACATGAACGGTTTTTCACCTGTGTGGATTTTCGTGTGCTGTTTCAGGTAGGATAGTCGTAAGAATTTTTTTTTGCATATCTCACACTCGAATTTTGGTTCATCTAGAAAGAAAAAACGGTATTATAATTAATAAATATATTTGTTTGTCCAAGAAAGCTGGAATAAATTGACATCAAACGGAAATTTGGAACACGTTAATAAGACTGGTCAGTTTCGTCAAGCAAGATAGTAAATTAAAAATCGCACAGTGAATATTTTCAAAACAGATTCGAATATTGGATGTGCGAATATACTGCGTAGTTTATTTTATAAAACATAACTATATTCTATACACAAACACATACTATTCAAACCTGTTGTAAAAATATTTACTGTGCGATTTTTAATTTACTATCTTGCCTGAAAAAACAGGCCATAGGGTCACTTCATCTTAGTCTTACTTTGATTTTTCATTCTTTTTCGTTAGTTTTCGGTTTTTGGATTAAGCTTTTTTTAGGAAGAAAAAACGAAAACCCGAGCAAAAGCAGACCAAGTACAGGAGAACAAAGTAAACCCAGATGAAGTGTTTCGGTATACAGGGTTATTCAGAAATAGGCTCATTAATTTTAAGGGGTGATTCTACAGCTACGATTCTACCTAAAATTGCACCTTACTGGTTATGGTTTAAAGCTCATTAAATTTCTTGTTGTGAGGACCACACCATGTGTTGAATGGTTTAAGTATGTTTTGAAACCTACCTGTATGACGTTTTTTATGGTCCACTAAAGTATCTTTCCTCTTAAATTGTTTTTCACATAAATCACAGCTGAATGCTCTTTTATCAGAATGGGTAGATTCATGGTCGGACAATTTTTTACTATTCCTACAAAGTTTTCCACATATTTTACATTCATAAATTTTTTTAACTTTTTTTCTTTTTTGCCTTTTCTTGGGTGGCCGATCATTTAAAACACATTCAACTTTTATCTTTATCAGAGGTAGATCATCATCTGAAATGATTTCTTCTTTTTCCACAAAGTTTTCAATGTTTTCCTGATTTATATCTTCATTTTCTACTTTAATTTCTATATTTTCTTCAGTTTTTACTAATATATCGTCCAAAGTAGTGTCAAAATTTTCATTGATCAAGGGAATGGTGTTTTCTCTTAAAGTAATTATTTCTCTTAACTTTGCATCATTTTCTATGACAGAGTTACGAAAATTATAGAGTTTTATCAACAGTTTTTCGCATTTTTTACACATTTTGGTTGGTAAATAATCGTTTATTTCAGCCTAAAATATAAAACTATCATCTAAGTAAAAATAATATATATTTAAGCATAAATATATACAATGCAACACAAAAATAGAAATCAAAATAACTTGCCTGTACGGAACAACAACTACTCAACAGAAAATAATAGTTTGTATCAAATTTCTTTATTGTTATACTTAAATTGATTGTGGGGCTCTCATTTAAACATAATCTGCATGTATTTTCAAGATTAAGAAACTCCATTATTCATGAAACACTATTTTTCAAAATAAACGTCATACTATAGTTTCAAATATATTTGGAACATCACTTTTAATCAAAGATATTTATAGGTTTGTTTTGGTTCTTGAAAATCGCAGTTGACAGCAAGCAGAAAAGTGATTTTTTTCGCGCGCACTGTGTAGGCAACCGGCATGTCAATCGTAAAACAGCTGTCAGTTATGGACGAGATGAGGAGCGCTTATGTGCAGCTCTTTATGCCGCGTTTTGATAAACGTTTCTCAATATATTATTTTAAATAAAAAAACAAACAGACGCCAAACCAACGTTAACGTAAGCCAAGGCCCCTTGATTAAAAAAACCACCAAACAACAAAAAACCAAAACAAACTCCGGCGCGAGATGTAAGTCCGCCATTTTTTTTAATATGAAATAATTATTTATTTTGAATCAAATCCCAATTTTGTGTGCTATACTGCCTGAAATTTATTTATTTTAGATCGTAGAAAAAAATTTGTTAGTATTACGAGCGCAAAATATAATTTCTGCTTTCGCGTGATTCCTGATCTCGGCTAGACACCTCGATCAGCAAATTTTACATCTTCAAAGAAAGTAGTTAAAGGATCCCTATCAAAAAAAAAATTAACGCGGTATGTACATAGAATCTCATAAAACCTGTTACATAATCCGACCTAAACCACGTAAAATTTGGACTTTTACGTGGTTTATGTCAGGTTATGTAACAGATTTTATTAGATTCTATGTGGTTAAAATGTTATTTTGGATAGGGCTGTGTTTTTGGTGTAAAAGTAATACAAAGTTTGAATAAAAAAATTATATATTTTTACAATTTAATTAAAACCGAATTGTAAATATACTCAAGGATCTCCAAAATTCATAACTTTATGTGTCCTCATATGTTTTTTCAGGTCGCTCTTGCAAATGGTGTTTTGTCCGCAAATTTCGCAAGAATACGCATATATCCCAAGATGGATTTTCTTGTGCACTATGTAATAGGAACTTTGCGCAAACGACTTTCCGCACACGTTACACAAATATGGTTTTTCCCCTGTATGAACCCGTAGGTGCGTTTTCATGTTTCCTTGTTGTTTGAATTTTTTGTGGCAGATTTCGCATTCAAAAGGTGTTTTTTCTGAATGTGATCTTTTATGACTGGCCAAATTTGAGTTTGAGACAAAGGATTTACCACACACAGGGCATATAAATGATCTTTCCCCTGTGTGGATTACTGTGTGCTGCTTCAGGTAGGATTGTCGTAAGAATTTTTTTTTGCATATATCACACTCGAATTTTGGTTCATCTAAAAAAAAAACGTTAATTTATAATTTTTTATATTACCCAAGAAAGCCGACAAAAATACTTGAGTCTGTGTGACTCCACCTTACTCAGTGTACCTAAAACTGCATCTCACTGGTTACAGTTTAAAGCTCAACATTTCTTGGGGATCACATCATATGTTGGATGGTTTAAGTATAATGTTTTAAAACCTACCTGTATGATATTTTTTATGGTCCACTAAAGTATCTTTCCTCTTAAATTGTTTGTTGCATAAATCACAGCTGAATGCTTTTTTATCAGAATGAGTAGACTCATGGTCAGATAATATTTTATTATTCCTACAAAGTTTTCCACATATTTTACACTCGTAATTCTGTTTTTTTCTTTTTTGCCTTTTCTTGGGTGGCTGATCATTTAAAACACATTCAACTTTTATCTTTATCAGAGGTAGATCATCATCTGAAATGATTTCTTCTTTTTTCACCAAGTTTTCAATGTTTTCCTGATTTATATCTTTCTTCTCTACTTTAATTTCTATATTTTCTTCAGTTTTTATTGACATATCTTCCAAAGGAGTATCAACAATTTTATCGATAATGGGAATGGCGTTTTCTTTTGAAGTAATTATTTCTCTTAACTTTGTATCATTTTCTTTGACAAAGTTACGAAAATTGTAAAGTTTTATCAACAGTTTTTCGCATTTTTTACACATTTTGGTTGGTAAATAATCGTTTATTTCAGCCTAAAACATGCATTATCTAAGTAGAAATAAAACATATTTAAGTATAAGTAAAATGTATTTAATACAACTTGTATTATACAAGACTGTAAAACTATCATTATCTATGGTCTGTTTTTTCAAGCAAGATAGTAAATTAAAAATCGCACAGCAAATATTTTTAAAACAGGTTTGAATAGTATATGTTTGTATATAGAATATAGTTACGTTTTATAAAATAAACTACGCAGTACATTCGCACATCCAATATTCGAATCCGTTCTGAAAATATTCACTGTGCGATTTTTAATTTACTATCTTGCTTGAAGAAACAGACCATAAGTAAAAATAAAACATTTAAACATAAATAAATGCAATAATATAAATTAAAATAACTTACCTGTACGGAACAACAACTACTCAACAGAAAATAATAATTTGTATTAAAATTCTTTATTGTTATACTTAAATTGATTGTGGGGCTCTCATTTAAACATAATCTGCATGTATTTTCAAGATTAAGAAACTCCATTATTCATGAAAACTTTTATTAGTTTTCAAAACAAACGTCATACTATTTGGAACATCACTTTTAATAGGTTTGTTTTGTTTCTCGAGAATCGCAGTTCTGAACTAGTTCGGAATCGGGGCAGTTGTAACTGGGCAGTGCACAGTCAATTGCAACTACACACGTTCCGAACCAGTTCAGAACTGCGATTATCGAGAAACAAAACAAACCTAATCAAAGATTAAAATTGTAGTTATATGAGGCTTGGGGTGGAGGATGTGGAAATATCCCTTCTCGAGTTGGGAAAATCCACTCTTAACATATGAAAATCCACTAATGAGTTGGAAAATCCACTATTGTTGGGAAATCCACTATTAATTTGGAAAAATTAACTATGGAGTTGGGAAAATATACTTCCAAGTTGGAAAAATTATAGAAATTGCGACCTTTCTTTTAGTAATTAACTTTTCGGCGACCTGTAAAGTGTGGGAAAATTAGAATTTAAAAACCTAATTAATTAAAAAAAAACCTTTTAATAGAAGTTTCTTATGTAAATAATTATAATTATTTACAGTTTTGTAATTTTCGACTTTTATTTAAATCTTCAGAAAAAGTAGGATTATGATTAGATGTGTTTTTGGTGTATAAGTAATAAAAAGTTTAAATAAACATTTAATAATTTTTTACAATTTAATCAAAACAGAAATTTAAAAAGTTTTTCCAAAATTCATTACTTTATGTGTCCTCATATGTTTTTTCAGGTCGCTCTTGCAAATGGTGTTTTGTCCGCAAATTTCGCACGAATACGCATATATGCCCAGATGGATTTTCTTGTGCACTATGTAATAGGAACTATGCGCAAACGACTTTCCGCACACGTTACACAAATATGGTTTTTCCCCGGTATGAACCCGAAGGTGGGTTCTCATATTTCTTTCTTGTTTGAATTTTTTGTGGCAGATCTCACATTCAAAAGGTGTTTTTTCTGAATGTGATCTTCTATGACTGGCCAAATTTGAGTTTGAGACAAAGGATTTACCACACACAGAGCATATGAATGATCTTTCCCCTGTGTGGATTACTTTGTGTTGCTGGAGTAGAAAATTCTTCGAAAATTTTTTGCTGCATACTTCGCATTCGTATTTTCGTACATCTAAAATAATAATAGTAATTAAATACCAAGTTAGAAAAGACATTTTTTATAGCCCAGCGTATTATATCCCAAGACACGTAGTAGTAGTAGTATTGAGGAATGTAAGAGTGTATTCTTATTATTTAAATATTTTTAAATCAATAATAAAAGTAAAATATTTATTCAACAAGCTTATAATATTATTAATCGGTAAGTGTGAATTTTATGAGAGAAGCCTATAGGCCGATCGTTTTATATTTTGAAATGTGTAGATCTTTAAATCGAGAAATACATCAAAAACTGATTTTTTTTGTCATAACTAAGTAACTGTATAATATATGTATTATGCCTAAATTTTCTTTAAAAATTAAAGTCTAGGGGTCATCTATAAATTATAAATTAAGTGGTGCATAAAGGTGCATTTAGAAATGTGATAAATATGGACATGAGGTCATATGAATGTTGATGTCCAAAAAGGTTTTTTCTTAGTCCTAAAAAAATGTGAGTTTATTTTTAGATATCCCTACCTACCTAAGTGGGTTTTTTTATGTTCCACCAAAGTTCTTTTATTTTTTGATTCCTTTCCGCATATTTCACAGACATATTTTTCCAAATGAGCTTTTTCATGTGCTTTAAATTTCTCATTGTTCTTGTATAGCTTTCCACAAGTCTTGCATGCCATTTTTATCCTTTCTTTTTTAAATATTCGTTTTTTTGCAGGTATTTTTATAGTCTGTGTTTCATTTAAATCGCATTCTACTTTTAGTTTCACAAGTGGTACATCATCATCAGAAATGTTTTCATTTTTTTTCACTATGGTCTCAATACTTTCGTGAAACATTTCATCATTTTCTACTTTGATAAATACATTTTCTTCAGTTTTTACAGCTTGTGAAAATGTATTTACCTTTAATTCAACAATTTTTCTTAACTTTTCCTCGTTTTCTATTATAGATTTTCGAAAACTGTAATAGTTTAACAATAACTTTTCACAGATTGCGCATATTTTCGGAGGTAAACAATCATTTTCATTCGCCTGTATTGAAGCACAAGCACTTAATAAAAAATAGTAATCGGCCTCAATATTTTCTGGTTTTACACTTAGATTTATTTTAGGATCACTGGTCAGGCATATTCTACATATTTCTTCAAAATTTAAGCTTTCCATTAAAGAAAATATTTCCATTATTTAGAATCGTGTGAAAATCTCTCTGCGTACTTTAGAGTTGTTCTCGAAAAAATATTTGGGACCAAATTCTATTTAAATTTTTTTTTATTTTTAGTACGTAAAGTTCTTTATTCGTAAATACCTGGCAGAAGATTATTATTTTATGTTACAGGGTTATTAGGGTTAGGGTAAGCATCATAAATTTAACTTTTTGTGGATTAATAATCAAATTTTGTTAATAGCCAAGGGGAAATTACAATCACATCACAGGCATCAAATTATTGGGTTATACAATAATTCAAAGTTTTCATCTGTTTACTCTCGACTTCCTGATCTCGAGCTAGCTCTTCCAATATTCTTTTTTAAAGCCTAAAAAACATTGGGGGTCATCGACTTTTTCACTGTCAAATTTGCTTTGAGCACCCAAAAAATACTTAAGTAAAAAAGTCTGGTTAATACTGGCCTACTACGCTAGAAAGCAGTAACTCCATTTGTCGCATAGCAGCGTTTTCGAAATATTACATCAGAGTTCTTCTTCTTCATCAGAGTTGATGTCAAAATGTCGCTTTCTAGCGTAGTAGGGCAGAATAGTAATTGAACTTTTTTTGGTATATGAACAAATTTTAAACCATGAAAATAGGAGATTCTTATTAAGAGATTTTTTTTGATTGATTGTATAAGCCAATTTTAAATTGTTTCAAAAGAAGGAAAGGAAATTTGAAATACATATTTTTGTTTCACCATTTTATTTGTATTTTTTTTACAATGTATTATCCTATTTACTTTAAAACAACTTTATGTGTCTTCATATGTTTTCTTAGATCACTTTTACAAATAGTTTTCTGTCCACAAATCTCGCACGGATACGCGTATATTCCCAGATGAATTTTCTTGTGCACTGTATAGTACGATATGTGAGCAAATGATTTTCCGCACACGTTACATAAATACGGTTTTTCTCCTGTGTGGACTCGAAGGTGTTCTCTTAAATTTTTTGGCTGTTTAAATTTTCTGTGACAGATGTCACATTCAAATGGCGTATCTTCCGAATGTGACTTTTTGTGACCGTTCAGATTAGAGGAGGAAACAAATGACTTTCCGCACGTGCTGCACATATACGGTCTTTCTCCCGTATGAATCATCATATGTTTGTTTAGGTAAGCTTGTCGTAAAAATTGCTTTTGGCATATCTCACAGTCGTACTTGACACCTAAAAAATTTAAATAATAGTCTAAGAGCTGGTGACCATTGTTATTTTATTATTTTCTCCCAGCTGTATTTTAAAATACATAATGTTTTATATATGTTTTAAAGTACATTCAAATTAAGCTATTTGTCAATCGCCAGGTCCTAAATCGGGTTCCTTTGGGTGCTGGAAGCTCCACAGAGGTGGTGGAATATATTTTATTCACAAGCATACAGAAAAACGTTCTTTATATATTTATTATAAAAAGTTGCAAAATCTATCATTTTTGTCTGTTTCTTTAAACGTTAATAAAGCTTTTCTTATCTAACCTGTTTTTTGGCTTTTGGTTATACCTCATAGATGGCGAAACTATCGCCTTGTCTGTAAACAGTTGAAGTTTGCGAATAATATTATTTATATATTATATGGTTCATGCCGAGACTTTAATAAGAAATAACAACGAGCCACTTATTTAAATTATTATTTAGTGAAAGTTTATAGTGACGTTAGAAGTCTGCAAAATTTCTGTAGAAGATCATTTAAAATGGTAAATTTTAGGAGATAATGTGTTATTTATTTATGCTTGTGAATAAAATTCTGTTCTAACCACATAACTTATCGTGTCAAATACATTAAATTCATTACATTTAGATTAGTCTATTTTCACAGTTTTACACAATTATTCAGCAGGCCAAGGGGGTAAAAACATACTTTAAAAAGCTCATTTGACATATGTCAACACTATAAAGTCGAAAGAATTTTCATTTAATCAAAATATTACACAAAAATATATACTAAAGGTTATGTTATATAAAAACAAACTATTTCCAACAAATAACTTATTTGAACTCGCCAATATGATGGACATAAAAGGCTTATATATATATATATATATATATATATATATATATATATATATATATATATATATATATATATATATATATATATACATACATACATACATACATACATACATACATACATACATACATACATACATACATACATACATACATACATACATACATACATACATACATACATACATACATACATACATACATACATACATACATACATACATACATACATACATACATACATACATACATACATACATACATACATACATACATACATACATACATACATACATACATACATACATACATACATACATACATACATACATACATACATACATACATACATACATACATACATACATACATACATACATACATACATACATACATATATATATATATATACTAGATCTAACATAAATGAAAATTTACTTCTACCAAAACCGACTAAAACTGTTATAAAAAAATCAGCCTATACAGGGCCGAACTTGTATAATTTGTTGCCAGCATCTATAAAAAAACTGAATAATAATAAACTTTTCTGTAAAAAAGCCACTTTATATATAAAATCAAATTTAATCGAATTTTCCAATACCTTAGAACATTAATTAAATTTAATGTTGTAATTTTATAAATATAAAATTCAAACACGTCTTAACTTATAATTTAATTTACATGGTCTATATATAATAAATGAGAAACACTAAATACTAGATAACAAAACATTTCTCAAAATGGTTAAAGTATAAAAAAAAAGAAGCACAGTCACGATTTTTAATCAGGTGCAATGTTTAAAATAATAAAAATTGGCTTACATTTTTAAAGTAAGCTTAAATAAATGCAGATTAGGCAGATAAATTTATTATTATTATTATTATTATTATAAAATGTAATTTCATAAATTCTCATTTCTTTAAAAAAATAAGTATCACATATTTGAAAGGCACTTTTTCACTTATCTATGTGTATCCTCGGGAAAATTAATAATAGCATTTTAAAGTTATGTAAGACAGAAAATTAGACCTACCTGTGTGGTGTTTTTGATGTTCTACTAAAGAATGTTTTCGTTTAAACCTTTTTCCACATATCTCGCAGGAGTAAGCCCTTTCCTCCGAATGAGTTATTTCGTGCGCTTTTAACTTATCTTTATCTTTGCACATTTTTCCGCACGTTGTGCATTCGTATGTCTGTTTTGTTTTCTGAACTTTAGCTATTTTCTGTTTTTCATCTGTGGTTTTCTTTTTTTCGTCCGTGGATGTTCTTCTTTCCTTAAAAATTTTCTTTTTTTTCTTTGGTGGTGTTTCATTTACAATACATTCGACTTTTATAAGTGGTAGATCATCATCAGACAAGCTCTTTTCACTTTCCACATCATCAACGTTTTGGAAATTGTGATATTCCTCGAATTCTATTTTAATTTCTTCTTTTATCGATATCTCATTTGATTTTTGATTTATTTTTGATTCAAGTATTTTTCTTAATTTTATATCGTTTTCTTGTGTCGAATTTCGGAAATGATAGTATGCTATTAGCACCTTCTCGCATATTTTACATATCTTGCTTGGTAAACAATCGTTTATATCTGCCTAAATTAGATAATAATTTATTAAAAATCAATGTAAAAAAAAGAAACTATTATAGTCGAGCATGTAATGTGTGAGGCTGTATACTATTACATGTAATAGTATTCTCAATAGTGCAGGGGCGTTCCTAGGTGGGGTGTGTCACACCCCCCACGAAATGAGCGAGTCGGCAGAATGTTCAGTGAGTCGGCAATTTTTTTAGACATCAAATTTTGTTGCCAGGGGTAAAGCTTTTTTCCATCGATAGTGGGAACTTTACATTCACACCCCCCACAACAAAAACCTCGGAAAGCCTCTGCAATAGTGTTATATAATTTGTTTCACCACTATGGTCCGTTTCATCAAGCAAGATAGTAAATTAAAAATCGCACAGTGTATATTTTTACAGGTTTGAATAGTATATGTTTGTGTATAGAATATAGTTATGTTTTATAAAATAAACTACGCAGTATATTCGCACATCCAATATTCGAATCTGTTTTGAAAATATTCACTTCGCGATTTTTAATTTACTATCTTGCTTGATGAAACAGACCATAGTACGTTTTAGAGCTGGTACAAAACATAATTTTTATAAAAATTTAACATGTAAGAAGCTAAATGTCAAATAATAAAAATAAAAAAACCTAAGGTGGAGATAACCGCACATTAACATAATTTAATGCGCACCCATAGCTGATCATTTATGAGACATTGTACCAGCTTTAATTATTTTTTATTCAGATAAATAATTGGATAATATTGCTTGCTTAATAAGAGACTGCATAGGTAGGTTTGCTAGGGTTAGTAGATAGTTTACACACTATGGAACCTGTAAAATCAACCAAGCTACCTACCTACTCTAATAAACCTACATATTTAGTGCTCTGCGAACACATATTTCCATGAGTAGTGTATTACTTGTATGCGGATCATATCCCTAATTAACTAATTATGATCGAGACATTTATAAAGCTAGTTGTGGCAAATTGTAACAAATTTAGAGGTCGTCCATAAAATACGTCCATAAAATACGTCACGCAAATTTACCAAAATTCATACACTTCATACCCCGTTTCTCGCTTTATTAAAGGATGTAGTAGAGATTTCATATTTTTGGGGTCACTGAAATAGAATCTGAGATCAGAATTGCTCCATCAGGTCACAATTTTTTTCTACACTCAAATATTGACCAAAATTCATACACTTCATACCCCATTTCTCGCGTTATTAAAGGCTGTAGCGTTTTTATATTTTTGTTTGGACTTTAATTTGAAAAATATTTTAATGATTTTTTTACCTGTATTCTATTTTTTTTATTTTGTCATTTGGCTGAACAAGTATGCCAATGCCAATAAATTTAAGCAGGGAATTTTTAAGGATTTTTTATGGTGTATCCATTTGATTAAAAAATTTTGATAAGAAAAACCTTTTTTACACCCAAAAGACCGAGCCCCTGTAAAAACTTCGAATAAAATTGGTCAATCTAGCCCTCAAGATTTTGTACACCAATGCCACTGTATGTATTTTCAGGAAAATACCATTGTATTTTATAACAATAGGCCATTGACGGCCGATAGGCTTCTATATCCATTAGAATACTGTATTTAATAAAAAAAACGCTGTGAATCCAAGTAAATTGCTCGGTGTAGATAAATACAAAAATTAAAAACAACTTACCTGTACTGAAGCACACATACTCAGAAGAAAATAATAATCAATATCGAAGGCTTTTGGTTTTACACTTAGATTTATTATTGGACTGTCTCGTAAACATATTCTACACGTTTTTTCAAAATCTAAACTATCCATATTATAAAATTAATAAAAACAATAATACAATGATAGGTTGTTTATAAAATATAGTGATGTTCCAAGTACCTACAGTTGTTAAAAATTGATACTTGTATATTTCTAAACTGTTAAAGTGAAATCTAGGCGTAGCCAATAATTAAAAACAAACAAGAGTAACGAGCCTTATGCTTGCACAAAATCTTAAAAATAATATCTTAAATATTATTAAATATGTATATAAAAATTGTATTGGTGGCACATTCAGATTCTGTTTATTTCATCTATTAGTTATTATAGGTAAAAATTGATTTTAAATTACATAAAATTATTTTGGTGAATACTACCAAACCTACAAATTGTCAGTCCAGTTTGTTTTAATTTGTCAGTCTTTCCATAAATGACAACATTCCTTTTGGGGGAGAGGATTCAAAGCGTGACATTCATAAAAAGTTGTGAGAATAAAGAGATATTGAGAGGATAAAAAATTATTAAAGTAGGCATGTCATTTATGGAAGGTCCTTAAAGCTAATTAATGGGTTTTCATGTGTTTGTTGAGATCACTCTTTGTTCTGCATCCTTTTGGGCATACTTGACACTTATAAGGCAGCTCACCCTTATGTATTCTATTATGTACAGTTATATAATACGAATTTGCAAAAGATTTTCCACATATTGTACAAGTGTATGGTTTTTCACCTGTGTGGGTCCTTTGATGATTTTTCATATTGATTTCTTGTATGAACTTTTTGTGACAGATGTCGCACTCATAAGGCATCTCACCAGTGTGAGTACGAGTATGAGCCAAAAGGTTTGAGGAATGAGAAAACGCTCGGCCACAAATCGAGCACATGAAAGGTTTTTCACCTTTATGAACGCGAAGATGTTTGCCTAGGTCGCTGGGCATTTTGAATTTTTTTTCGCATAATTTGCAGTCATATTTATAGTCCCCTAAAAAAATATTTTTTACTTTTTGTTGAAGAGGTCGAAAACTCGGTGAAACGTCGCTGTATATTTTAGAAAATATAAAAAAGCTATTAGCTTTAACTTAAAGCCTTTAAGTTATACTACTGTTAAAACTTTTGAAAAGATTTTGTAAAAACTGTTTTATTGGAAATTTTTATATTTAAAGAAAAAACTAAGTAAAACTGTTGGTTGTTTTGACAAAATAATAATATCCGACGTTTCATAAACAATTTTTTTTTGTTTTACCTGTGTGTCGTCTTTTATGTGATCTTAAAGTCCCAATAACTTTAAAACACTTTCCACATATTTCACAATGAAATGGCCTCTCTGTGCTATGGGTTTTCTCATGTTCGCGTAATTTTGGACCGTTTTTAAAGCATTTTCCGCAAGCGTCGCACTGATGTATCGGTTTTGCCTGTTTCCGTTTTCCCTTTTTAGGGTTTTCCACTTTTTTCTCCTCCACACACTCGACTTTAAATATTGGTTCTAGTGCATCATCAACATCATTGCTGTTATCACTGTATGTGTTATTGTCAAAGTTATCGTCATTATATTCATTCTTAATTTCGTCATTATTTTCCCAAATTTCTTGTTCTACAATATATTTTTTTGATTCCACTATATCTTTCAACTTTTTGTCATTTTCTATGACAGTATTACGTAAACTATAGTAGTTCAGTAGTACTTTTTCGCATTTTTTACACATTTTGTTTGGTAAACAATCGCTTATCTCGGCCTTAAAGTAGATAAGAAAATATAAATATAAACAAGTTTGTATATAAACAATTTACCTGTACGGAAGCGAAAACATTTAAAACAAAGTAGTAGTCTACGTCAAATTTCTTGAGTTTTACACACAAGTCTTTAACAGGGCTTTGATTTAAACACATTCTGCATATATTTTCAAAATCTGAAGGCTCCATTCTGTTAGAAAATCACAAATAAACAGTAAAAATTATATAGGTTATGTGTGATTCGGTGTTGTTCTAATACAATCAGGCCTATTCACACGTACCATTGAAATCTATTCAATATTGACAAAAATTACAATCCCGTGCAGTTTTAATACAGTTGACGTAAATGACCTTGCAATTTTCGTCAATATTGCCAGAAATCTCAATCTCAATGGTACATGTGAATAGGCCTGAATGTGGATGTCATTGGACGAGCACTTCAGTCGACAAGCGGCTAATTGCAGCTCTCCGTGGGTTTATTTTGGTCCAGCGTCCATCCCCCTAAGAGGCGGAGGGCAGTTTTCGTGAAAACTGGTATATTTTTAAATTTGCTAAAAGTGAATCTGAATAAAAAATCCATTTTACGCGCGGAGGTGAAAAATGGGAAAGCTCTTTTACTGGGCAGTGTATTTTTTGACGTAGAATCACCTCTTAAATTTCTCGAACTTATTTCTGAACAACCCTGTATAGTTTCAGATGTTTATTTACTTTAAAAATGAGTTTTTTTAAATTTAATTTTATCGTACCCGTAAATGAATGATTTGATCTACTCAGTGGTTATTAATTATAAAAGCCTTATTTTTTGCTTTCCCATTTTAAAAATATTCAAAATAAACGAAACGTTTCTTGCAATTTTTTTTTTTTCGTATTTTAGCGTTTTATGACGTTTTATTTCGATATAAATCAATTTAAAGCAAAAAAAATGTCGGTCGGTCTATCCGGGATATCTTGTGGGTACGATAACTTAAGAACGCTTTAAGCAAGAGACTTGAAATTCGGCATACAGGTATGTTACCAAAAGTTCTCGCTCGGGATTGTTTTTGGTGAACATTGGGGTGCGGCAAGGGGGGCAAATGGGGAAAAATACATTTTTTTTAGAAAAATTGCAATATAGGGAACGTTCAAGTATTACGTAACGCAAATTTGGATCATTTTGCACACTTTCGCAAATGAGCCACTGCAGTCTATTTCAGACACGGATAATAATTCCATGTGATTTTTCAGTCCAAACAAACAAACTATTCATAAATCGAAAAAGAGCTAAATGTTGTTTTTGTTTTAACAAAAACTAAAAAATTTTATTTTATATATATTTATTAATTAAGTTTATTATAAGGTGTCGACCGTTTAAAATGTGTCTTGATATGTTTATTTAAACCATGTTTCGTTCTAAATGTTTTGTTGCATGTTTTGCAAATCTCTGGCCGTTCTCCAGTATGTGTCAAAATATGATCCCTTAAACTTTGGTTTCTGCTGAATTTATTATGACATATGTCACATTCAAAATTCCTCTCGGTTTTATGGATCATCCTGAAAAAAATGCTGATTTAAAATACATGTACATGGTTTAAAAAAATTCCTTCTAGGAAACAATCCCTTCCGATTTCCTCAAATATTCATTCGAAAAATCTTGAAAATTACCTAAAAAAAGGTCCAGCGTTTGGTAAAGTTCAGATTTCCTTGAATTTTCTCGGGAGATTTGCATGTATTTTATAACGTACTTTTTACGGTTTTCTAACATTAGAAAAACGTTATTCTAACATTGAATTTCTACTAGGGTGTATATTTTTCTTACTTACTCTATGTGTGTTTTTAAGTCGTCCTCCTTATGAAACCCTTTCGGACATACCGGACATTTAAACGGCACCGTATGCGTCCTTGTGTGAACAGTCAAACTGTAGGGCGTTGCTAGTGACTTTCCGCAAACGGAGCACGTAAATATTTTCTCCCCAGTGTGAGTTCTCTGATGACTTTTGAGGTTATATTCTTGTCTAAATTTTTTATCACATATTTTGCATTCATATGGTAATTCGCCTGTATGGATTCTTATGTGGACTGACAGGTTGGATTGAAGAGAAAAGGAGCGGCCACAATAGCTGCACATGAATGGTTTTTCACCTGTGTGAACTCGGTTGTGTTTGATCAGTCTTCGTGCGGTGCGGAACTTTTTATGGCATATTTCGCATTCGTGTACTTCATCAACTTAAAAAGAAAAAAACAGTGTCGAATTGAAAAATTCTGAAATAGTTACAAACAAGACAAAGCATACACTAATTCAAAAAGATCGTATATGTGTTCTGCTTAATGGACGTTTAGTCTTACAAAATCTTCCTTGTGAATATCTAGGTGTGGTCTGCAAAAGAATACAGTTAGCTTGTCGAATTATAAGAAGTGATGTAAAGAGGAGAAACAAAGATAGATTCAGGGTACCAAGTATGCCTGGAAGACCTCTAGAGATTCTAGATAGAACTTTTTCAAGAGATCAAATACCTAGGAATTGTCCTGGACAGTAAACTAACCTGGAAGGCGTATGTGGAAAAAGTCGTAAACAAGTTAATAGCGACCTTCACGCCATGTAGTGGGCACTAGGGCTTGCATTGCGCATTTTATATACAAGGACATCGAAGACGCAGAGTCCTACGGATCGGGGTCTAGTGGTCAAGTGTAAACTAAGCCACCATTACTCAAAAGCTGAGTAGAATAAAATGACTAGCCTGGTATCACTGGTGCCATGAGGACAACCCATGCGGCCGCACTCGAAGCCGAAATACTTGAGTTGAGAGAAAACTGGAGGAAAACTTGTTGACTTCAAGTGGGTACAGCCAGGCCAATAACTTCTTGAAAAGCCCTATCAAAGCTAGGTTTGTCTGGCTACTAAAACAACGCGGAGTATTGAGCCTAATTATAGGGATCCTCACGGGTCACTGTCGGTTTAATAAGCACCTCAAGAATTAGGATCAAAAATTATCCAATATGTCCAAGATGTAAGAGGGAGGAGCAAACTTCATATCACTTCATAGGGCGGTGTGAGGTGCTAAGCAAGCTAAGGTACAATACCTATGGAGCAGCAACACTCCGAACAGAAGATTACAACTCCCTTGCCCGGCAAGATGTCTTCACTAGGAAATGAAGCAGATTTGGTGGGGAGAAAAATAGCCAACCTGGTTAGGTGACTCTGAGTAGACAAAAAGTGTCATGAAGCCCAGTTGTCAGGCCTAACTACCCGACAAGTACTACTACTAGTTGCAAGTAGCAATAATGAGAGTGGAAATCAAAGTGAAAGAGAAAATAATAGTAGGTGAAGATTTAAATTATTAAAAGCATTATGTGATACATGTATGAACCATAAAAAAAATGTCACACTTATTATATTTTTACCTCATTTATAACCATATTTTCAAACTATTTTTTAGAAAGTTATTAAATAAAATTTTTAGGATCCTAAATGGATAAAAAAAAGGGAAGCTATATCACTGATAGTTAAAGGAGATTTTAAGGACGGTTCTAGACAGAATATAATTTGCTCGCATTTACCGCATTAGTTTCGATTTGAAAGTTAAAATGGTTATTACCTGTATGGAGTCTTTTATGTTCAGACAGGGTTCCGCCTAATTTAAAAGCCTTTCCGCATATCTGGCATTTGTAAGGCCTTTCAGTGTTGTGTGATTTACTATGTTGGCGCAGATTTTCTTTGAATTGAAAACATTTTCCGCAAGTATCACATTGAAATATTCCTTTAATTTTTTTTCTACCTCCTTTTGTTCTAACAATATTATCACTAACTTTGTTTTTTATTTTATTGTCCATAAATACTGATTTTATGTTCAAATGTTTATTTTTAGGTTCTGAATTATTATCTCTAGTTTTATTGGGTTCTTCTTTCATTTTTACATCCTCTTCTTTCATTTTTACATCCTCTTTTTTTATTTTTACATCCTCTTCTTTTATTTCTATAATTTCTTCCTTCTCTTTTGCAATGTTTTTTTCTGATTCAATAATCCCTTTTAGTTTTGTATCATTTTCTAATACTGAATTACGAAAGTTGTAGTAGTTTACTAGAACTTTTTCGCATTTTTTACATATCCTAGATGGCAAACTATCATTTATGTTAGCCTAAAAACGTAAAAACATACAGAAAAAATGAGGAGCTCATTTTCAAAACGCAACAAGTCCCAAAAGTTAGGAAATGGACTTGTTGTATTTTGAATGTGAGCTTATTCAATTTAATTGTATTTTATTTTCAAAACGCAATCCAAAAAGTTAAGAAATTGACTTGTTGCATTTTAAAAATAAGCTCCTCAAATACAGAATGTAAATAAATTACCTGTATTGAAACACAAACTTTAAGTAGAAAATAAAAGTCTACATTTAGTTTTTTATGTTTTACACTTAAATTACTAACGGGAGAATTATTTAAACACAGTCTACAAATATTTTTAAAATCTAGAGACTCCATAATAAAATGAGCTTGGCTATAATTTAGCTTTTTACCTATATATGGGTAAAAAAACCGTTAGGTAAGATAAAAATAGAACGGCAACTATACACATACTTTTTAAAACACAGATAGCTCCCTCTGCCGAAAAGGCCGACGAACTATTTTATGTAAATACAATTATAGGTTATAGTATATAGGTTTGCATCAGGTCCACAAAAATTAGCAATATTTTTGCACTGATTTTTGGTTTTATTACTAAAAGTTACTGTTTTGAATATAATTAGTGTTTTTTTTTTTAATTTTTATAACAAAAAATTCTTAAAATAGTCACGAATTTCTGGTTAGTGTTTTGTTTAATGGAGTGCGTTAGTTTACGTTAACGTTGGTTTTGTGTTTTTCTTTTTTTTTTTAATGGGGGTCGTTGATTTACGTTAACGTTGGTTTACGTTGGTTTTGTGTTTTTTTTTTAATGGTGGGCGTTAGTTTACGTTAACGTTGGTTCTCAGTTTGGTAACATTGCAAGTCATTTTTTGAACCTTAATAATTTACATGAGAAAAACGTTATTCTAACGTTAAATTTCTACTAGGAAAATTAATTTTGTTAATATTGTATTTAGCACTGTCATCTTCTTCACCACAGATACAAATGTAGGAATAGTGAAGATTTTCGTTTGGACCTTTGAAATAAAGACTGAATGCAAGTCGCCATTGGGTGTTATTTTAGATGCGTTCAGTGTCGATAGCAAAACTAATCAAAAGTCATAAAACTCGTTTATCGGATCTAGGTCTTATAGTTGACAGACTTTATGTTTACCCTGCATTATTTGCTGTGTTGCTGGTGGGAAAACTTGGCAAATGCTTGTGTCCAAATCAGATATCCGGGACCTATAATCTCGATGCGCAGAAACTACATGCAGTCTACATTTTCAATATAGGGAATATCATTCTATCATTTTCTAATTTTGTGACTACAGACTACAGTATTTTTACTCAATATTTTATGGCGTTACACAACATTTTTTGAAAAGCTACATGATCGCCAATATGATTTTATTATGGACACAGACTGTAACTGTCAATTTATGGGTCATTCTCCAAAATTATCTAAAATTCAAAGCCAAGCTAAAAAACTAAAATTTTGTGTCAAGAGATATAAAAAAAATGCAATTTTACCAGTTTTTTAAATTGTATTTTTCTTCATAACGCCCAAAATATAATATATAATACACAATTCCTTAATTAATTAATCATATTAATTTAAATTATTTAAATTTAAATTTCCCTTCATATGTAACTTCATGTGTTTATGCAACCCGTTTTTCGTTCTGAATGTTTTGCTGCATAACTTGCAACTCTCTGGCCTCTCATCAGTGTGGGTGATAAGATGGTCCTTTAAATGCTGATTTGATCCGAATCTGTTTTTGCATATATGACACTCGTATTTTTTTTCTTTTTTGTGGACAAGTCTAAAACAAATTACCAATATTGAGACAAACTCTATGCAAGATGAACACAATCTTATACCTTTTCCGAGACCATTTATAGGCCGGGGAAAAGTACCATTTTTCGGGAGACTATAATAGCTAATTACAAGTTAGACGCTTCTTGTCAAGTGTCAAATATCAACTTCTTTTATTTAATTTTCGTCGTAAATCATCTGCCCACATAAAACACACCCGTAATTGGATTACGAGAAACGACTGTAAACATGCAAGAGCAGCCCTTCCCACTCCGTGTGAAAAGACAGCACGCTTTTGTATGCAACTAAAAAGGGATAACTTAAGACAGTTTGCAAGCATCTTAACAGGTCACTGCAAACTAAATAAGCATCTTAACATCATGGGGAAGCCAGTCGACCCCATCTGTAGAGGATGCTACATGGAAGAGGAAACAATGGAACATGTGTTATGTCACTGTCCAGCGTTAGCCTTAATAAGAGGGTCCATGCTAGACGAGTACTGGCTCGACATGGCCGGTATAAGCAGCATCACTTCCAGACATCTTCTTAGATATATTCAAAGAATTGGATGGCTGAGAGGTTAAATTGCTGCGACCAAAGGGAGGTAGTACAATGGGCCCAGCTAAGTGGCCTAAGTGCGTGTAGATAGCTACCCTCCACCCTAATAACCATAACCATCTGCCACAGTTCGGTCCTTTAGAAGCTAGCCGATAATCGGCAAGCCAGAAATGGGCCAATAATTGTTTATGCCGATTATCGTACGGTGGTTTGCTGGGGTAAATGATTTTTACTTACGTGATATGTTTGTTCATGCATCCCGAATTGTTGAAACCCTTATTGCATATTTGACATGTGTATGGTAATTCACCAGTATGAGTTCTATTATGCACTTTCAAACTGTATGCACTTGATAAGGACTTTCCACAGTACGAGCAAGTAAATGGTCTCTCTCCTGTATGGGTTTGTTTGTGCTTTATGAGTTGGCTATCTTGTCGGAATTTTCTTCCACATATGTCACATTCTGCTGGCAGTTCACCTGTGTGTATTCGAATATGTACCTGTAAATAAAATTAATATTTAGAAAGTGCCAATACTTTTTATTGCCGCTCTAATTAAATATCTCAAACAAGATAATTTCTAATAATAGTTATGAACAAAGAAAAATTACTTGTAGAAATTTTTGACATACCATCATGTTTGCTCTTTGGGTGAATGCCTTTCCACAATAACTACACATATGGGGTTTTTCACCAGTGTGGGTGTAAGTGTGCTGCTGTAGGTGCCTTGGTTCCAGGAATTTTTTGTGGCAGATGTCACATTCATGGGTTCGTATTCCTGTAAAGTATAAATCTTAATTTATGTAGTATAACAAAAGTGGAAGGTTAATGTTGACTTTCATTTTATAGTACTATTTATTTAGTTACAAAGGGTCATGGAGAGCCCCAAATAAGCTTAATGTTTGTGCTAGCCTAGCCCAAGCACCGCTAGCGGCTTTCCTTTAATTTTTACATATATAATTCAAATTTTCAACAACAGTCTTCCAATTCATGTGGACTTGCAAAAACTGTGATACTTCGTTTCTCTGGAATTAAATCTTCTTCATTGGGATATTGGTTTTTATTTTTTTAGACTGGTCAAGTTAAAATTTTGATACAAATATAATTTACAAAAATACAATTGTCTGAGTTACTTTTATTACATTATAAACAACAACAATTTATTGGGGGTTGGGGTTAAGGGGCTGTCCCTATATTACATAACAAAATGTACCAAAATTCATACACTTCATACCCCAGTTCTCATGTTATTAAATGTTGTAGAGATTTTATATTTTGGCTACCCCCCTTAACCCCCCCCCCCCCTATTTGGGTATGAAGTGTATGAATTTTGGTACAATTTGCATTATGTAATATATGGACAGCCCCTAATCTTCTACAACATCATAAAAAGGGATGTATGATAGATTTTTGACTTAACAAAGGCATTAGTATCTAAAATACCTTTTTAATTACCTCTATGGATTTTCTTATGTTTTGATAGTCCAACACACATTTTAAATGTTTTTCCACAAATTTGACATTTATATGGTCTGTCTGTGTTATGAGACTTACTGTGCTGGAGTAAATTCTCTTTAAATTGAAAGCATTTACCACAAGTGTCACACTGAAATATTCCTTTAATTTTTTTTCTTCCACTTTTCGTTCTTATTACTGTTTCTTCCACTTTACATTCCACCTCACAGTCCACTTTAATGTCTGGTGAATCATAAGACCTGTCATTATCAGGTTCTGAAGTATTGTCTGGGATATCTTCATTGTATTCTGTTTCTTCCTTTTCTGTATCTTCTTTTTCTAATTTAATTTCTTCATTTATTATTAGTTCTTTTTTATCTATATTGTTGTAGTTCAATTCACTCATTTCTTTTAATTTAGTATCATTTTCTATTATAGTATTACGAAAGTTGTAGTAGTTAACTAGTACTTTTTCACATTTTCTGCACATTTTTGACGGTAATTTATCATCAGCTTCAGCCTAAATAACGTTAAAAGCATAAATAAACACTGATAATAACAAAAAAATTGTACTTACCTGTACCGAAGCGCAGGTATTCAGTATAAAATAATAATCAACGTGCAACTTTTTATGTTTTTTACCCAGTTCTTTGTCGGGTTTCTTATTTAAACACATTCTACACATATTTTCAAAATCTGCAGGCGCCATTATCTATAAACTTAAAGTTTTTCAAAATATTTTTAAAAAACGTCAGCAGAATGTTGTTTATAAGACGAGTCTAATCGTACGGTAGCGTGACGTATATTCTAACGTCTACGTCCCACATTCAACTCGGTCTTTCGCGCTGTTGCCAAATTGTGCAATTTAATTTATCTTTGCTTTGGTTTTTGGTTGTTTTGGTGTTTTTTGCAAAAAAAACACACCAAAACAACCAAAAACCAAAGATTTAATATATCTGCACAATTTAGCAAGAGCGCGAAAGGCCGAGTTGAATTTGGGACGTAGACGCTAGTGACGTATATTGTATCCGTTCAAGTCCAAAAAAGTCCAAACGAACGAACCTTCTTACTTGGAACGACAGAATTTTACTACGGCGTTGGACATAGCGGCCAAAAATACTGAATTGTGTGAATTTTAAAGTTATTCTTTTCAAATATTTTCGTTTGGACTTTGATTAAGCACATTCTAATGTATATAAAGTTTGCATTTTCAAAATTTTATTTTGTATGTACCATTTTTATTTTATCTTTAAAAATTGATGTTCTCAGGTAAAAATTAACCAGTTTTTATTTTTTAGAAAAAACTAATAAACACATCCAGTGGCAAAAGATTCTTAATCATTTGATGCAACCAAACTTTTTCTTTATATATATTACAAAAAAACACACAGATAAAACTTATTACAGCTAATTTTTATAACAAAAGTAATATAATTTTTCGTAATTTTATATAAAAATCCAGGTTGTCTTTTAAGGTTCGTTCCTTCCGCCATCGCCCGCTACAATGAGGCATACATTAAAATGTTCCTCGGGGTGTTTACTATCAGCTGTAAAGAGCTTGGTTAGCTAAGATTAGCTAAAGGAAGTCCAAACGAAAAATTTTGGTAAATTTCATACCTAGTCACAATAAAATACAATGTGATCAATTATAATAATTAGGTATTGATAAAAAATTTTAGCGCAAAGTATTTGAAAATTATGTAGTTTCTAATTAAAAAAAAAACAAATAAAAATTGCCCATTTGCAAATTCTATGGCCGCCAAGAAATAATAGTTCAAGACATATTACTAACGTTTAACCGCCGCGACCTAGAAACATAAAATTTGGTACGGGTACGCTTTGGAACAATCTCACTGTTTAAATAAACATGAAATTTGGTTTGAGTGGTCTTTCTAGGTCAATGCGTGACCTTGAATCTTGATGCAAAAACCACCTTTGTACAGGTTTATGTTTCTCGGTAGCGGCAATTAAATACGACCTTGAACTGTCAATTTTATGTTTCTCGGTCGAGGCGTTGAAAAATGTTTATAAACCGCCATACCAGTTAAGGGTTAATAAAACTGGATAAACTTGGCAAAAATCTTTTTTTTTTCTACGAGCGTGCGGAAAGATGTCTCGGAATGCGTGTGAAAAGAAGGAATAATTATTGTTTAATTTCTTAATTTCGTAGTGTTATTTTTGTTATATTTAATTATAAAATTATAAAAATAAAGTATAAAAGCATATTTTATTTTTTGCTTCACTCTAGAAAAAGTATTTTTCCTAACGCATGCGTAAAGAGGCTTTTCCGCACCCGATTGCTTGCCTGAACTCAGCTTCGCGTCGTACTATTAAATGCAATCTAGATCGGAAAAGAGCCTCTTTCCACACAAAATAGTTCTCCATCTCTTTGTATTTGGCTTTTTCTTTCCAGATAATTCGCCAGCAAAAAATACCTATTTTCGTTTTTTATTACAAAATTTTTTTACTACAAAATAGCTATTTTCGTTTTTTTACTACATAATAGTTGATGACACTTCTTTTCGAAGTTAACAGTAACAGAGTTATTTCGAAAAATTTGTATGGACATCGACTGCTAATGAATTTTTATTAAAATAATTTATTATGTTTATTATAATTTATATACATTTATTCTAGCATTTATAAAAAAACAAAACGATAAAGTTTTTATACATTCTCCATATGCATAACATTATTTAAGTGTCCTTTTAAATGTAACTTAGTGTGTTTATTTAAACCATTTCTAGTTCTGAATGTTTTTCCACATATTTTACAAATCTCAGGTCTTTCATCGGTATGTGTTATAAGATGGTCTTTTAAACTTCGGTTTGAACTAAATCTATTTTGACATATATGGCACTCATAGTTCCTCTCCTTCTTATGGACAAGCCTGAAAAAAAAAAGTATTTTATTGAATACCTATATTTGATTCTGTTTGGACTCAATGGCGATTTCTCCCGTTAGATTAGACATGGACAAAAGTTCTACCCAAAAAGGATAGAAGACTTACATACACTCCCACTTCCACCCAACCAAACAAATTCTGTATTTGTTCTTTGTTGAACAAATACAATATTTACTTGGCCGGGCGAAAAGAGTAACTATATTTTTTTTATTAAAGAAGCTACTGGCGCCATCTAAATTTTAGTAGAATTATCTTATTCTACTGATTCACATTAGCTATGTTCGTTCGTGCCGCTCAGTGCTACACTTTCCGGCCAACCAAATAAATACTGTATTTGTTGTATGAAAAACAAATACAGTATTTATTTGGTTGGCTGAAAAGTGTAGCACAAATGAGATAGAGATAGGTTAGACGTCTTTTGTTTCATAATTCTAGTTGTAGAGAGCTCCATTCCTAGCATAGAATTTAAATTAGTCAATTTAAATTTATTTTGTTATTATTTATAGTTTGGTTAATATTAGTTGTCTACGGCACTGATTATGGATTTATCAAACAATGATCGAATCGACATATCGTGCTGTGAGCTACCGCCCCTGGCGGAATTATAGTTAATTAAAAGTCCGTTAACAGGATTTATCACTATGTAAGAAATTATTGCGCGGAAAACAAGTACTTTAAGTACCAATAAGGTATCCGTGAAAACGGTACGAAAATTTAACGTGCAGTAAAGTATTCTAAAAATTATATGTTTACGAACGTTAAAAATTAAATCCATAAATATTACCGCGTGTTACACGGTGGCTTTATCTCTAAAAAGCGTGAAAATACTTCGCGGATGTTCCGCTGTTTGGATTACTCTAGAATAGGGGCCCCTTCATCATTAGACAACATCATCAAGTCTATTATGTACATAAGTTAGCAGTCCACTCAATTATATCGAAACCTCCCTGGCAGAGTATTAGATCATATATACATAGATATGGCATTAATGTTGATTTGTTTTATGTAGAACATATACAAAGCCAATTGTAAACAAACCACTATAGCGGTGAGGTTGCGAGGAGGTGAAGTATAACATATTTGTTAACAAACCACTATAGCGGTGGGTGGTGACCAGAAGCGGGAAGGTGAAATCTACCTGGATATAGCAATGAAAACATTTCGATTTTACGTGGACTCAAGGCGCATCTAGGAGGGGATATATGATCTAATGGCAGAGTAAGCCTATGGATATCACCCCAATATTAGGGTTGAAATACAGATTCTCTTCACATCAAACACACTGAATAAAATTTGGTATACCACAAAGTATCTGTTATAATGTTTTTATTATAAGATTAATAATAATTACTTACTGAATATGTTTGTTCATACATCCCCGGCTAATAAAGCCTTTATTACAAAGTTCACATACATAAGGCAATTCTCCAGTATGGGTTCTGTTATGTATTTTCAAATTATATGCGCTTGAAACCGATTTGCCACATATCGAACAAGTAAATGGTCTTTCACCAGTATGAGTTTGCTGGTGTCGTTGCATCTGCGATTCTTGCCTGAACTTCCTGTGGCATAATTTGCATTCATATGGCAACTCACCTAGGATAGAAAAAAAGGAAAATTAACCCATGATCAGAGTTGATACTTTTACTACGACAACAGTGTTCAGTGATTTACTTTGCATTCACATTGTAAAATTTTAAAATTTCACGTGAAAATCGGTATATAGGTTTAATGTTTTAAATAACTATATAACCCTGAAGAAAATTATCTCGCAATACTCTCTTAATGATCTTGAAAGGAATTATTTTAAATTTTTCAAAAGAGGCTTGAAATTTGGCATACAGGCTTTTACCAAAAGTTTTCGCTTGGGATTGTTTTTGGTAAACATTGGGGTGGGATAAGGGGGATAAATGGGAAAAATACAAAAGGTTGTAGAAACTTTGGACTTTTATACCAATTTGGACCTATATACCAAGTTTCACCTAAAATTTTACAATGTGAATGCAAAATAAGTAACACTGAATACGTCCCTGTTGTCAATATAAGTATCAACTCTGACCATGATATTAAAGGAAAGCATTTAAAATTAGCAACTACAGGGGGATAGCTCTTTAATATTAATACAGGTAAAAAAATTGTAAAATGTTTAAAATATCAATTTTCAAATACTGAGTGATGGCTGGAAACAAGGCGGGTATTTAGTTTTGCCCGAGGTTTTTCCTAAAAGCCCAAAACCGCTTTATCGGGTGAGAAAGAAAAAAATTCCTAGTAAAAAAAAATATGCATTTACTAACCAGTGTGTATACGAATATGGATATTCAAATTCGACTGCTGCGTGAAGGATTTTCCACAATAATTGCACATATGGGGTTTTTCACCAGTATGGGTGTATGTGTGTTGAAGTAGGTGTCTAGGTTCAATAAACTTTTTATGACAATATTCACATTCATGGGCTCGTTCTGTTAAAAAAAGGAAGGAAATGGGAATTATTCAAAAGAAATAAGCAATATCAACCAAATGAAAATGCATATAAAAAATTAAAAATGTAACAGAATCACATATAAACATACATACAACAATTAGGATGTATCAGTTCATGGAGTGTTTTACTTGAGCTTACTATGCAATGAAACATATTTTTCTCTGTCTTTTCTATAGAAAGGACCAAAACAAAGCATGCGCCTAACCGCACAGAGATCAGTCATGTATTGGTGGCTCCCACACTCCACTTTTTAATGTTTTTTATTTCAATAGTTGAGAAATATTGAATGATTTTATAAATCAACATTTTAAATACAGGTTGCATAAAAAATTCTAGATTTAACCTACCTCTATGAATTTTCTTATGTTTTGACAGCCCTACACACATTTTAAACGTTTTTCCGCATATTTGACATTTATACGGTCTATCTGTGTTATGGGATTTATTATGCTGAATCAGATACTCTTTGAATTGAAAACATTTTCCACAAGTTGCACACTGAAATATTCCTTTAATTTTTTTTCGACCGCTTTTTGTTTTTATGACCTTTTCTTCGACTGTATATTCCACTTTACAGTCTATAAAGTCGGATGAGTTAAAAGGACTGTCATTATCAGGTTCTGAGTTATCATCTGGGATATAATCATTATTTTCCGTTTCTTCTTTAATTTCTTCTGTATCTAATGACTTTTCTTCCTTAACAGGCTTTTTGTTTGATTCTATTATTTCTTTTAATTTTGTATCATTTTCGATTACCGAATTACGAAAGTTGTAGTAGTTTACTAATACTTTTTCACATTTCCGACACATTTTGGATGGTAAACTGTCGTTTATTTCAGCCTAAATAGCATAAATAAACTTAAATAAACAAACACTAAATGTAAATAAACAACTTACCTGTACTGAAGCGCAAGCATTCACCAGAAAATAGTAATCCACGTTCAACTTTTTATTTTTTACACCCAATTCCTTTTTAGGATCCTCATTTAAACACAATCTACAAATATTTTTAAAATCTAGAGCTTCCATAATTTAAAAAAATCTATATAATTCGTTTTAAAATAACCTCACAAAAAGATTAGTAGTTGAGCCTCAGTCTTTAATGATATTGCAGAAGGTTGTCCAATGTACGAGCTACAGGGGGAAGTAAGTTATGCTTAGTGACGTAGTCGCGCGTCTTAACGAGTGGGATACAATAGCCAATTTTTTGTCGGATCACCGGAACTAACCAGGCTACTGAAACTCGTTTTTGTGAGAATCGGTTAAATACGGTAATCGCGTCTAAGGATGGGTTCATCAAAGTACAGCTAAATTTAGCTGACACGTAATAACTATAGCAACTCCAACCTAAATCCAAAATTTTCTCTTAACTGAGACATTATCTTTCGGATAAAGTTTTAACTGTACATTGATAAACTGGGCCTAACGCAGGTTGAGAGGTGAGTTAGATACAGTTAACCGTAAAAACTTAAACTATAAATTGTTTATTTATACCATAATTCACAGGCATATGAGCAGTTTTTTTGATTTGTATGTAAAGTGTACAAATAAGAGTAGGTAAGGTATTTCAGCTTTTATTTAGTATTAGTACTAACTTCTACGTAGCAAGCAAAAATTTCACAACTAATTGGTAAGGAATTTCCCATTTTTTTTCAGTAATTTTCTACTATTTTGTTTTGAAAAACAGGAAAAACCTGAAAAAAACGGGACTTAACTTACCCACCTGAAAAATTTTGATGACAAACTAAAAAAGTCCTCCCAACTTTACTACTCATTTTTCCCAACTGCTCCGCCAAATTTTCCAACACTACAAATTTCCCAACTCTACAAGTGTTATTACCTACTCTGCCACCAATAACCAAACTTAATTTTACATACCTTGACAGTGATTTTTGCCAACTCGATCGTAGTGGTGGGGATAATAACCGTACGGTTTACCGGTGTTTTCACAAAAAATTGGCTAATGGTACCCTGCGCCTGTACTTGCGCTCACACATCTTGTACTTCGTACCACCTTTTAAGTTATATTAATTGATCAAACTTGGTTAAGCCTAGTTTTCATCTAGGTAGTTAAGTGTTGTTCTAAATTTTGTGCTTTTCACGACAAAACACCGTTTTTATTGGAAAGCGGTCGCTTATAAAAAATAACACAATCCAAATTAGCAGCGCATAGTGGGCCAGGGAAAAATAAAGTGGACAAAATTCTGAATTTTTCCAAACGGCTATTTTTGATACCACTGATTTTGAATAACGAAAAAAAAATCCGCGCCACTAGGGTGGTCCAAAATTTAATTTTTTTTTTCGATCTTTATAAAAATGTGTCGAATGTTTTCTTTTGATTATGTTTATGTATACCAATTAAAATTAAAATTCAAAATGGGGGACTCAATATGGCAAAAACATCAGTTTTGATGTTGATGATAAAACTTACATTAAGGCACTTTTTTACATCTACCTACCCCACGTTTTCATATGTTCTAAATTTTCTGATATTTCCCTTTAAATTCTGCAAATTCGATATCGACGTAATAGATGTCCCTTACGTGCTTGCACATGTACACTTTCCAGAAAAAATATTATTGAATATATAGTGGAGTTAAGAAGTAAAACTACAGCAGTAGTACTGTTTTAATCATATATTGTGATATTTTTTTGTATAATATACATATTATGTATAAATTTGTATAATATACATATCATCGGCTTACAATTGTACTTAAGTAAAAGGCACTAAGTCACTTTTTTGTAAAAATGGGTTTTTTATGGCACTGTAATTAATTTTTGATGATCTATGTAGAGGTAAACCGAACTAACTTCTAGGTGGACTGCCAAGAGAGTTACCCACTATACAAAACGCACCAGTTTGATTTTGAATAAAATTTTATCTGGCACTAAGTCACTTAGTGCACTTAGTGCGTTTTACTTGTAGATTATTTCAAATGTTTCTGCACTAAGCGACTTAGTGTTTGTTTGGCGAAACGTGCATTTTTGTAACAATTATTACAAAAATTAAAAAAACAATGCGAAAGTTAAATTTGTCAATATCTCAAAACCATGTTTTTGGACTTAGTGCTCTTTACTTGTAAGCAGACGATATATTCAATGGCAGCGGGCATTAACGAAATAAATAATAAACACTTTTATTATACTATACATTTATATTTAAATTGCCTTTTAAATGTAATTTGGTATGTTTACTTAAACCATTTTTAGTTCTAAAAGTTTTGCTGCAATACTTGCAACTCTCTGGCCTTTCATCTGTATGGGTTATCAGATGGTCCTTTAAACTTTGACTTTTGCTGAATCTATTGTGGCATATTTGACACTCATATCTTTTCTCCTTTTTGTGAAATAATCTGTAAAAACAAGGGGTTTTAACTGATTTGTTTAATTGTTACATTTTAAAATTAGGCGTTAAGAACCACTTGCACTAACATATTAACTGGATTTATCTCAAAAAACTGAGTTTAAGTTAAAAATACTGCGACTGTCAATTTAATCTTAAAGTTAAACCATGGTTGGTGTAAGTGGCCCTAAGTTATACAAACCAAAATAGTGCTATAGTACCATAGTCCGATGTACGAGTTGTGTGTGCGGCAGCATACTGTTGTATTGTACTCAGGTAGATTGTAATTAAAATAGGCAATATTTAAAGCCTTTCAATTAAAGGGCATCTTACACCGAGGACATTTCGATGCAATGCAACTGCTTTAGACATTTATAAAATGCGCATGAGTAGAAGATTAAGGATATATTTATCGCCGCCAGATAAATTGTAACAGATATTGAAAGCTTTAATTTTAAGTTAAAGCCCATATATCTGACAACTGGTGTATTAATGGAGCATTCGAATAGGATGATCTTTTACCTCTTTTGACTCCATTGCTAACTTCATGTCAATTTTCATCAACGACAATGACCATGGCAGTTGCCATGAAGTTAGCAATGGAGTAAAAAGAGTAAAAAGATTGTCCTACTCAAACGCTGCATATAAAGAAATAAGTGGATGTTAAACTGATGCATAATGTTGATCGGACTTACCGTATATGATTTTCCAACGATCCTTTATTGCTGAATCCTTTGTTACAAATTTGACATACAAAAGGTAATTCACCCGTATGAGTTCTGGTATGAACTTGCAAACTATACGCACTGCAAAGCGATTTTCCGCATTCATTGCACGTAAATGGTTTCTCTCCTGTATGGGTTCTTTTATGGACAATCATGACCGACTCTTGCCGGAATTTCCGATGACATATGTCACATTCGCAAGGTTTTTCTCCAGTGTGGATCCGAATATGGACCATCATGTTGGAGTGCTGGGTAAACGCGCGGCCACAGTACGAGCACATGTATGGTTTTTGGCCAGTATGTACGTATCTATGTTGTTCCAAGTCTCTGGGCGTTAAGAACTTCTTGTGGCAGGTTTCGCATTCGTGATCTCTTGTCCCTAAAAAAAAATTAAAATAATCAATTTCTTTAATATTATCTTTAGAACTTGTGTGATGTAAAAACCACACCGCCTTTGTGCTAACCCGTTTTATTGTTGCTTGAAAATGTTGTAGATTAATCTACAATTTACAATGTACCTAATCAGGTAAAATAATACTTTCTATGGTCTGTTTTTCAAGCAAGGTAGTAAATTAAAAATCGCACAGTAAATATTTTTACAACAGGTTTGAATAGTATATTTTTGCGTATAGAATATGGTTATGTTTTATAAAATAAACTACGCAGTATATTCGCACATCCAATATTCGAAACTGTTTTGAAAATATTCACTGTGCGATTTTTAATTTACTATCTTGCTTGATGAAACAGACCATAGTAGTCCATTTTGTTTGGTTTAATTAAATTTATTATTTAAATACTATCGTTATACTCTAACGTTGCCACAACGTTGTATTTTAACATCTGTGAAAATTTAATGTTAGAATATTGTTTATTTTAACGTTGACATGTAACGTTAAAATCTAATGTTGAAATATTGTTGATTTCAACGTTAAAAATCACTGAAAATTATAGCAAAAACAACGTTGCGTGAAGTTGTATTTTAGTGATTTCTACCAGGGTCAACATCTCTTCTACTTCAAATGCATCAAAAGTAATCTTTGTTTTTTTTTAAGTAAAAATGTTAAAAATAAGTCTAAAGAATTATTCCTACCTGTGTGAAACCTTTTGTGCTTTGACAAAGTGCCAATTGTTTTAAATGCTTTTCCACATATTTGACACTGATAAGGTCTTCCAGTATTATGTGTCTCACTATGTTGATGTAAAAGTTCTTTATATTTAAAAGCTTTTCCACAAGTATCACACTGAAAAATACCTGGTGTCTTTTTTCTTTTACGCTTTTGTTTATCCTTAGGCTTGCCTTCTTTAGATTCTAACTTAACAGAATTATTTAAATTTGATTTATCATCAGTTATCCTAGTTTCGTTTTCGACATCATGTTCGATATAATCATCATCATCATCATCATCATCATGTTCTACATCATCACTGAAATTGTTTTCAAGATTTGATTCTGTTTTAATTTCTTTATTTTCTTCTGTTTTCAATGAAGATTTTATTAATGATGGTGTATCTGTATTATCTAAGAGGTCTTCTTTATTTTCTTCGCTTTCTTCTTCAAATTCTTCTGGTTTTATTGTTTCTTCTTCCTTACCAATTTTTTTCTTTAATTCAATAATTCCTTTTAATTTTGTGTCATTTTCTTTGACTGAATTACGAAAGTTGTAGTAGTTTACTAACACTCTTTCACATTTTCGACACATCTTGGATGGTAAACTATCGTTTATTTCAGCCTGGATACATAAATAAACGTAAATAAAGACGATAGAAAAAATTAATAATCAACTTACCTGTACTGAAGCACAAACATTTACAAGAAAGTAGTAATCTACGTTTAATTTTTTATATTTGGCACCGAGATCCCTTTTAGGATCGTCATTTAAACATAATCTACAAATATTTTTAAAATCTTGGACCTCCATAAGTTCAAAAATTTAAATTATAAGTTGATAACTCAAAGGATAGATAGACTAGTAATGTCTAGTAATACTAGTACGCAGAGTTTGTTTACGTCCAACATAGCTTGTGTGTCATATATTCCATGTGTGAGTGAAGTAAAACAAATATTGTTTGTAGTAGAAAGAAAATATATTTTTTGTGAGTTAAATGGAAGTAATTATAATTATAATTAAATAATTATTTATGACGGACGAACATTTTTTTCACAATGCCTATCTATACTCCCTCCTTTCGTCTGTTTATAACTTAGAGGAGAGAAGGGAGACACAGAGTTAACGTGGAGCTAACGGGAGGAATGTATTCCGCTATCTGCGCATGCGCTATTAGAAATCAACATAAGAAAGCCCATAAGAAAGTAAACCAACGACCCCCATTAAAAAAAAAACACCTAAGCAACCAAAAAACCAACGTAAACCAACGTTAACGTAAACCAACGCTTTCGATTAAAAAAAAAAACAAACCAGCATAAAACCAAGCGCATGCGTAGATGGCGGAATACGTTCATCCCGTTAGCCCCTTGAGATATTCTGGGCCTAACATCCAGCGCACTTCCGACGTTGGAGTAAGATAGATAACGTGGCGTACTATTACTATATACGTAAACCGACCAATGAGAAGCAAGACCCAGGGTCTCTTATCATATAAGAGTTATGCATAACATGTTGGACCCATAATTCTCTCTCTAATTCTTACTCTATGTCCCTCCTCTAAGATTTATAACGTAAGCTAACCTCACAAAATGGTAAACTTAAAAGTGTTGTTCCAAAATACATAGGAACGACATTCATAATAGACTCATGTCAAAATATGCTTTTTATCAGAATTAATTGTGGATTTATTCTGCTTTTTGTTTAAAATACTTAAGTTTTGCTCCCTATCTATGGCGAAAAGTAAAATAAATGAATGTTGAAACTGCCCTTGCTTTACGTTTGGACTTGAAGCAAGAATAGTTACTTAAAAATAAACACAAAAATTATTTTTTTTATTTATAATATATACGACTAAACATTTACATTTATATTGTATTTTAAATGATATTTTGTATGTTTACTTAAACCATTTTTAGTTCTAAACGTTTTGCTGCAAAACTTGCAACTTTCTGGTCTTTCGAGTGTATGAGTTATCAGATGGTCTTTTAAATTTCGGTTTTTACTAAATCTGTTGTTGCATATGTGACACTCGTATTTTTTTTCCTTTTTATGAAATAATCTGTAAAAACAAGAGTTATTAGTTATTTTTTACATATCTAGCTGAAGGGATGTAGGAGCACTGCGCAACCCAAAGGTAATGCTCGGAAAATGTATGTGAGGGAAATGTTTTGTAAATAATCACAAATTGTGATAGTTTAACGTTTCAATCAAATAGAACTGCGATCTTTCTTCTTATCCACATATTATTTTTTTGTAACTTTGGTTTAATAACAACCTAATCTTTATTTTAACAAAAAACTTTAAAAGGACTATTCAGGCTGAATGCAATGTTATAACCTACCGGATATGATCATTTAAACTTCCAGAATTAGTAAATCCTTTGGTACACATTTGACATACATATGGTAATTCCCCTGTATGTGTCCTGGTATGAATTTTTAAACTATATGCACTGCTCAGTGATTTTCCGCACTCACTGCACGTATACGACTTTTTTCCCGTATGGATTCTTCTATGGGCAACCATGGCCGACTCCTGTCGGAATTTCCTGTGGCATATGTCACATTCGCACGGTTTTTCTCCGGTATGAATTCGTGTATGGACTATCATGCTGGTGTGCTGGGTAAACGATCGGCCACAATACGAGCACATGTATGGTTTTTGGCCAGTATGTATGTATTGATGTCGTACCAAATGTGTGTGTGTTAAGAACTTCTTGTGGCAGGTTTCGCATTCGTGATCTCTTGCCCCTGAAAAAATATTTATCAAAAATAGGTTAAAATCGAAATTGATCATCGTAAGAACATGTCGCACCCTTGATTCAAAACTCAACACAACTCGAAAAACTTTCGCAAAAAAACTAGTTCGTGTATGGCTACAGATTTTTAAATCGATCCAATGGACGAAACTGATACATAACAGTGCGAAGGTCACAAAACTACTTGAATTTTTGGTTTAATCCACTTAACAACTCTTAAAAACACCCCTTTTGAGTTACGGCGGTTTTGATGATTTTTATTCGTAATTTCGCAAAATAAAATTAAGATTGCGTGCCAATTTTTTATCTGACATAGCATCACTTCAACTGTGGATTCAGATGCATCACAAGATATCCTTTCATAATTTGTTATTTTCAGCAGGAACAATCCGAGATTTTTGTCGTGGGTGAATGTGAAAGTAAAATTTTCCGACTGAAAAAAATTTGACAACTAAAAAAAAGCTCTCGCCCAAAAAAAATACACCCCTGAGAAAAATTTTGATGACTAAAAAAAAGGTCCTCACCCCCCAAAAAAAATTGCAATTTTGCCGACTCGGATCGTCCCAGGTTTTCAGTATTCTAGGGCTTATTAATAAATTTTAAAAATTTATATATAAAATTTAAATGAAGAATATAACATCAATATTTTAGGATGAAGGTACAATAAAAAAATCCTACCTGTGTGAATTCTTTTGTGCTTTGACAAACTGCTGATTGTTTTAAATGTTTTTCCACATATTTGACATTGATACGGTCTTCCAGTGTTATGAGTCTCACTATGTCGATTTAAAAGTTCTTTATATTTAAAAGCCTTTCCACAAGCATCACACTGAAATGTTCCTGGTATCTTTTTTCTTTTACGTTTTTCTTCATGTTTAGGTTTGTCTTTAGATTCTAACTTAACAAAATCCATCGGATCTGGTTCATCATCAGGAGTGCTACTTTCATTGTCGACATCGTCATCTTCATGTTCAACAACAATATTGTTTTCAATATTTTCTTCTTTTTTAATTTCTTTCTTTTCCTCTGTTTTCATTATTGATTGTAGATCTGTATTATTTGAAATGTCTACATTCTTTTCTTCGCTTTCTACCTTAACTTCTTTATTTTCTGTTTTTATTGGTTTTTCTTCCTTAGTATTGTTTTTCTTCAATTCAATCATTTCTTTTAATTTTGAATCATTTTCTATTACTGAATTACGAAAATTGTAGTAGTTTACTAATACTCTTTCACATTTTCGACACATTTTAGATGGTAAACTATCGTTTATTTCAGCCTAGTTACATAAATAAACGTAAATAATCACAAAATGAACCGTTAAGTATCTACTTACCTGTACTGAAGCATAAACATTCACCAGAAAATAGTAATCTACGTTCAATTTTTTATTTTTTGTATTTAATTCTTTTTTAGGATCGTCATTTAAACATAATCTACAAATATTTTTGAAGTCTAGGTCCTCCATAATTTATAAAAATGGTTTTAATCGTAAAGTAAGGTTTAACCTCACAAAAGAAACACTGAAGCGTTGTTCTAAATATTTACATCGGCACTTAGTGCTACTAAGAGTGCCGATGTATTGAAATCTTCGCCGAAAAGTCAATTACCATGTTTTTTCAAGTTTCTCGAGGTTTTAGACCTTTCTGAGTCGAAATCAGTAAAAAAAAAAATTTTGTCCGTCTGTCTGTAAACTCGATAACTCCATTTCTAAATAAGATATCGACAAGCGGTTTTTTG
Organism: Brachypterus glaber; assembly: GCA_958510825.1. Taxonomy (NCBI): domain Eukaryota; kingdom Metazoa; phylum Arthropoda; class Insecta; order Coleoptera; family Kateretidae; genus Brachypterus; species Brachypterus glaber. The sequence goes on from OY294053.1 coordinate 26,208,960, forward strand.
CATATTGTTTCTTATCGTATTTCGAAGAGCTGATTAGATTTTGGGGGTAAACGATTAGGGGTAAGGGGGTAACAATGGGGTAAAACTCCTATTTTTAGAGTTTTTTGGTTATAATTAAGGCAATTATTATTGTATTTTATAAATTTAGCACTTATATTAAAGATAATTTTAAATTGGTCATTCGTCATCTTAGGGCCCCTTTACCTACCTACAATACATTTAGCCAAGGTGTCCTTCACTTCTAAACCATGCCATACCATACATTGTCAGACCCTAGTGGGCCATATCAAAGCCAACTAGATGGTCCAGTACGGCAGTAAAGGACGCTTTGATTTAGCGCATTCCTATTCCAAATTTCATAAAAATCGGAAAAATAAAGATGATCTGTTTTAACGTGTTTTTAACTTTTGGTAAATGTCAATTTTAAAATACATATACAGGTAAACCACTCTAAAAATATCCTGGTTTATGCATGCGCGCGATTACTGCCAATGGATACGTGACATCAGACGCACGCTTCTCCTTTGATTGGATTGGAATCGCGCGCATGCAAAAACAAGGTTATTTTTAGAGTGTACATGTATGTAAAAAATTGTTAATTTGCAAATAAGTACAACAATCATTTATTTATTTTATAAAAATAAAATACACAATATACTATAAATTGCCTTTTAAATGTAATTTTACATGTTTATTTAAACCATTTTTAGTTCTAAAAGTTTTTCTGCAAAACTTACAACTCTCTGGTCTTTCATCTGTATGGGTTATCAGGTGATCCTTTAAATTTCGGTTTTTGCTAAATCTGTTGTGACATATGTGACACTCGAATTTTTTCTCCTTTTTATGAAATAGTCTGTAAAAACAAGATTTATTAATAATTTGATTTTTTTTTTGCAGCTCGGAGCAAAAGCATTTTGCAACCCAAAAGGCAGGGACAAAGTAAGTAGTAAATTAGTTTGGATTTAAATCAAAAACAATTTAAATTTTTTAATTTGATCTTATACTGCATTAATAAAATCAAGAAGTATTAATATCTAACACAATACTTTTGATTTGAATAAAAAAAAACAAAGCGTAAACTACCAGCACAATTAAAGTTATAGCTGAATGCCGTAAAACTTACCGGATATGATCGTTTAAACATCCAGAATTGCTGAATCCTTTGGTACAAATTTGACAGACATAGGGCAGTTCACCTGTATGCGTCCTTGTATGAACTTTTAAACTATATGCACTACTTAGCGATTTTCCGCAGTAACTACAGGTATATGGTTTCTCGCCGGTATGGGTTCTTTTATGGGCGATCATGGTCGATTCTTGTCGGAACTTTTTGTGGCAAATGTCACATTCGCAGGGCTTTTCTCCGGTGTGAATCCGAGTATGGATCATCATGTTGGAGTTATGGGTAAACGAACGGCCGCAGTACGAGCACATGTGTGGTTTTTTTTGGCCGGTGTGTATTCGTTTGTGTTTGACCAAGTAACTGGCGGTTAGGAATTTTTTGTGGCAAGTGTCGCATTCGTGAATTCTTTTTCCTGTAAGAAAAATAAATGTTTTAAAGTTTCGACAATATAGAAATCCAAATAATTCGACGCGAATCCGACACATTAATGCTGCTATAACAGACTCAGAGGCATCACAAGATAATCTTTCGAAATTATTATATTATATTATGTGTAATAAGTTAAAATAAGAGATATAAGATTAATTCTGATGTATAAAATAATCCAAACAAATTCGAGAGTTTAGACTACTTTGATCTGCGGACATAAATACCTTTAATTTATGAAAACTATCTAATGCCATTAGACTAATGGCGACTTTTTAAAGTTCGTGATATGCATGTGGCCCAACATGAGCAAGTAATAATTTTAATCTCTGGGCTTAAGCTGGGTTTATCAATCTGCAGCTAAATTTAACTGACATATAATTACCATGGCAACTCCAATAAAAATCAAGAAGTTGCTCTTAACTGAGACTTTAACTATAAGATAAAAATTTAGCTATAGTTGTATATACACATGTATATTGCCCTACTACGCTAGAAAGCAGTAACTCCATTTGTCGCCTAGCGACGTTTTGACGTCAACTCTGATGTAATATTTTAAAAACGCTGCTATGCGACAAATGAAGTTACTGCTTTCTAGCGTAGTAGAGCAGTATATATATACATATGTGTATACACATTGATAAACCCAGCCTTAATAATTATTTTTACCTGCAGTGACGTGGATTCTTTTGTGTTCCGACAAAGTGCCGATCATTTTAAACGCTTTTCCGCATATCTGACATTGATAAGGTCTCTCTGTATTGTGAGTCTGACTATGCTGGCGTAAGTTTTCTATATATTTGAAAGCCTTTCCACAAGTATCACATTGAAAGGAACCTGGTTTCTTTTTTCTTTTGCGTTTTTGATCAACTTTGGGTTTTTCCTTTTTAGATTCCAACTTAATGAAATCTGGTGGATTTGGTTCAATAGCAGTTTCATTATCAATGTTATCATCTTCAATATAGTTGTCGACTTTTTTTTTAATTTCTTTATTTTCTTCTGTTGTTAATAGAGATCTAAATAATGGTGAAACTGTGCTGTCAGGGATATCTTCATTATTTTCTACACTTTCTAATTTTATTTTTTTATGTTCTGACTTTATTTGTTCTTCTTCCTTACCAATTTGTTTCTTCAATTTAAAAATTTCTTTTAATTTTGTGTCATTACCTTTTACCGAATTACGAAAGTGGTAGTAATTTACTAATACTCTTTCACATTTTCGGCACATTTTAGATGGTAAATTATCGTGTATGTCAGCCTATAAAAAATGTATACAAACACTATATATATTTATAAATTATATTGTAAATAATCAACTTACCTCCACTGAAGTACAGAAATTTACCAGGTAATAATAGTCTACGTTTAATTTTTTATTTTTTGCACACAATTCCTTTTTAGGATCGTCATTTAAACATAATCTACAAATATTTTTAAAATCTAGAGCCTCCATTATTATAAAAATTGATTTTATAGGTTAAGTTTTTATTATAACTATATACAAAGTGTTGTTCTGAATATATTTGTTTCCACAAAACTTGGAAAATAATATGGGACGCAAACCTAGTAAACAGCGTAGTAAGCCTGATAAAGGAAACGAAGCTGTTTGACTAGCAAGAGACTCAGGAATAACACAATAGGCCCGCAGGGGGCCGCTGTGTTTGAGGTACAAATCATCATCTTGCTTCTCTTTTGTAATCAATCAATCAATCAAGTGAGCGAGGGAGAGAAACTGCAGTCTACCAATAACGCATCCATTAAAATCGGGGTTTAGAAAATAGATCGCTGGAATATTTAAATAATATTTTTATAATTTTGTTTAAAATTAAAAAAATCCTGTTCCTTATAATTTACGTCTAACCACACGTTTAGTGGTACTATGTGCTTGAGACCTACAACTTGCTACCATTTAGTCTCCAGGACGAGAAGAAGAACGAGTAGTTGTGTACATATACCAATAGATGGCGCACAAGGATACATCAATCTCACGACTTTACTTCTTTTGTGAATAAGGTCTAAAACTGTTTTCTCAATCAGTGTACAGGGTTGACTGGTACTGAAGAGGGCCAGCAGCCCGAAACTGCAGTCTACCAATATCACTCTGTATGATGATAAGAAAATAGATTGATGGAACATTATTTAAATGATATTTTTATAATTTTGTTTAAAATTAAAAAAAATCCTGTTCCTTACAATTTTATTGCCATGTATAGTGAGCTCAACATTGTTTAATGACGGTTGCCATGTAATTAGCAATGGAGTAATAGGGTTAAAAGTTTGTCCTACCCGACGCCCTTTAAGTCTAAAACTCATAAATTAGATTAAAAAAAATGTTTCAATATATTTCACAGTTTTTTCAGTCTACAAAAAATTATAAATTTATGTAAAAATAATACATATATTTATTTAAAGAAATTATTACATATTTAATACATGGTCTATACATTTGTATTTAAATTGCATTTCAAATGTAATTTTGTATGTTTATTTAAACCGTTTTTAGTTCTAAAAGTTTTCCTGCAAAACTGACAACTCTCAGGTCTTTCGTCTGTGTGGGTTATCAGATGGTCCTTTAGACTTTGGTTTTTGCTGAATCTGTTGTGGCATATGTGGCACTCATATCTTTTCTCTTTTTTATGATACAGTCTGGAAATAAAAAAGGTTATTATTGTTAATTTACAACATTATTTTATGCACACTAATGACATATGCCATATGTCATACTCATATGAGTTAGTCATTGTTTAGGTAATGATTAAATTATAATAATATACAGTGCGTACATTAAGTTTGGAATCACCCGAATAACTTTTTAGTTACAAGTAAAATAGAAAAATCCTCAGACAGGTCGATTTATATTTTTAATTCTGCAAATTTTGGTCTAAAAAAAGTTATCAAAATTGGCACCGCCTTGCACCCTCACCCCCCAACTTTTTTTTTCAAATAGCAACCTACCCCTTGTGATACATCATTGGAAAGCTAATTTAATAAACTTTCCAACAGTGTATGATAAAGCCTAATTTGTTAAAGGGTCTATGAAAAAACGCTGTTTTATGTTTTATTTAAACATTGTTTGTGTGAAATATTACGCATATGGTAATTGTTGCCCTATTTCCTACTTGGCACCTTCCTGAGAATCTAAATAAGGTTGTTTTAAACTTATTGTAATATTTTATACCCTGTTGAAAAAAGCAATTTTTTTTCTTTTTATTGACCAATTTTATGTTTACTATTTAATCGATTTTAATCCCGTTTTTTTACTGAGGACTTCAATTTGAACATTTATAGTGAACTAAAGTTATACTTTACATGTCTTTATAATAAACTAAATTGTGCATTTTATCATTAGCCCTTTACCAAATTAGGCTTTATTATACACCGTTGGAAAGCTTATTAAATTACCTTTCCAACGAAGTGTCACAAGGGGTAGGTTGCTATTTGAAAACATAAAGTTGGGGGGTGAGGGTGCAAGGGGTTGCAAATTTTAATAACTTTTATTACACCATAATTTGCAAAATTAAAAATAAAAATCGACCTATCCGAGGGTTTTTGTGTTTTACTTGTAACTAAAAAGTTAATCGGGTGATTCCAGACTTAATGCACGCACTGTATATAATATAATATAATATATGGTCTGTTTCATCAAGCAAGATAGTAAATTAAAAATCGCACAGTGAATATTTTCAAAACGGATTCGAATATTGGATGTGCGAATATACTGCGTAGTTTATTTTATAAAACATAACTATATTCTATACACAAACATATACTATTCAAACCTGTTGTAAAAATATTTACTGTGCGATTTTTAATTTACTATCTTGCTTGAAAAAACAGACCATAGTAATTTTACGATTGTTTATTTATTGTTTAAATGCGTTCTTGCTACTGTTGTTGTTGATTTAAGTACCTGTTGAATAAATTGATTTTGGTTTGTGTGTTTTTATGACACATGCTGAAATTATTTTAAGTTATATTAATTACTTACCGTATGTGATTATTTAAGCATCCAGAATTGCTGAATCCTTTGGTACAAATTTGACAGACATAAGGCAACTCTCCTGTATGTGTCCTTGTATGAACTGTCAAACTATATGCACTGCTAAGTGCTTTACCACAATAACTACAAGTAAATGGTTTTTCTCCTGTATGGGTTCTTTTATGTGCGATCATGGTTGATTCTTGCCGGAATTTCTTGTGACAGATGTCACACTCACATGGCTTTTCGCCGGTGTGGATTCGGGTATGGACCATCATGTTGGAATGCTGAGTGAATGAACGGCCACAGTACGAGCACATGTATGGTTTTTGGCCGGTGTGTATTTGTTTATGTTTGACCAAGTTTCGTGCGGTTAGAAACTTTTTGTGGCACGTTCCGCATTCGTGAACTCTTTCCACTGAAAGAAGAATACTAGTATAGTATAGTTTTAGACTTTGAGCACGATATTTCATTTGGCTTTTTATTTTAAACTTAGTTTAACTGAAAACAAAGTTTAAATATCTTTATAATTTTATTAAATCTATATTTAAAAGTATAAATAGTGCCTACATTTTAATTGTGTATAAAAAGTAACTAAATTCTTTTATATATTTTTTATATTTAAGTTCAAAACTAAGTATATAATTTTTTTAGATTCTCAGGTAAAATTATAAAACTAAATTAATTTTACCTGCGTGAAGTCTTTTGTGCTCTGATAAAGTTCCTACCATTTTAAATGCTTTTCCGCATACTTGACATTGATAGGGTCTCTCTGTATTGTGAGTCTGACTATGTTGACGTAAATTTTCTTTGAATTTAAACTCCTTTCCACAAGTATCACATTGAAAGGACCCTGGCTTCTTTTTTCTACTACGTTTTTGTTCATGTTTGGATACTTTTTTAGATTCCAACTTAACGAAATCGGTTAGATCTGCGTCATCTTCAAGACCGCCAGTTTCGTTGTCAAAATTATCATCTTCAAGTTCGATATCATTATCGAAATTGTTTTCAATATTTTCTTCATTTTCTTCTTCTTTAACTTTCTTCTTGTCTTCTATTTTTATTAGTTTTTCATCTAATACAATATTTTTCTTTGTTTCTATGATTTCTTTTAATTTTGTATCATTGTCTATGACCAAATTACGAAAGTTGTAATAGTTTACTACAATTTTTTCGCATTTTTTACACATTCTTGTTGGCAAACCATCATTTATTTCGGCCTGAAATTTTTGTTAGACTAAATGTGATTTGCAGCAAGTTACCCGGTATGTATTTCTCTGTTAAAAGGAAAAATTAATACAAAATCCCCTAACTTTTCTGCAAATGCAAATTTCGTTAATTAATCACTATAGTTTACAGTGCGCGCTAGTTCTTTTTAATGTTTTCTTTCGTATTTTTACTCGCTGAATTCAAATCCGTGAAGAAAAATAATGAAAACTGGCGAATATCGGAAAATATTTGCCTGGATAAGATGAAACCATAGCCAAAATTATTGTTGCTTATGTTTGCTTAAAACTGGTATTGAGAATGTTTTTGAGGTCGCTAATATCTGATATTCGCCAATTAAAAAATACATAAGAAAATGTTAAAAAGAATTGGCGCGCAAGAAAAAAGTTTGTAAACTAGTGTTATTTGGTAAAATTTTATTCGCTAAGATATGTCAGTGTTAAGATTCCTAGTTGGCTATTATAATTATAATAAAAAAGTCTGCAAACTATGGTCTTTTTTTCAAGCAAGATAGTAAATTAAAAATAGCACAGTGCATATTTTTAGAACAGGTTTGAATAGTATAGTTCTCCGCATGAAAGAAAGTCTCCGACGAAAGGGGGAGGAATCATTCGCGCTCTCTTCTTTCCGTCAAAAGCGTTATATGGCGTGGGTCCCTGCAACGGGCCTCCCACTTGCACACACACAGTACAAACATATTTTCCCTAGCCACAGATCCGTGCGTCAAACTATAATGTTTTTGTATAGAATATAGTTGTTTTATAAAATAAACTACGCAGTATATTCTCACATCCAATATTCGAATCTGTTTTGAAAATATTCACTGTGTGATTTTTAATTTACTATCTTGCTTGAAAAACCAGACCATATAATATATATATTTAATGGGCAGTTACAGAAAAATAAGTAAACATAAAGTAATAAATTACCTGTATTAAAGAACAAACATTCAGCAAAAAATAATAACTAACGTCGAGTTTCTTGTGTTTTGATGATAATTCGCTTTTGGGATCAGTGTTTAAACATAATCTGCAAATATTTTCGAAATCTAAATGTTCCATTATTTTAAAAGCAATATTATTGCGCGAAAATAAAAATGACTAACCAAATTGTTTGTTTTGAAAGTGTCGTTCCAAAGTCTAGTATTATTTTTATTTTTTTGGTACAAGTAACCGAGTCATAGTATGTATTTTGTCTTCCTTTAAACCAAAAACTTTCTACCCTTTATGTTCATTAAACAAAAAACAAAATACATATTACCCAAAAAAAAAATCGGCTAATATTCACGTAAAACCGTTAACAGGATTCAAACTATAATATTATAAAAGCACATAACCAATTTTAATTAAAACTATTTTATTTTTGAAATATTAACTATCCAATTTTCGATATTTCTGGCTTGGTTTTAAAAGGGCCAATGCCACTTTGTCAGTAGCAGCGTATTCACGTCAACTCTGATGTAATATTTTTAAAACGCTACCATTGACAAAGTGACATTGGCCCTTTCAGAAACAAGCCACAGATTTATACTTAACCCTTAACTAGTGACGTGGTGCCACTCGTGACTCCACCATAATAAATGATTTCATATTCTGAGGGCATGAGCCAGTGACACTAATTAAATTTAATTTTAATGTTTTCACCTGTTATTTTTTTAGAAGCTAATTACTATACCAGAGTCTGGTATAGTAATAGTCTGGTAACCAGACTATTAAATAAACCTTAAGGTTCACATTGATACTAACATTAACAACAAAAATTAGGATTTTTTTTAATTTGAAATATGGGGTTCTGAGTGGCACCAGGTCGCCAGTTGTGTTATGTTTACCTCACCAGTTAAGGGTTTACTGTAAAACTTACCTATAGCTATAGTAAGAAATTTTACACTAGAAAATCACGTTTTAACCTAAATGTTTCGAAATTATATAACTTAAATATAACGTAAGTTGTCTAATTTTTTAACCAAACATTTTAACTAACGGTTATTTCAAATAAGGATGACCCGACCCGACATCTCAAACTGTCCATATTCGTAAGGTATTAAAGTGCCTTTACTTGGTTAGTTACATTGAACAAGGATCATTTTCCCGGAGATAGAATCATCATCATCAATAGTTTGTTTGGGTCTTTAAGAGACAGGCGCAGCCTATGGCTCATTTATCTAAAAAAATATTTAATCTGAATTGAAAGTTGGGGCAGTGAGTCTATGCTCACTGATGCGAGTTGCATCTGTCATAATTTGGGGGGAGTGAGTCTCTGCTCACTGATGCGAGTTGCATCTGTCATAATTTGGCGCTGTGGAGTGGGTGGGAGGGGGATGGGGAGGGATGTGATAGGGAGAGGAGGATGTGCGGGAGGAGTGAGACTATCTCACTGATGCTGGGAATGCATCTGTCCTGTATTAGTGGGTACCATTACTGGTTGAGGACGTTCTTGATCTTTTTGTGAGTGTTGTGTATTTCATGATCGTAATCTAGAAAGTTTGAAATGAGGGGGTTTGGGTGATCTAAATTGTCTTGTATAAAAGACGTGCTGTAGCGGATGATTTCCGTTTTTAGGAGGGGCATTTCGAGATCTCTGTGTATCTGGTTGTTCCTCATGAACCAGGGGGCATCGAGGCATATTCTGAGTGCCTTGTTTTGGAAGGCCTGAAGTTTTGCTGAGAGCGTTTTGTTAAGGGTGATTTTATTCCAGGCTGGGGCTCCGTAAAGAAGTACCGGCTTTAGGGTTTGGTTGTAGAGAAGAAGTTTGTTTTTAATGGATAGGGGACTGGAGATAGAATGATCTCGAGCACTGGTATTTACGGAACTTTGCATCGCGCTTCAGCTTAATCCACCAATCACATTCGTGTACTTCCCTGTTTTCTCAATCCCCCTCTCTGCCCCGCGCAATGCTATTTGCAGTTAGAATATTTCAGGTTCAGGAATTGGAAGAGTGGGGAACTAAATTTTCCCTGTGGGATCTCAAGCCTCCCTTCCTCATTTTTAAAATAGAGACTTATTCTTCAGTTTTATGTGATATGGATGGCTGTGTCACAGCCGCTGTGATACTTCGTTGTTTATTTTACTAAAGCATTTCAACTTTAGGTGGGTTGTCTAGCCTCTAGTATATTCAACTTCAAAATGAAGTAGAAGTAAGCAAAAGAATCGCGCGGACGGCAGCTGGCGGGTGGTTTCATTGGTTAAAACACCCGAATGTTGCTAGAGTAGGGATGTAGAAAATTAAACAGGTCAGTACGTGAGCACTTGCGATGAAGCGTACAGTGCATTGTAAAGGACCGTTATATAGAAATATTTTGTTTTGAGTCCTACCTTTTCACTAAATCCTTGCGTTTGTTTACGCTTACTTCATCTTGAAGTTGAATATACTATTATAATACATTGTTTTAGTTAATATACCCCATTCCCCGTAACAACGCAGGTATAATGAAATGTATAAAAAACTAATTTTTAACACGATTGTGTTAACATAACCCCATAAGTCACAAACCAAAGCCGCTTATATCATTTTCAGATCAAATTTAACAAAATTTTGATTTGACCTGATTTTTTTACGCAAAAATTTTGCGTTTTTACATCGTCACTTAGTGCTACTAAGAGTGCCGATCTGGCTAATTATCTCACTGAGAAAAGGCCATAAAGAAGGAAGAAGAAGGAAGAGTGCCGATGTATTGAAATCTTCGCCGAAAAGTCAAAATCTTTGACCACGTTTTTTTACATTTCTCGACGTTTTAGACCATTCTGAATCGAAATCAGTAAAAAAAATTTTGCGTCCGTCTGTCTGGGTGTAAACTCTCTAACTCCATTTCTGCATGAGATATCGACTTGCGGTTTTTTCATATTGTTTCTTATCGTATTCCAAAGAGCTGATTAGATTTTGGGGGTAAACGATTGGGGGTAAGGGGGTAAAATAGGGTAAAACTCCTATTTTTAGCGTTTTTTGTTTATAATTAAGGCAATTATTATTGTATTTGGTTAATTTAGCACTTATATAAAAGATAATTTTAAATTGGTCAAAAAATGTTTTAAACAACGTTTTCCTAAAACCCATTGTTTTCGAGATATTGGCGTTTATAGCAGTAAAAGGTTTTTTTAGCATATCTCACATATTTATAAACCGATTTCAAAAAATTATATTTTAAATAAAAGCTCTTTTTAAGCCTTATAAAAAATGTTATATACAGTTTTTTTGCTAGAATATAATGTTTTAAAGATACAGAATTTAAAATTAAACAAAACACCTAGTTTGAATTTTGCAAACTAGATGGCTCTAGTGTACAATAGTGCCGTTGTTTTGACAGGGTGCTTGCAACGTTTCATCTAGTTTATAATTATAATATTAAATAAAACTCGTTTTACAATTTTTTATTTAGTCTTTATTAAAAAATATTTAACTATAAAAAAACACTTAAAGGAATGGTACTTCTGATGCACTTGCGTTTAAATTATTTTTTATGTGTAATTTCATGTGTTTATTTAAACTGTTTTTGGTTCTAAATGTCTTGCCGCACATTTTACACACTTCCGGCCTTTCATCAGTGTGTGTTATCAGATGATCTTTCAGCGATTTATTTTGACTGAATCTATTGTTGCATATATGACATTCGAAGTTTTTCTCCTTTGTATGGACATACCTATCAGAAAATTAAATATTTATTAATTCATTCTATCATTAATTTTTGTTATTTCATTATCTTCTTGTAATTCTAATTTATATTTTCTTTTTTTTGTTTTTTTTTAAGAGCTGTTGCTTATTTTTTCAAACTTACCGAATGTGGTTGACCAAGATGCCCGAACTGGTGAATCCCTTTGAACAAATCTGGCACGTGTGCGGCAATTCACCCGTATGGGTCCTATTGTGGATTTTCAGACTCCAGGAACTCTTTAAAGATTTACCACAGTAAGAGCAAGTGAACAGTTTTTCGTCAGTGTGAGTCAGTTTGTGCTTTGTAAGAGTCGATTCCTGCTTAAACCGGTTGTGACATATGTCACATTCATATGGCTTTTCACCTGTAACAAAATCATAACAGTTTCATGAAAATAAAAACTTGATTTCATTATTATGCAAAAAAATGTCTAGAATAATATAATGCGGATAGCCTGATAGTTTCTCTTTAAGAGATATTTCTGAAAATATATATCAGCGAAAACGCCAGGGGGGGCTCAAACCAAGGCCAGGGGGGGGGGGGCTTATAAGGTACAATATAAATAGAACAATTATACGCGCTCAAACCGTCCAAAGTGACCAAGTTCTTTGCGCAAAGCAATATTGGAAACAAAGTAGCAGCGGTATATGTCGGAATGAAGAACTGGTCATCCCCTAATATTTACCTACCGACTGCGCCAATTATGTAGTCTCAGTTACCTGTATGTATGCGCATATGGATGGTCATGTTGGTGTGCCTTGTAAACGATTTTCCGCAGTAGGAACACATGTATGGTTTATCTCCTGTGTGTATTTGTTTATGGATAATTAAATATCTAGCTGTTATGAATTTCTTTTGACAGATGTCGCACTCATGTGTTCGTTCTCCTAAAAAAAATTATATTAAACAACGAGTTTAATAGGACAAGATTTAAGCGCACGAGCCGCTTAAAAGAGAGTTTTGTAATAAACTATAATATACTACCCGCAAAGCACAAAACAGTTCTAAGAATATTCTTAAAATAAATATTGGGAATGTTGTATGATTCTAAGAATATGCAATGTTTTACTTAGAACGTTCTTAGAAGGTTTTAAGACATTCAATGGATACTGTATTAATCATGCGAAAGCATCCATGATCATTCTAAAAAAAATGCAGAATATGCCCAGCATCCTCTTCCAGCATCCTCTTATAACTTGCAAAGCTATCTAACCTAATTTATGATCTGACAAATCTAAAGTAGTCAATATCCAGAATAGTGACATGTGTAATAATGACATTGTGTGGTACAAAACAATGTCTTAAGCTATTATGTAACACAGGTGAAAACCTAGGTGTATTAGATCACAATTGTAATTTTAATTGTATATTTAATAATAAATAAATAAATTAAAAAAAATAGACAACATTTAAAATCCAGGAATATTAACATTTTCATGCATTAATTTGTTTGAATATTACATAGCTTACAAACACTAGACCTAATAAAATCAACAACAAACTCCATGTCAAAAATGTATTGCAGAACAGTGGAAAATTCAAATGAACCTTCTATTAGAACATTCTTAGAATATGCATAGCATAATTTCTAAGAACATTATTAACAGAAATTTCTTAGAATATGCATTAGAAGAATGTACCACTTATTGGTCCCCTTACCTGTATGAATTTTTTTATGGAATGATAGATGTCCACTGAGTTTAAAACTTTTTCCGCAAATCTGGCACTGATAGGGCCTTTCCGTGTTGTGCGTTTCTTTGTGTTGCCTTAAATATTCTTTATATTTAAACGATTTTGGACACATATCACACTGGAACAACCCTGGCTTTTTCTTTCTGATTCGTTTCTTTGGAACGTTTGTCTCTTCAGCTTTTCTTTCTTCTTCTTTAACTACAAAAAAAGAATAAAAATATTTGATAAAAATTTCCCACATTAAAAAAATATTTAATGGCAAATTCTTGAAATGATAATAAAAAATATTTACTTGAGTTAAGATATTCTTTCTCTATGTCTTCATCTACCGGATTTTGGGGATCATCAGGTTCGATTTCTGTAATATCAGGTTCGATTTCTGTAATATCATCTTCAGGTTCCACATTATTATCAAAACTATCGTCGTTATCGTTGTTTTCGTTTTCTTCTTCTTCTTTAATTTCTTTACTTTCTTCTGTTTTAACAGGTAAGTCAAATAACACAATGTTTTTCTTGGATTCAACTATTTCTTTTAGCTTTGTATCATTTTCTATTACGGAATTACGAAACTGGTAATAGTTAACTAATAATTTTTCGCATTTTTTACACATTTTAGAGGGCAAACTATCATCTGTTTCAGCCTAAATCACAAAATAATATGATTTTGAGTTTAATTTTTGCGGCAAAGGAAAATCATTTAAAGTATAATTTAAAACAATAAATTCTGAACAAATAAATTCTGAACATTTAATGGAATAACAGAAACAAGCTGTGAAGATATGGAATGCTACGCATTTCATTATATACTATTCCCAGTTAATGGTATATTGCATTTTTCCAAATATGTACTTAAAAAAAAATGTTCAACAAAAAAAAAACTAAAAAAAAAAAAACTAAAAAAAAAATTTAACATTTTTTTTTTATTTTCTATTTGCAAAAAAATAAAAATTTTAGATATAAAAAAAATAGAAAAAAAACAATCCTTTTTTAACAATTAAAAATCTTTTTTGAAAAACGAAAAATTAAAAAAAAAAATCAATTTTTTATTTTTGCAAAAAACGAAAAAATAAAAAAAATAAAAACGATAGTTTTTTTTAAAAAAAGTTTAACCCTCATAACTTTTTTTTATTTTGCCGGGATTAATTTCCAAATTTTTAGAACTGATCCTTATAATAAAAATATTTTTTCCTGAAAAAGTTAGTTTTAATAGGAATTTTCGTGAGCTTTTTTCGATTTTTTTAAAAGTTGAACCCCTCATAAATTTTTTGTTTTTGGGGGATTACTTTCAAAAACAATAAGAATATTCCCCTCATAGAACTTGATTTTCCCTAAAAATTTCGAGTCGATCGTATTATTCGTTCTTGAGTTATCGGGTCTACAAAAAAAAGTTTTTTTTCATGAAACATATTTGTATCCTAGAATTTTTTGTCTAGGGCGTTTTTTCACAATTTTGGAAATTTAAAAACTACCGTACAATACTATCCTAGCGCTCGCGCTGTGAATAGTGTAATAATAGAAAAAATTAATTTGAAATTTAATGTAAACAACAATTTACCTGTACGGAACAACAAGCATTTAACAGAAAACAGTAGTTTTTACTTAGTTTTTTATGTTTTGCACTTAATTCTCTTCTAGGATCATCATTTAAACATAATCTACAAATATTGTCAAAATCTAAAGACTCCATTATTTCAAAAACTTCCAAAGTTTTAACCTAAACCAGCCAAATTAAAACAGTGCTGTTCTAAATACTTTCAACTAAAATTTAGTTTCTTTTACGAGGTTACACTCCTGATTTATGTATTGATTTTTTTATTACTTATTTCAGTGTAAAGTTACATTCTCATAGCGTCGACATGCATCCAGCAGCACGTCTGCCGCGAGATGCCAGCGGCATACGTATAAAATGTTTGGACTTTTTCATTTTTCAGAAAAATGTTTATAAAATGATAAAAAAATTTAAAAATAGAATATTTTATGGTATAGTTACTAGTATTTAGTCTTATGAATAGAATCCCGTTGAAATTTTTACTCTATGTGTTACAGGAAGCCCAAAAACTGTGGAGCCATTTAAAAAGTGTCTTTTGTAAGATGCCCTCTGAAGTTCTTGAGGTATCGTGTCTACAAAAAACGTGACATCAGACGGACGGACGGATATTCTCAAAGTTTCTTATTTTTTCATGAAACACATTTGTATCCAGGAATTTTCTGTCTAGGACGTTTTTTGGCCATTTTAGAGTGTTACGCACATGTTAATAGTATAGGAAAATAGCGTTACAGGGGGGGGGTCCAAAATGATCAAAATTTGCGTTACGTAATACTTGAACGTTCCCTTATACTATTCTAGCGCAGGCGCTGTGAATAGTATAATAAGAAAATAATCAAAAACCTTAAAGCTTATCTGAGAAAATAAGTGCGGGTATGATAAAATATATACATACATATTTGTAACATTTTTTATGTAGGTATAACAATTTTAAATTGCTCACAATACTGTGAAAATTATGCAGAAGGATTATATCCAATAGGTAAACCTCAGTACAAAAAAAAAACATCCTAATAAATGGTAAAGTTCTGTATTTTTTTTAAATTTATTTAAACTATATTTTTAATACATTTTATTGTTATAATGCTTAAAACTAATTTCTTGCTTGCAAGTCTAAACTGGCTTACATAATTAATTTAATGTTCTAGATATAAATATAGAGCCCTTATTTAGCTCAGCTTTTATATGATTATACTGCGTTTTGTTCCAGACGATTTTTTTTTATTTATTTATTGGTTTATATTGATTTGGTATTTTATACCATACTAAACCGTAATTTACCCATTGCGATCGTTGCCACACACTTCACAAGTATGCCCCTATAAAAAAATTCGGATTCAAACAGACTGAAAATAAAATCTAACTGTTTGAATTTGTTTGAATCCGTTTTTGGAATCGCATTTGCGAATTAAAACGGATTAAAAATATTTTATTTTTAATCTGTTTGAATCCGAATAAATTCGAAAATGCTAATTGAAAATTACTTTTTAATTCGCAAAAACGGATTCAAACAGGTTCAAACGAATAATATCTAATTAAAAATGATATTCCGCATATGCGAATAGAAACGAATTAAAATGTTACGCATTTGCAAATAGAAACGAATTAAATATGATATTCCGCATATGCAAATTAAAACGAATTAAATTTAAATTTAAATAGCAAATGCAAATTAAAAGAGGTTAAAAAATTGAAACGGATTAATAATGATAATTTGCTGCAAATAGAAATAATTCAAACTAATTCAAAAGGGTTAAAAATATTTTATTTTTTATCCGTTTGAATCTGAAATTTTTTCTAGGGATGGGGTTTGCTATCCTTGTGATGTTTTCTATCCCTGTGATCTTCTTTCAAGTTTTGGTTGGTAGCAGAAAGGTTTGGGCTTATGTTACAGGTTTAAATTTTTTCCTCTTGGTGAATTACTCTATAAACGAGAAGTTGGTTAATAAAAAAGCCTTGTACGCTGACGCAGGGCCTCCTAACAGCACAGGCAAGCGCGGCCCCTTCCCGGGGCGGCCGTTTGAAGGGCCAAATGGTCAAATCTGAGGGGCGATTCACTTCAGAAGTAGGTGATGACCTTTTTTTTTAGTAGAGTAAAATAGTTTTTACCTCATTTTACCCCTTATCTCACCCATATTTTTTATCAAAAACAATCCCAGCCTAGAACATTGAATAAAGAACCTATGATCCAAATTGGAACAGCTGATAGCGTTCTCTAGTTATCGTGGTCACAGACTTTTTGTACGGAAATGTTTTTTTATAAACCTCCGCTGAGAAAGGTAAAAGAAGCAATAAAGAATTTCCGAAAGTAAAATATATACATATATTTTTGCTTACCGAATATGTTCATTCAAAACTCTTGAGCTGGTGAACCCTTTCGAACAAATGTCGCACGTGTATGGAAATTCCTTCGTATGAGTCATATTGTGAATACTTAGACCCAATGGGCTTTTAAAAGATTTTCCACAGTATAAACAAGTGAATAAATTTTTTTCAAAGTGAGCTTTGGCGTGAGTCAATTTGTGTCTTTTGAGGTTTGGTTCCTGTTTAAATCTGTATTGACATATGTCACATTCATATGGTTTTTCTCCTGTAAAAATAATAGTAATTATATACCAAGGCAAAGAAGACATTTTTTATAGCTGAGTGTATTGTTGATGCGTAGTGTAGCGTTGAGGGATATAAGAGTGCGAGGCTATAATAGTCTTCTCTACCATGGTTTATGTATTATTTTTTTCACTACTAGCACTATTTAACAATTTTTATTTAGATATAAAGTAAAGTCCAAACGGGAATACTGTTAAATTTTTTTATAAAAATCAAGTAGCCTTGATCAATGACATTCCCTAAAATAAATACTTTGAACTGATTAAAAACTTTTTTTTTAGGATTTTCGGAGAAGGGTCCAAAGGCCACGACACTTTTTTCAATAATTTTCAAATAATATTACGTGTTTTCTTTTGAAATCCTTCTCCTTTGGACATTTTTTACATAAATTCCGGCTGCGCCTCGTAAAAATAGCACTAAAAACTAGGTTCGCGTACTCGGTGCGTAATATACTATTATTTACATTGTCCATTTTTGTATTTTGAAAAGTAGAGACGCTTGGCATATTCTAATGTTCTGTCTCTATTAAAAAGGATCCTTTTGAATGCCTTGCAATTAGTGTGTCCTAGATAGAGCTGTTACAATATCTCATAAGTCATTAATATACCTCGGGAGTTAGCGAGCTATTCATACATTCATAAGCGTAGCTGTTGGACAGCTTTCCCCACTCCCCACACCGCGCATGATAGTGTATCTATGAAAAAAGTTAAAGATGACAAAAGTCCAAACCACGAGTGCGCATTAGCATTACTCCACCCTGCCACACCTTAAAAACATTCCTTTTATCAAAATTTAATGGCAAAGGCACTAAATTTTAATAATAAAAACATGGGGTAGGGTTATGTTAATGCGCACTTAAAACGGAACGTTCATGAGACATTCATATCTCATTGTTTGGCGCCGTTTACATAGAACAGAACAGAAAAGGGAAATGACATTTCTCATTTTGTAAATGAATTTTTTTGTTACTGACAACTATTTATCATTATTTGTAATTTATCTATCAAATAATGTTAAAAAGTCTGCCGACTGCGCCAGTTATGTAGAATTAGTTACCTGTATGTGTGCGTATGTGGATGGTCATATTGGTGTTCCTTGTAAATGTTTTTTCACAAAACGGACACGTGTGTGGTTTTACCACTTCGTGTGTTTGTTTGTGGTTAAGCAAATATCTTTCTGTTGCGAATTTCTTTTGACATATATCGCACTCGTAACTTCGTTCTGCAAAAAGAATAGTCTTTTATGATAGGTCAACAAATGCTTTGTAAATTAGAAAGCATTTAGAAGAGAGTTATATTATAAAAAAAGTAAATAGTCTTTACTAAAGACACTTGTTTACTGGTATCCAGTATGGTCTGTTTTTTCAAGCAAGATAGTAAATTAAAAATCGCACAGTAAATATTTTTACAACAGGTTTGAATAGTATGTTTGTGTATAGAGTATAGTTATGTTTTATAAATTAAACTACGCATTATATTCGCACATCCACTATTCGAATCTGTTTTGAAAATATTCACTGTGCGATTTTTAATTTACTATCTTGCTTGAAAAAACAGACCATAGTGATGTTGTGATAAAAAAAGCAGTGCAAGTAAGCAAGTATTTACCTGAATGAGTTTTTTTATGAAAAGATAGATACTGACTCAATTTAAAACTTTTCTTGCAAATCTGGCACTGATATGGCCTTTCTGTGTTGTGCGTTTCTTTGTGTTGTTTTAAATAGTGTTTATATTCAAAAGATTTTGAGCACAGTTCGCACTGGAACAATCCCCCACTGTTCTTACTGATCTCTTTCTTCTGAACTGGGGCTATCTCAGACTTAAATTCTACGTTAAGTAAGTCCATTGGGTTTGGGGCATCTTCGAGTTCGATTTCTGTAATATCTTCGGGTTCGGGTTCTTCAGGTTCCAAATTATTGACAAAGCTTTCATGGTAATCTTTATTTTCTTCTTCTTGAATTTCTTGATTTTCTTTTGTTTTAATGGGCAAATTAGGTAATACACCGTTTTTCTTGGATTCAACTATATCTTTTAGTATTGTATCATTCTCTATTACAGTACTACGAAAGTTATAACAGTTAACTAGTAGTGTTTCACATTTTTTGCACAATTTGGAGGGTAAATTATCATCTTGTTCAGCCTAAATGATAAAAGTTATTTAAACAAAATTATAAAAATAATTATTTCATCTATTTCAATGGCATACTGGGTGAGTTTTATTTATGTCCACCCCCAAAATTAGGATTAATCTTTATTCGATAAAAATTAAACTTGGGTGATTTATATAATTCTACGTTGACTAATGTTAATAAATGTAAACATATTTCATTTTTTAGAACTAGAAACAAAATTGTTACATCATTTTATCTTAATAATAACATTTTGGAAAATGTAAATAGTATCAAGGATTTGGGAGTTTATTTTGATGAGAAACTAAGTTTTAAATTCCACATATCTAACGTGGCTTTAAAGTCTGCAAAATTATTAGGATTTATGTTGAGAAACTGTACTGACCTTGATATTAGAGCAATTCGATGTGTTTATCTTTCTCTCGTTAGGTCCAATTTAGAATATTGTTCAGTGATATGGTCACCATATTACCAGAATGATATATACCTCTTAGAGAAAATTCAAAATAAGTTTCTCAGATTTTCTGCTTACAAATTAGGTATTGTTGTTTTGGATCATGATTATAGTTTTATTTTGAACAGGCTTAATTTGTCTTCATTGTCAAAGCGCCGAAAAATTATTGATGTATGCTTTTTGTATAAAATCATAAATAGTCAGTTAAATTCACCAGATCTTCTTGAATTGATTGATATAAGAGTTCCCACTAATTATTTAAGACATAACAATTTATTTTTGGTTCAAAGTTATTCCACTAATTATTTGAGTAATTCTCCACTTAATAGAATTATGAAATTAGTGAATAACTATAATGTTGAATTATTAGGTGTCTCTTATAATGGTCTTAAATCATATTTATGGCGCGTACTTCCATAGAAAATAATATTAATTTAAGTATAAAGTTTATTAATTCTTTTTTTTTGTTTTATATTAAGTATATTTTATATTTTGTTATATAATATAAATATTATTTCATATTTAACTTGTAATGGGGTTTCCCGTATAAATAAATAAATAAATAAACTATTTCAATGGCATACTGGGTGAGTTTTATTTATGACCACCCCCAAAATTACGATTAATCTTTATTCGATAAAAATTAAACTTGGGTGATTTATATAATTCTATGTTGAATATAAAATGGCGGATTTATTTTTTATGTTTCACTTCCGGTTTCACCAGAAAAGAGGAATATTTTTTCAAAATAATAATATTTTTGCAAAAAACCGTCAAGGACCTCTTGATATATCTGCCACTGATCTATTTGGTTCACATAGTGATATTGGTAAAGCTGTTACAGTATCTTATGAACATTCAATCCTAAGTACGCATTAACATAACTCCACCTATGCGCGCCCCAAGGGGGGCAGGGGGACCGTAACCCCCCTGGTTTTTTAGATATAAATTACTTTGTTTTTTTTTAACAAAAAGACTGTTTTCAAATTTACCACTAAACATTGTGTTAAGGTTTTCTTGTACGATTTTAAAGAGTAAGAACCCCGCTCTAATTGAAGCCTGGATAAAAGCTTTCAGGTACTATGATAATTTTTCAAAAGCACTTGAAAAACGGAAAAAAATATTTTCAAGAGCATTTTTCTCGAAAACGGAAAAATATAGCGATTTACTTTAAAGATATTCAGAATCAGGTAAAAAATTACTATCGGAATCGTTCAACAAAATATGCAATTTATTGTCAGAATTATTCTGCAGAAGATTATTTACCAAAAAAATAGTTTTCTGTATTTAGCTGTAAATGGTTCTTTAATGTCTAGACCTTCTGCTACCATGATCCATAATCAGATTTTTCTGTAGACCTACTTCATCTTATTAATCCTTTAGGAATGCCGTGATTTTTAAATCGAGAGAGCAGTCTATCTTTTTTTATCAAGTTGTTTTAGAGAAAAATAGGTTGATACAGGAGTAACCGTTATAAATCTTGGTAGTTAGCGCTTACATGTAAACGTAATAATTGAATTAAATAATTTACCTGTACGGAACAACAAGCATTCAACAAAAAATAGAAGTTTTCATCTAATTTAATATGTTTTGCACTCATTTCTTTTGTAGGATTCACATTTAAACATAATCTACAAATACTTTCCAAATCTAAATACTCCATATTTCCAATAACTATTATTTTTTAGGCACAGTGTGTAGAACCTACTAAAAAAGTGTTATTCCAACTAATTACGATTACAGACAATGACGTAAATAAAGGATTTCATATTGACCTTCTGCGCATACAAATTTTTGGTTTCACCCTGGGGTCTATAATAATTCTGGTTTCGAGCGAATTTTTCGCTTATAACTATAGGTACTATTTTGGTAGCAATTCAGGCGCGGAATGGCTTCTTGGGGCAAAATGTAAAAAAGCTTTGTAAAACGGCGAAAAACATTAGATTATATATACATAGATATGGCATTAATGTTGATTTGTTTTATGTAGAACATATACAAAGCCAATTGTAAACAAACCACTATAGCGGTGAGGTTGCGAGGAGGTGAAGTAAAACATATTTGTTAACAAACCACTATAGCGGAGGGTGAAATCTACCTGGATATAGCAAAGAAAACATTTCGGTTTGACGTGGACTCAAGGCGCATCTATGTATATATGATCTAATCTAAAAACCCAAGAAAAATAGGAAAATGTAGGGCCTGCAATAGCCAAAATAGAACAAATGGCCATGTGAGGGCGCGCCAGCAGTCGGATTTGGCGACTGTATGATTATGGACTGTATTTATAATTAAACTACTTTTATTAAAAAACTTCTTGAAAGACTATGTTGCATTTATTGTAAAAACTACAATTTTTGAAACAGAGATATTCTGTTTTTTTCTCTTTTGTCATGGTTACTCGTGAGAATTCGTTCTCGTGCTTCCGTCCGTAATGGCGCCAAATTTAAATTTGATTTCTTTACAGCGACCTTGCCTTAGGTATCCGACTAAGTACGCAACGCAAAATTATATTATATATTATTTCAAATCTAAATAAAGTTAAAAAACGCACCATCAGGTGGAAGCACAATGCAGGGGCAGGTGGCAGCACTTGTCTCTGCTAGCTTGACCAGACGCCGCTAAAGAGTACGTAAATGTGCTGCAACCAAGATTGGGTTAAAAATAAATACCTGTGCAGTTCAAAACAATCAAAATAAGGGGCAATTGCGTATTCAAACAGTAACAGTGCATACGCGATAGTGATATTCCCAAACAATAGGGTGACTAGGTTTGTCCCCGGAAAACCGGGGACAGGCATTGTAGTTTTTACTCAAAAACGTGTGAACTAAAAAAAATACGTAAAAATGTCCTATTTAGTTAGGGTGAGCAGATAAACTAAAAAAAAAAATACGTAAAAATGTCCTATTTAGTTAGGGGAGCGGACGAAAATATTGATGTACCCGGAAATCCGGGACGTATGGTCACCCTACCTATGGAAAAAGGTTCCTAAATCAGCCCATTAAATATAGCCAGACGCAACTAAAATGGTGTCGGAAAATTTTTGAGTGTTGAGCAGTGTAATTAATGGAAACTGACAAATATTAAATTTCAACAATAATTATGGTTTTTAATGTGTATTATATATTTTCAAAATATGTCTTTCATAATTTATTTTTAACACTTATTGATACGAATTTCTTACTTGCATATCTAACTGAGATTTTAAGTGAGATTTTACATGTTTATTTAAACTGCTTTTCGTCCCAAACGATTTACCACAAAGGTCACAAGTCTCTGGTTTGCTATCTGTGTGTGACATTAGATGTTCTTTCAGTCGTTGGTTGGTGGCATATCTGTTTTGGCATATGTTGCACGCATAGTTTCTCTCCTTTTTGTGAACCATTCTATAAATAAAAAATATTCTGTATATTTCATAACTTAAGCTAAATATTATATTTTTGATTTTAGGGAAATGCAATAAAGATAATATCACCTAAAACTGTTCACGTTATTTATATGAAAAATACCTATTCTAGAGAGAAGAGTTAATAGTTCGTTGTTTGTGTGCCTGTTTGTTCTTACCGTATATGAGTTTGCAAACATCCAGAACTAACGCATTTCTTATTGCAAACTTCACACTTGTATGGTAAATCCCCGGTGTGTATCCGTGTGTGAACAATCAACGTGGAAGAGTGCGTAAATGATTTTCCACAATAACTGCAAGTGAAGGGTTTTTCTCCGGTATGAATCCTTTTGTGCTTGATCAGAGTAGACTCTTGCGTAAACTTTTTCTTGCACACGTCACATTGGTATGGCATCTCACCAGTGTGGATCCTAAATGAAATGTTAAATAATCGAGATGTTATCTAAAAATTGGTTCAAAAAACAGATTCAAAATGGCTTCTAACTTTAGGACACACTTTTGTAATGGTTGGTATTTAACTGTTACAAACACCGGAGTCATCTTAGCAACAAACAGGTCAGCATTTTTTATATAATTTTAATTAGAAAATCTTATACTGATGAAAATCCAAATAAATTGTAAATAAATAAAGAATTTGTTAAAAAAGTAATCATGTCCTAATTTTGCACTCCCATTTGCAAATTAAACACAAAGAATGTTGGGCGCCAACTTGAGATTTGAAAAATTAATGGTAATGTAATACACAGGTGATTTAAAAATTGGTTGAAATTTGTATAGGCGTTAACCTTAAATTGACTAAATAAACACTATATTGTCATGTTCCTGAGTTTAATTAATTTTGGAACCCTATCTCTAACAAACTAGTCATATATACATTTATATAATCAAAATAGATTTCAAGAAAATCTTTAAAGGCTGTAACTTCTTTAGGACATACTGTTGTAATGGTTGATTTTTAACTGTTATAAGCAAGCATCTTTTTATGTATTTTTAATAAGAAAATCCTGATGAAAAGATAAATAAGATGTAGATAAAGTTTTGGTGAAAAATTTAATCATACTCCCCAACCTTGCACTCTTTACAAATTATACGTGAAGAATGTTGGGCGCCAGTTTGCGAGTTGTAAATTCCTAAAGAGCCATTATTGGAATTCTTTATTTCCCTATTTCCTTGATAACTTAAAGCTTATTCTATGTATACTATGTATTACCTAAGATGTACATATAAACTGGAAGACTGAGCAAAGGATTTGCCACAAACTGAACACATGTATGGTCTTTCTCCGGTATGGGTGCGCATATGTTCTTTTAAATAGCCTGATCCCAGGTATTTTTTGTGACAGTAGCTACATTCGTGCATTGGTTCATCTAAAAAATAAAACACGTGTTATGGTGATGTTTAAGTTTGTGTAAATTTTATTAATTTATTTG
This sequence comes from Brachypterus glaber, assembly GCA_958510825.1. Taxonomy (NCBI): domain Eukaryota; kingdom Metazoa; phylum Arthropoda; class Insecta; order Coleoptera; family Kateretidae; genus Brachypterus; species Brachypterus glaber. The sequence continues at coordinate 26,233,623 of OY294053.1, forward strand.
GAATAAATATACTCAGAATGTGCAAGTTAGATCTAAGAGTGTGCTTCGGACAGTACCGCTCGGAGTAGAATCAAAGTAACTGACATTACAATGAATATACCGATCTTTAAGTATACTTCATCACCCCTATATTACAACACTTGTTAAATGCACTAAAAACAAGTGCAGTGCAGCAAAAAGAGGCTCCAAAAAACCTTTAGTCATACGCTTCTTTCATTGTCGTTTCTAACTGCATTTAATGCATATTTGTGCATACTTTTTGCTGTTTCTAAAACAGGTCATAATGGAAGACTTAATTATTGAAAATATCTCCTAGGGTACTTTACCTGTATGCCGTTTCTTGTGTTTGGATAATATGCCGCTAGTTTTGAAGGCTTTCCCACACATTTGACATTGATAAGGTCTCTCAGTGCCGTGGGTTTTCTTGTGATTCCGTAAGTTGCTTTTATCAGTGTAGCATTTTCCACACTGATCGCACTGGTGCACAACGTTCGACTTTTTTCGTTTGTATTTCTTCTTTTTTGGAGAGGCATCTTTTTCTACGCACTCTACTTTGACTATTTCTATCAGATTGGGCGTGGCTTCGGCATCCGTGCTATTTTCGGGTTCAGGATCGTTTTCTATGGTACTGTCGAAATTGTCGTTATCAACATCGTTTTCTTCTTTAATTTCTTCATATTTTTCTTCGAATTTTACTATGCTGTCTTGTGTTTCAACCAGTCTCTTTGATTCTGCGATTTCTTTTAGTTTTTTATCATTTTCTATGACAGAATTACGATATTTGTAGTATTTTACTAGTATGGTTTCACATTTTTTACACATTCTTGATGGTAGATCGTCATTAATTTCAGCCTTAAACAAAAATTATTAGTAATAGTAATAGATTTATTGAGCATTTTGATACATCAAGTATATTTGGTAAGTCACTAAACATAGATATTTAAAAAATACAAACATTATTTTAAAATAACATAGACAATGAATTGATTGAGGAAACAAACCATAGTTATATATAATGGGACCTACACCATATTATTATGGATTTATACTGGTATCAATCCAAAAATTCGCAAGAAGAACCCAAATCCAAGTTTGCGAAACAAGTTAGCTTTTAATAAAAGCTCATGGTCATGAAAAAAATTGCAGCCAATAAAAATTTAATTGACAGAAGTTAACCTATGCAAAATTTCGCGAAAACTTTTAAATTTCAAATATTATGGTCTGTTTCATCAAACAATTAAAAATCGCACAGTGAGTGAATATTTTCAAAACAGATTTGAATATTGGATGTGCGAATATACTGCATAGTTTATTTTATAAAATATAACTATATTCTATACACAAACATATACCATTCAAATCTGTTGTAAAAATATTTACTGTGCTGTTTTTAATTTACTATCTTGCTTGATGAAACTGACCATAATAACACTTTCACAGCCGCAAATGAGGACCCATATATTATAATTATTTATGATTAGACACGAAATTATGCTCTAATATACCGAAATTACCCGATCAAGCCTGAATTTTATAAATGATTTGATTTATTTTATTAATATGTACATACTGTACATATGTATACATAAATACACATGTATAATATAAAAAATAAATTCTTACCTTGATTGAAGCATAAACATTTAAAATAAAATAATAATCGACCTCTAATAACCTGTGTGTAGCGTTTAAATCTTTTATAGGGTCTTTATCTAAACACATTCGGCATATATTATCAAAATCTAAAGAATCCATTATTATTAAAATTTTGACGTTTTTATATATACAAGGTTAGACTTTTAAACAGTGATGTTCCAATGTACCATATGAAAGCCCAAAGAGCAAAATCCAATAACAACAGATGGTTTATTTCAAAAATGGCGGAAGAACACTAGTTTTAACCAGGTTGTCAAGTATTTCCCCGTATATAAAACTCAAATAAAAATTAAAAGAAACCTAAATAACACTATAAAATAAAAAGTTTCGTCATAGATACAATACAACATTGCAATGCATTGAAACGTTACCGAGATTGCTACTTTACCCTTAGTTTGTAGTTCCGAGTTGGGGCGCTGCAATCGACTAGTGTTCGTTTTGTCCATTTTTATTGTCACGGTTTTTATACATTGCGGACATAGGAGCTGTTATTATTGGATTTTGGCAAAGAGCTAATATTGCGAAGAAGGATCATTGTATTATTTTTAAATATCATATTACACGCAGGGCTGGACAGAGCCAGCTCGAGCCCCGGGGAAACTTTATTATAATTTAAATTATTTTTCTTGCTCTTTATTATAAACATTATTTGGGAGTCTTGCTTCGAAGAACACAATATAAAAACAAGTATAAAATGGTAAAATATAAAATAAATCAAAATTACATTAAAAAATACTAATAACTTATTATAATTTATTTTCAAACATTAAGAAATTATTTTCAATAACATAAACAAAATTTAATCTTGTGTGATATTTTGTGTTTAAACACGCAGAAAAGTATTTAGCGTAAAATTAAATAAAATAAAAATTAAATTTAAAAAAATGCTATATTTTATTTAATAAATAAAATAAATAACTACCCTGCTGAAAATGACGGATCTGGGCGAGTATAAATGGTGCATAAACCGGACTTGAGCGGATGAAATTCACCCGCTCAAGTCCGGTCTATGCAACATTTATACCCGCGCAGACCCGTCATTTTCAATAGGGTAATAACAAACCATGATTTTTTTACATTAAAATAATATGAGTTTTAATATGTGTATTAAGACTTTTTTTCGTTCCAAATATTCTTCCACATTCTTCGCAATTTTCAGGCTTGATGTCAGTATGATGTTTAACCAGGTGTTCCTTTAAACGGGTATTTGTAGCATATCGGTTTTCGCACAGATCGCATCCATATTTTCGTTCTTTTTTATGAACAAGCCTAGTAAAGAAAATATTTAAAATTTTAATTACTAGTATTTTAGTTGGCACCCTCTATGAAAATGACATTCTAAATTTTAGAATTGTGGAGCAAACATGCAAAAACTGATAAATCCACTTTTTGCATATTTTGTCCTAAGTATCGATTCTTACTAATTTTGTAGCGCTTTCTTGATATAGCGCATCATATACAAGCAAAAGCCGATGATTCCCGTTTAAAATGGCATACTAAAGTGACTAGAGCAAATACCGATAAATCCATATTTCAAATGACTGAAGAGGAACAGGCTGTCCATATATAATTTTTCTAAAAAAGATTTTCTGAGTTTATTCTTATCATTAAGATTTTTTTCCCAGAATGCTTTTGTTTTGTTAAATGCACCGATAATAAAGATATTTTTTTTGTGTTATTTGGTTTGTTTTCAATCCAACATTATTAAAAAAAACAAGCCGTGAAGATATGTAATGCTACGCATTCAATGGAGCTCTCTACAACTAGAATTATGAAACAAAAGACGTCTACTCTATCTCTATCTCATTTTTGCTACACTTTCCAGCCAACCAAATAAATACTGTATTTGTTTTTCATACAACAAATACAGTATTTATTTGGTTGGCCGGAAAGTGTAGCAGTGAGCGGCACGAACGAACATAGCTAATGTGAATCTGTAGAATAAGATAATTCTACTAAAATTTAGATGACGCCAGTAATTTCTTTAATAAAAATATAGTTGCACTTTTCGCCCGACCAAGTAAATATTGTATTTGTTCAACAAAGAACAAATACAGAATTTGTTTGGTTGGGTGTAAGTGGGAGTGTATGTATGTCTTCTATCCTTTTTGGGTAGAACTTTTGTCCCTGTCTAATCTAACGGGAGAAATCTCCATTATATATTATTTTTCACAGTAAATGTATATTGCATTTTCCCAAATAATTTAAATAAAATAATTTAAAAAAAAATTAAATAAATTACCTTTTTTGAAAAACGAAAAAAAATTTTTTCAATTTTTTTTTTTTAATTATGTTTTTGCGAAAAACAAAAAAAAATTAAAAAAAAGTAAAAAGTCAATAAAAAAATTGTTTCAAAATTTTTCAAATTTATTTTTTTAAGTTTCTTTTTGTGAAAAACGAAAAAAAAATGAAATTTTTTTTTTTGAAAATTATTGTTTTTTATTTTTTTTTTTAAGTTTAACCCCCAATAACATTTATGTTTTCAGGGAGATTACTTTCAAAATTGGTAGAATTGATCCCTAGGGGACGTTCCAAGTATTACGTAACGCAAATTTTGATCATTTTGGACTTTTTTTGTTCCCCGCCTTCAAAATTTGCCGCCCAGTCCGCCCCTGATCACACTGTTCCTCAACGGCTTTGGGGCTCTTTTCTTCTCTATGACACTTATCTAAAGTTCATTTTATTAATGTATAGTTTTTTTTGAACTTCCCGCTTGTAAACATTCCTAAAGTTGCTATGGTAACGCGAAATTCGCATGCGTCGTAAGCCGGTTTGCAAGGCCCGTTTCACACAAGCCTAAAAGCGTTGACATTTGACATCACAGAACAGCCATTAACCAGTTCAATAAAATGAACTTTAATATTGATGCTTACCTAATATGATTATTTTTTGACGACAAACTAACAAATCCTTTGTCGCATATCTGGCACGTGTACGGCAAGTCGCCAGTATGCAACCTAGTGTGCGTCACCAAATTCGACGAGTGCGTAAATGCCTTTCCGCAAAATGTGCAAACGAACGGTTTTTCTCCCGTGTGAATTCGCTTGTGGTTCACCAAACTAGGTTCCTGGGTGAAAGTTTTTCCGCACACATCGCATTTGTAAGGTTTTTCACCTGCAATTTCATTTTATTAATGTCACTAACATGTCCAAAATTTAAAGAATTAGTCGCAGTTTTTGCAATAAAAAGAACGATTTAAAAAATAGGAATCAAAATTACAAAATGTTTTCCAAAAATGGGGTTCGCAAGCAAGTCCAAAACAACACATTGGCTTTTAAACTGGCTTTTTAAGTATGGTTTGTTTTTTCAAGCAAGATAGTAAATTAAAAATCACACAGTAAATATTTTCAAAACGGTTTCGAAAATTGGATGTGCGAAGATACTGCGTAGTTTATTTTATAAAATATAACTATATTCTACACACAAACATATACTATTCAAACCTGTTGTAAAAATATTTATTGTGCGATTTTTAATTTACTATCTTGCTTGAAAAAACAGACCATAGTTTTGAAAATTTTCTGGCAAGAATAGACGTGAATAGATCTGAATAACCCACGTGTTTTTTTATTTTACAGATTGGAAAATGATTTATTTTACCCATTCAATTGTCACTTGTCAAATTATTTTCTTGTAAATGTAATTAAAAATTTGAATAAAAATATAAATTTCTAAGCTATTTATTGGCTAAAACTTTGTATGTCACTCGTGAGTAAACTAATATTGCTTTCTAAAATTAACCCAAGAGGCTGGAGGCAATATATAGTGCCTAGGATATGCTAGTTTTCTCTCCTAAGAGATTATGGTACAATTTTACTTCACTCAAGGTATGTATAAAACTTGAAGTAAAATATTTTGTAAGATTAGGGAGTAGCGGGGCAAAAATCCCTAAAAAATGTTTTAAGTAATTTGTGCACAGCCCCTTAGACTTAACTCACCTGTATGTCTTCGAAGATGTACGTTTAAATTACACGATTTTGCGAAAGATTTACCACATACAGAACACATGTATGGTTTTTCTCCTGTATGGGTGCGAAGATGAACCTGTAAGTAACTGAATGTTGCGAATTTTCGATTGCAAATTGTACATTCATGTTGAGGGTTGTCTGAAAAAAAAACTTAAGTTGATAAAGTAATACAGTTTTACTGACCAATAAAAAATGAATCCACTCCTCAAAAACCGAAAAATCTCTTCTCTATATATAAAAATCTTATAGAAATTATAGTAAATCCAAGTCCAAGATGAAGTGGATGTAAACAAAAGAACCGCGCACGACGGCCGCGGGCGCGTGGTTTTATTGGTTAAAACACTCGAATGTTGCGAGAGTAGGGATGTAGAAAATTAAACAGGTCAGTACGTGTAAAATATAAAATAAATCAAAATTACATTAAAAAATACTAATAACTTATTATAATTTATTTTCAAACATTAAGAAATTATTTTCAATAACATAAACAAAATTTAATCTTGTGTGATATTTTGTGTTTAAACACGCAGAAAAGTATTTAGCGTAAAATTAAATAAAATAAAAATTAAATTTAAAAAAATGCTATATTTTATTTAATAAATAAAATAAATAACTACCCTGCTGAAAATGACGGATCTGGGCGAGTATAAATGGTGCATAAACCGGACTTGAGCGGATGAAATTCACCCGCTCAAGTCCGGTCTATGCAACATTTATACCCGCGCAGACCCGTCATTTTCAATAGGGTAATAACAAACCATGATTTTTTTACATTAAAATAATATGAGTTTTAATATGTGTATTAAGACTTTTTTTCGTTCCAAATATTCTTCCACATTCTTCGCAATTTTCAGGCTTGATGTCAGTATGATGTTTAACCAGGTGTTCCTTTAAACGGGTATTTGTAGCATATCGGTTTTCGCACAGATCGCATCCATATTTTCGTTCTTTTTTATGAACAAGCCTAGTAAAGAAAATATTTAAAATTTTAATTACTAGTATTTTAGTTGGCACCCTCTATGAAAATGACATTCTAAATTTTAGAATTGTGGAGCAAACATGCAAAAACTGATAAATCCACTTTTTGCATATTTTGTCCTAAGTATCGATTCTTACTAATTTTGTAGCGCTTTCTTGATATAGCGCATCATATACAAGCAAAAGCCGATGATTCCCGTTTAAAATGGCATACTAAAGTGACTAGAGCAAAAACCGATAAATCCATATTTCAAATGACTGAAGAGGAACAGGCTGTCCATATATAATTTTTCTAAAAAAGATTTTCTGAGTTTATTCTTATCATTAAGATTTTTTTCCCAGAATGCTTTTGTTTTGTTAAATGCACCGATAATAAAGATATTTTTTTTGTGTTATTTGGTTTGTTTTCAATCCAACATTATTAAAAAAAACAAGCCGTGAAGATATGTAATGCTACGCATTCAATGGAGCTCTCTACAACTAGAATTATGAAACAAAAGACGTCTACTCTATCTCTATCTCATTTTTGCTACACTTTCCAGCCAACCAAATAAATACTGTATTTGTTTTTCATACAACAAATACAGTATTTATTTGGTTGGCCGGAAAGTGTAGCAGTGAGCGGCACGAACGAACATAGCTAATGTGAATCTGTAGAATAAGATAATTCTACTAAAATTTAGATGACGCCAGTAATTTCTTTAATAAAAATATAGTTGCACTTTTCGCCCGACCAAGTAAATATTGTATTTGTTCAACAAAGAACAAATACAGAATTTGTTTGGTTGGGTGTAAGTGGGAGTGTATGTATGTCTTCTATCCTTTTTGGGTAGAACTTTTGTCCCTGTCTAATCTAACGGGAGAAATCTCCATTATATATTATTTTTCACAGTAAATGTATATTGCATTTTCCCAAATAATTTAAATAAAATAATTTAAAAAAAAATTAAATAAATTACCTTTTTTGAAAAACGAAAAAAAATTTTTTCAATTTTTTTTTTTTAATTATGTTTTTGCGAAAAACAAAAAAAAATTAAAAAAAAGTAAAAAGTCAATAAAAAAATTGTTTCAAAATTTTTCAAATTTATTTTTTTAAGTTTCTTTTTGTGAAAAACGAAAAAAAAATGAATTTTTTTTTTTTGAAAATTATTGTTTTTTATTTTTTTTTTAAGTTTAACCCCCAATAACATTTATGTTTTCAGGGAGATTACTTTCAAAATTGGTAGAATTGATCCCTAGGGGACGTTCCAAGTATTACGTAACGCAAATTTTGATCATTTTGGACTTTTTTTGTTCCCCGCCTTCAAAATTTGCCGCCCAGTCCGCCCCTGATCACACTGTTCCTCAACGGCTTTGGGGCTCTTTTCTTCTCTATGACACTTATCTAAAGTTCATTTTATTAATGTATAGTTTTTTTTGAACTTCCCGCTTGTAAACATTCCTAAAGTTGCTATGGTAACGCGAAATTCGCATGCGTCGTAAGCCGGTTTGCAAGGCCCGTTTCACACAAGCCTAAAAGCGTTGACATTTGACATCACAGAACAGCCATTAACCAGTTCAATAAAATGAACTTTAATATTGATGCTTACCTAATATGATTATTTTTTGACGACAAACTAACAAATCCTTTGTCGCATATCTGGCACGTGTACGGCAAGTCGCCAGTATGCAACCTAGTGTGCGTCACCAAATTCGACGAGTGCGTAAATGCCTTTCCGCAAAATGTGCAAACGAACGGTTTTTCTCCCGTGTGAATTCGCTTGTGGTTCACCAAACTAGGTTCCTGGGTAAAAGTTTTTCCGCACACATCGCATTTGTAAGGTTTTTCACCTGCAATTTCATTTTATTAATGTCACTAACATGTCCAAAATTTAAAGAATTAGTCGCAGTTTTTGCAATAAAAAGAACGATTTAAAAAATAGGAATCAAAATTACAAAATGTTTTCCAAAAATGGGGTTCGCAAGCAAGTCCAAAACAACACATTGGCTTTTAAACTGGCTTTTTAAGTATGGTTTGTTTTTTCAAGCAAGATAGTAAATTAAAAATCACACAGTAAATATTTTCAAAACGGTTTCGAAAATTGGATGTGCGAAGATACTGCGTAGTTTATTTTATAAAATATAACTATATTCTACACACAAACATATACTATTCAAACCTGTTGTAAAAATATTTATTGTGCGATTTTTAATTTACTATCTTGCTTGAAAAAACAGACCATAGTTTTGAAAATTTTCTGGCAAGAATAGACGTGAATAGATCTGAATAACCCACGTGTTGTTTTATTTTACAGATTGGAAAATGATTTATTTTACCCATTCAATTGTCACTTGTCAAATTATTTTCTTGTAAATGTAATTAAAAATTTGAATAAAAATATAAATTTCTAAGCTATTTATTGGCTAAAACTTTGTATGTCACTCGTGAGTAAACTAATATTGCTTTCTAAAATTAACCCAAGAGGCTGGAGGCAATATATAGTGCCTAGGATATGCTAGTTTTCTCTCCTAAGAGATTATGGTACAATTTTACTTCACTCAAGGTATGTATAAAACTTGAAGTAAAATATTTTGTAAGATTAGGGAGTAGCGGGGCAAAAATCCCTAAAAAATGTTTTAAGTAATTTGTGCACAGCCCCTTAGACTTAACTCACCTGTATGTCTTCGAAGATGTACGTTTAAATTACACGATTTTGCGAAAGATTTACCACATACAGAACACATGTATGGTTTTTCTCCTGTATGGGTGCGAAGATGAACCTGTAAGTAACTGAATGTTGCGAATTTTCGATTGCAAATTGTACATTCATGTTGAGGGTTGTCTGAAAAAAAAACTTAAGTTGATAAAGTAATACAGTTTTACTGACCAATAAAAAATGAATCCACTCCTCAAAAACCGAAAAATCTCTTCTCTATATATAAAAATCTTATAGAAATTATAGTAAATCCAAGTCCAAGATGAAGTGGATGTAAACAAAAGAACCGCGCACGACGGCCGCGGGCGCGTGGTTTTATTGGTTAAAACACTCGAATGTTGCGAGAGTAGGGATGTAGAAAATTAAACAGGTCAGTACGTGAGCACTTGCAATGAAGCGTACAATGCATTGCAATGGACCGTCATATAGAAATATTTTGTTTTGAGTCCTACCCTGTCACTAAATCCGTTGTATTCACGTGCGTTTGTTTACACAAACTGCATCTTGAAGTTAAATATACTATAGTTATAATAATTAGTTATAATAATATACCGGGTGTTACAAGACCAAGACACACCCCTTTTTTTTCTTTATTTTAAAAGAGATTCCAATTTTGAAACATCTCTTATTGCCATAAAATGTCAAGTTTAAACATAAAAAGTACATTTAACATTTTTGGTATCAATGTAATTAGAATGAAGTGTAGAATTGAAATATGTAAAAAAATATAGGGTGTCCCATTTAAAAATCGAAAGTTGGTGTCATTTCCGGTTAAACCGGATGTTAAAAGTTGACGTTTTATGGCAACATATTTTCCAAATTTGAAATCTCTAACTTTTAAAATAAAGAAAAAAAGGGGGTGTACCTTGGTCTTGTAACACCCAGTTTAGCTGTCTTACCATTATGTCGTTTTTTGTGTTCTGTAAGAATTCGATTTATTTTAAACCCTTTTCCACATATTTGGCACTGAAAAGGTCTTTCTGAAGTATGAGTTTTCTTATGCTGACGTAAATTCCTTTTATCTTTATAACATTTTCCACATGCATCACACTGATGTAGAATATCCGCTTTTTCCTGTCTTTTCCTTCTTTTATTTGGTTCTTCTTCTATGGGGCATTTTACTTTGACTAGAACTTTAACTTTAGGTGTTTCTATGGAACTATTTTCAGTCAGTTCATTTTCTTCGAAATTAACATCATTATTTTCATCATTTTCTTCTTTAATTTCAATATTAGGTATTTCAGTCAGTTCATTTTCTTCGAAGTTAAAACCATTATTTTCTTCTTTAATTACACTGTTTTCAATATTTTTTGATGAGTTATCTATTGTGTTTTTCTTTGTCTCGAAAAAGTCTTTCAATTTTTTATCGTTTTCTATAACCGAATTTCGGTATTTAAAATATTTAACTAATATGATTTCACATTTTTTGCACATTTTCGAAGGTAAATTATCATTTTTTTCGGCCTAAATTAAGTAAAAATTTATAAAATTACATAAAAACTGTAAATAAACAACCTACCTGTAATGAAGCATACGCATTTAACATAGAATAATAGTTAACCTTTAATAATTTATGTTTCACTTTTAGCTCTTTTGAAGGGTCTTTGTCTAAACACATTCTACAAATGTTTTTAAAATCTAGCGATGTCATTATATTAAAAAAAATTTTTCGAAAGTGAACACGAGATAGGTTATGTTTAAAAAGGAAGAGATGTTCCTGATAATTGTAATGTAACATTTACAAAAGTAGTTCAAATGTACAGTTGCAAGCTCAGACATGTCTGTAAGGGCCACTTGCACCAAATTTTGGTACGGGATTAAGTTAAAAATGCTGCGTTCTGATTGGTCAGCTGTCAATTTAATCCAAGTTTAAAGTTAAACCAGCATTGGTGCAAGTGGCCCTAAAACAAACGACAGTCTACTTTCAATCGGTTAAAAATTTGCGTTGGTGAAGAAAACCGTGATTAATTTTGATTGTGATTAGCAAGTGAGTGTTTATTTTAATAAATAATAATACATAAATTTAAACATGTTACCTGTTTGTTTATTGAATATATATAACTTTAGTTTTGTGCTGACTAAAATGGTGGATTTTTTAAGTTTGAAACTGGAAACCTAAAGAAGGTAAAAATAAAACAAATATATGTTAAAAGTTCATATTTTATTATGAAAATAATTTCTTATTAAATAGTGCTTCTTGTATTTACATCTATTTAAGCCTTTTTATGTGATTTTTTATGTTTATTTAGACTGCTTCTTGTTCCAAACGCTTTTCCACAAAGTTCGCACGTTTCAGGTTTGCTGTCTGTGTGTGACATGAGATGATCTTTTAATCCCTGATTTGTGCTGTATCTATTTTCGCATATGTTACACGCGTAGTTTCTTTCCTTTTTGTGTACCATCCTGTTAAAAAAGTGCCAGATTATAATTGGAACAAGTATATATACTCTTCACAGCGCTAGATCTAGCGCTTACGCGCTTTAGAAGAGTATAATACGGTAGTTTCGAATTTTCCAAAATCGCCAAATTTAGGCGAATTAATCATAGACAAAAAATTATTTAATAACCTACATGTGTCTCATGAAAAAATAAGTAACTTTAAAAATGTCCGTCCGATATCACGTTAAATTAACTCAAGAACGAATTATACGATCGACTTGAAATTTTCAGGGAACATCAAATTCTGTGAGAGGTCGATCCATATATACCGGGTGTTTCGGGAAGGTGGTTCACCCCCCCTTAACTTTTTTACTTTTTAGGTAGGATCATGAAATTTGCAGGAGCTATATAATTATGAAGCTAAAGTGTGCAACGTTTTTTTACATCGAAATTTAATTCGTATATTAAAGCACTTATTCCATAACACGTTTTTAGCGCACTAGTACGCAAGCGGCTTGTTTTCTAAACTTGTACTCGTGCGCTAAAAATATGTTATGAAACTAGTACTTTAATATACTATATGAATTTTCGTTGCAAACTTCAGCTTCATGTATAATTTAGGATTTTTTGACATGGTTAGACATTTTTTGGCACACCCCGTATCGGTTATAGCCTATTTATATGTAGTTTTTAAAGCAGTAAATATTAGCAATTTTAAAGACACCACTTACCAATTAAAAAAAATGTGAAGAATTTATTATGGAATGCAAAGCATTACATATCTCCACGGTTTGTTTTTATACTATTAAAGATGTATTAGTACCTAATGTATTCAAAAATTTTATTATTATACTATTCATAGCGCGTAGCGCTAGAATAGTATTATAAGGTAATTCTGAATTTCCCAAAATCGCCAAAAAATAAGAAACTTTACAAATCTCCGTCTGTCCGTCTGTCTGTCCGTTCGATGTCACATTTTTTGTGGACACGATAACTCAAGTAAAAAAAAAACAAAATTTATTTTGTTTTTCAAAAAAAAAATTCTAAATTTATTTTGTTTTTCAATTTTTTTTTTAGTATTTGGAAAAATGCAATATGCCATCTACTGCGAATATGGTATATAATGAAATGCGTAGCATTATGTAAGCTTATTGCATCACCAATAAACTTTGGATTTTAATTACATATCTTCACGGCTTGTTATTTCTTGCCGTCAATTTATTTTTGCCGTAAACATAATCTTACCGTACATGCGTCTTTAAACATCCCGAACTGACAAAACCTTTTTTGCAAACTTCGCACTTGTACGGCAAATCCCCCGTATGTATCCTTGTGTGAACAATCAACGTAGAAGAGTGCGTAAATGATTTTCCGCAATAGCTGCACGTGAAGGGCTTTTCTCCAGTATGAATTCGTTTGTGCTTGATCATGCTTGATTCTTGAGTGAATTTTTTATCGCAAACGTCACACTGATATGGCATCTCACCAGTGTGTATCCTAAAGTAAAAATTAAAGTATTTTATCTATGGTCTGTTTTTTCATGCTAGATAGTAAATTAAAAATCGCACAGTATATATTTTTACAACAGGTTTGAAAAGTATATGTTTTTGTATAGAATATAGTTATGTTTTATAAAATAAACTACGCAGTATATTCGCACATCCAATATTCGAATCTGTTTTGAAAATATTCACTGTGCGATTTTTAATTTACTATCTTGCTTGATGAAACAGACCATAGATAGATCTGAGCTCTGGTCATTACACAGAAATATATAACATGACTCATGATACATGAGCCATATTTTATGGCGTAATTATTACCTAAGATGAACATACAGGTTTGAGGATTGGCTAAACGATTTGCCACAAACTGAACACATATAGGGGGTTTCCCCTGTGTGTGTGCGAAGATGAGCTTGTAGATAGCTGGGCATCGTGAATTTTCGGTGACAGACAGTGCACTCGTGTGATGGATTTTCTAAGAAAAAAAGTGTTGATATTATAATAAATATTTTTATTTTATTAGTGACATGTTTTGTCTCATATGGATGTCACTTTCAGGCCTTAACCTTTTCATGACGTTTGTTTGTTTGTTAATATTATAATAAATATTTTTATTTTGTTAGTGACATGTTTTGTCTCATATGGATGTCACTTCCAGGCCTTAACCTTTTCATGACGTTTGTTTCAACATACCTAGCTGTGTATACAGATAGTAAATTAGACTCTACTAATGAGCAGTAAAAAACTGTAGTTGTACTTAAAAGTATGCATTTATGTATGTGTGTATGTGCAAGACAGGAATTAAAAAAATCTTTATGAAAATGAGTTTATTAGTCAAAACACATTGCTATTGTAATAGCAGTATTGGTATTTAATTCAAAATATCTTACCTGAGTGTCGCCTTTTGTGTTCAGACAAAACTCCACTCATTTTAAACCGTTTCCCACAAATCTGGCATTGATAGGGTCTGTCAGAACTATGTGTTTTTTTGTGTTGTCGCAAATTACTTTTATCATTAAAGCATTTTCCACAAGTATCACATTGATGTATCACTTTTGATTTTTTATGTTTGTTTTGATCAACATTCTCTGTATATTCAGTTTTAACAGTGTCAGTAGGACCAGATGTATCTGCAGGTTCAAAACTGTCTTCTTCATCAGTTTCTGCTTGAACTGTTTTAATTTCTTCTATTTTTACTTTTTTTTCTGTTTTTACTATTTCTTCTGTTTTTACATTTTCTTCTTTTTGTTCAGTTTTTATAATTTCTTCTAAAACAATTTTTTTCTTTGACTCCAATAGTTCTTTCAGTTTTTGATCATTTTTTATTACAGTATTTCGAAATTTATAGTTCTTTAATAATAAATTTTCACATTTTTTACACATTTTTGTGGGTAAACTATCGTTTTTATCAGCCTAAACATAATAATCAGAATGTACACAAAACTTGAAAAAATTGTAAACAAACATAAAATAACGTAAATAAACAAATTACCTGTATCGAAGCACAAATATTCAACATGGAATAATAATCAATGTCTAATGACTTATTTTTGAGATTTAAATCTTTTGTGGGATCTTTATCTAAGCAAATTCTGCAAATATTTTCAAAATCTAAAACATCCATATCCTTAAATCACTAGCAAGAAATTTTAAAGAGGTTATGTATGTCTTATTTATTAGTGTTGTTCTAAATATCTGAATAATTCTTGGGTGTATTGTCCAAGCGGTAACTATCATGGACATTCTTAGTTCATACAACATTACTAGATGGCGCTAACGCCATATTATCGAATTAATTGGAGGAGTTTTTTTGTGTGTTGTAAGCTTTAAATGTTTAATCGTACAAAATTAGCCTATTTAATTAGGATATATCGATACCCCCAAGCAACAAAGCCGTAACTCATATATTGTCATTTTTCACGACAGCTAAATTTCTAAAATATTTTTTTTTTGTATTTAAGGGTGGGCAAATGATTGAAGTGGAAAAGGTAGCCATGTGATACATCATTTGAAAGCTTATAAAATTCTCTATTTAACTGTATAAGTATTTATTTTTTATTTATTGTTTGTTTCTGATAATATTCAAGTTTTAAATTTCTTACTTTAGTGTTTTTAGGTAAACTTTTGGCTAAAATAGCATGTGGAGAAATCTAAGTAGTACCACCTTGTGTATCTTTTTTCAAGGCGTTTACCTATGAGTATAACTCAAAATGGGTCTAACTTGAGTTACATCCTTGTTGGATGGGGGTGTCGATATGATATTAGGTAGTACAGATGAAAATTTATTGTTTTTAATTTAAAAACACTAAATTTTAAAAGTACATATAAACTACATTTTAAATATTTATATACTTTTATGTAACATTTAATTTAATTTGACTTTTTGTATGTATTTTTAAGTGTTTTCTTATGCAGCCTTTAGTTCTGAAGGTTTTCTTGCAGATTTTACATACTTCAGGTCTTGCATCGCTGTGAGTTAACATATGGTCCTTCAAACTTTGTCCTTTACTGAATCTGTTATGACAAATTTCACATTTAAAGTTGCGTTCTTTGTTATGGGCCAATCTACAAAACAAGTTATTAAGGTTTATTATGACTTTTGGTAAGTAGTCAACTCGGTATACAGCTATAGCCAAGCAAAGAAGAATATTTTTTTCTATGTAAGACAAACAATCAAAGGATTTTCTTCTTAAGAAATAGTATATTGTTTTACTAAGAGGAAAAGTGAAGCTTTTTTTACTAGTCTGTAGAATTTACGACGCGAAGCGGAGTCCGGAAACTACAGACGAGTAAAAAAAAGCACTTTTCCTCTGAGTGAAACATACTATTTTTTCTTCAAGTATCCTATATATATATATTAAATATTAATTTATTCAGTAATAAAGTATGTTTTGTTTATTAAAATAGGCCAATAAAACCCTTTTGAAATGAACTTAAACCTTCCTTAGCTCATTTTAATTTTTTTTCACAGGCTAAATCGTACACTTTTCGCGATTTCGATGGTAACTTGTCCAATGTAGCATTTGCAATTTCGGAGAGATTTGTAGGTGTATAAACCATATATTCTTCTTCAATCATTTTTAATCAATTTCACACAAGGTTTTTGCACAGAATCTCGAGTCAACCACCTGTTTACATAATAAACAAACAAGTTTAAAGTATGGCTGTCATCAAAGTCAAAGAGTGCTGCCGCCAGTGGTGGTTTTGCTAACTAACTTTTTTTTACGGCGTACAACAATGAACTCATTTTTTTACTGTAAAAAAATAGATCACTTCTAACTAGTGTGTTCAGTCATAAAATATGAACATTTTAGTACGCTTGAAGAAAAAAACTATTTTTTTGTGTACTTATTTTACTTACCTTATGTGAGATTTCATAGAGGCCGAATTAGTAAACCCTTTCTCGCACAGAGGGCACTTATAGGGCAACTCGCCGGTGTGACTTCTAGTGTGTATAGTCAAACTGTACATGTATGAAAATGACTTTCCACAGTACGTGCAAGTGAATGGTTTTTCACCAGTGTGGATTCTTTTGTGTTTTATCATTCCGGATTCCTGAGTGAATTTCCGGTGACAAACGTCACATTCGTATGGAGTTTCCCCAGTATGTATACGGAAGTGGGTGGATAGATTCGAGCTCTGGGAAAACTTTTTCCCACAAACGGAACACATGTACGGTTTTTCGCCCGTATGAGTGCGTAAATGCTCCTTTAGGTAACCGGGAAGTATGAATTTTTTGTTGCAGAATGTGCATTCATGTATTGGTTCACCTGAAAAAAAAATATCCATGGATTCCATGTTTTTGTTAGTATTTTGCAGATCTGATTCAGATTATCTGAACTTAAAACAATATGCAAATTGTCAAGTCTTGGTTTATTAAAAAATATATAAACTTTTAAGGCAACTCAAAACCAAAAACCTTCAAATTTAGTATTACATTAAATTCGCAGATAATATTGTTCATTAAAAAAAAACACCCTCTATAAGGGTAAAATTTTATGCAAGAAAAGGACGCAACACGTGGCTTAAACGTGTAGCTTTGAACGCGTCCCAGCAACATTTACTTTACTGCTGTATCAACACAATAGTTTATATTTTTAGAAATTCCAACAATTCGCCAGTGGACAGCATTAAGTCCAAAGTCCCTTAACACTATACTTACAGGGTTATCGTCGAGATTCTTTAGTACGCTTGGCAAAATTAATTTTTTTTGGTATATCAATAGCATTTAACGTTCCCGTGCCCTTTCTTACGACGTTGCCATTGCCGAATCTGATCTAGAACAAGACGCAGTACGCGGGAAAAAGGTTGATCTGACAACCCTGGACGCGCAACTACGTCACTAAGGATGCATCAGGGCTCTCACCTCTCGCAGGCAGAAGGCCATACGGATGGTAACCTTGGGGTATAGTGTTAAAGGACTGGGTTAGGTCTCCCCTTTTTCCAGATAAAATGTTACCTCTGCCTGTAAGCCTATACCTGTATGCAGTCTTTTATGTTCAGATAGGTTTCCACTCATTTTAAACCGCTTCCCACATATTTGACATTGATAGGGCCTTTCTGTGCTGTGGGACCTTTTATGTTGGTTCAAATTACTCTTGTCATTAAAGCATTTTCCACAAGCATCACACTGATGAAGAACCTTATTTTTCTTATGTCCAGTTTTCTTCAATGTTTGTTTCATTTTGTTTATATTGACTTTCACTATATCTGCCAGGTTGGTTTTATCTTCATAATAATCTTCTCCTAGTTCTACATCATTATCCAGGTAGCTGTCTTCATCTTCCTCTTTAATTTCAATATTTTCTTCTATTTTTATATGTTTTTCCTCGTATTTTTCTATTTCTATATTGTTCTTTAGATTTACTATTTCTCTTAATTTTGTATCGTTTTTTATGACCAAATTACGAAATTGGTAGTAGTTTACTAGCACTTTTTCGCATTTTTTACACATCTTGTTTGGTAAATTATCATTTTCTTCAGCCTGAATTACATTAAACAAACTTATATATAGCTGAATTAAATATACAAGTCCGTCAATTTAAACTATAATTTACGAACACTTTGATAATATCAAATTGATATACAGGGTGTACTCTCAGGTGTACTACAATTTTTTACACAGTCTATATCTCTGTTGTTATAAAGGATTAAAATTTGATCAAAAAAAAATTACGTACCTTATTGAACTAACTCCCTTAGCACCACCCGCAAATTTGTTTTTTTAACGTCACCCCACTATTTTCTTAAGCGATTATTATACGGTATATTCTACTATTCTACTACTACTACTACTAATGGGATATATTTAAGCAGCTTTAAAACACTAGATTTGACCCTACACAAAGAAACCCAGTTAGTGTGTCACATTAACGAATTTATTTTTTTTGTCGGATTCTTATGTAAAACAGTTTTTTACATAAGATGTGGGGATGTCATTGGAAAAACGAAATTGGGGTGGGTCATAAGGGGTAATTAATTTTTAATTTTAATAGAGATATTAACTGTGTAAAACATTATGGGACACCCTGTAGATACTTAAAATTTGTTTAAAGTTATCACGCGAAGAACTTGCAACTATAATTCGACTTTAAACAATATGTAAACAAAATAACTTACCTGTACGGAAACACAAGTAGTTAAAATGAAATAGTAATTCAAATCCAATTTTTTGTGTTTAACACTTAGCTCCTTAATAGAACTTTGATCTAAGCACAATCTGCATATATTACTAAAATCTAAGGAATCCATTTTTATAACAATTTATTTTTTAAAGTATTTAGGTTGTTTCAAATAAAAGTGATGTTCCAGGTATATTCATGTGGGTCTTACTGTATAGGGGAAAGTTGGGAAAGTTGAAACAGGGAGGAGGGTGTTCAGAAAGTTAAATTTGACCGTTAAACGAGAAGATAATTCGGAGGAGGGATCAATTCGGGGGAGAAATCAATTTGGGGGAGAGATCATGTTTAAATAAAATTGAAATTATAAATCTTTGCTTTTATTAATTTACAATTTTAAAATTACAATACTTTAAAATTTTAAGTATTTAAAAAAAAGACAAAGCATACTGCGCTTAGAAAGTATACAGGGTGATTTTTTTAAATAACCCCACCATTTTTATTTGCATTTATTGTATCCCTATAATATAATAAATTTAAAGAAACTGCTCAAAGGGGAAACGTCATGTGCCCCTTTGAGCAATATATTTTTAAATTATATGGGTAGTTATTATGCTCTGTTGGCTATTATGGAGTTATGTGTTATAAGAGTTTCTTGCACTTAATGATGCTTGATCTGCCTGATTTTTTAAATGTAATTTCGTATGTTTATTTAAACCATTTTTCGTTCTGAAAGTTCTTCCACATATTTTACACATTTCCGGCCTCAAGTCGGTGTGTGTAATTAAATGGTCTTTCAAACTCTGACTCTGGCTTAATTTCACGTGACATATTTTGCATTCGTAGTTCTTTTCCTTATTATGGGCCAATCTAAAATAAAAAATTATGAAGCCTATTTTTTGTTTATTACCTAATAAACACATTCAACAAAAGAATGCATATGACGTCAAAGGACTGAAATTTTAATACCGAGTTCGAGTGTACCTAATTTTTTAAGACTTAGTCACACTACAGAGTACTATTTGATTCAGGCGCAGAGTGGGATTCTTTCGTTAAATGGAATTTAATTTAATTTTAGAGATGATTAGACGTAAAATTATAATCGAGATATTGATATAAGACAAATCGCGCGAAGCTGCTAGCGCAATAATCAGTCCCCCCAAATAAAACTATAAAAGTAAAATTACGCATATATTTTTTACATATACATATTACATATGCATATATATAGGGGGCTCAAGCCCCCCCCCCCCAAAATTTGGACCTGGTTACGCCCCAGGCAGTGCCTGGCGTTAGGATTTTTTAACAGGTTCGCATTAAGGAAAACGTGATTTATATTATTTATCAACAACATTACTTAGTAGGTATACAGGTATTGTTTTTTGTATAATTATAGTAAAAGTGTTATGTAAGAAATCATCCTAGTATTTTATTTTCAAAGTAAATTATTTTTTTTCTAAATTACCTTTCGACGTCTACCATTTCTTTGTCAAAAAGTACAAACCATGTGGCATATTTTGAGTACCTTGTTTTGGAAGGCCTGAAGTTTGGATGAAAGAATTTTAATAAGGGTGATTTTGTTCCAGACTGTGACTCCATAGAGGAGTATTGGCTTTAGGGTCGGGTTGTAGAGAAAAAGTTTGTTTTTAATGGATAGGGCGCTTTTCTCACCTATTAGGAGGTAGAGTTTGTAGTGACGGTGACTGACTATTTGGAGGGTGTTTTTCACGTGCTGATCCCACTTACGTTTTCGTACGTAAGTAATGCCTAGGTATTTAACACGCTTTTTCCAGTTAATGTCTTAGTCATTTATCTGAATGGGTTGAGGTAAGGCCTTTCTTTTTCTGGAGAATAAAATGCCTTTCGTTTTGTTAACGTTTACTTCAATAACCATTGAGTAGAGTCCACCTGGAGTGCGTTAATAACTTGCGTATACGCTTAGGGTTTTTAGCTTTTGCTAGAACACCGGTGTTGTCGGCGAACAAGGACAAAGAGTTGCCGTTTTTGGAATATCCGCGATATTTTTAGAATATTTTTAAAAATCCCAATAATTTTCCAGTAGGGACGATTAATTGTGATCTGCATAGGTCAAGACACTAGATTAATTAAGTCTAGTGGCGACGCCACCAATACAATATAGTGTCCTTAGCTTTTGTCCCTCCCCTTTATTTCTATAAAATATTAACCCTTGTTTTAATTTTTACATAAATCTACTCCTATTGTAACTTCAAAATGCTTGATATCACGATTTATTTTTTTTTAATTGAAAGGCTTACCGTATATGAACTTTCATACTTCCTGAGGTAGTAAACCCCTTTAGACAAATTTGGCAGGTGTACGGTAACTCTCCCGTATGCGTGCGCATATGAACCTGCAAACTGTAAGCACTGGAAAGTGACTTCCCACATGTCTGGCAAGTGAACAATTTTTCCCCGGTATGCGTTCTTTTGTGCTTGACCAGACTAGTTTCTTGCGTGAACCTTTTTTGGCACAGGTCACATTGGTAAGGCATCTCACCAGTATGAATTCGAATGTGGACAGACAGATTTTGGGACTGCGAAAAGGCTTTTCCACACTCATGACAAACGTACGGTTTTTCACCTGTGTGCGTCAGCATGTGTCGTTTTAGATTTCGTGCGCGTAGGAATTTTTTTTTGCAGACATAACATTCAAAATCATAATCGCCTGGAAACAAAAAACAAATTTTATTCACAATCAAATTACAATAACCAATACTTGCACTGTAAGTGTTTAAGAAAGTAGTGTATTGTTATAGTTATTAAAAAGCAGTTAACAATTTTTATTACTGACCAATAGAATACAAATTGGGCCTGCCCTGATATTTAAATTAATTAAAAAGCTTTTGTCTTATAAATATTCCTTGGCTATTATGAAAAAAATACTTCTATTCGTTTATAGATGTCGCGGCGTCATAAGGTATTAGTAGGGTACAAAGGCACCTATGCTGTGGTATTAGTAAAAAATTAATTTTTAGGTTACGTTTATATAAAGCCCAAACTGTTCACAATGTACATTGTTATAATTCCAGCCATTTAAGGATATTTTAAGACAAAGCATTTGCTTTTTGATAGCAGTATATTTACCTGTATGCAGTTTTTTGTGTTCAGATAAATTTCCGCCTAGTTTAAATCGTTTTCCACATATTTGGCATTGATAAGGTCTCTCGGAATTATGTGTTCTCTTGTGTTGACGTAAATTTTCTTTAAATCCAAATGATTTTTCACATTCGTCACATTGAAACATTCCTTTAACTTTTTTCCTACCACTTTTTGTTCTAATGTATGTTTCGTCATCAGATTTTGCCCTTTTTCTGTAGGTTCTTTTCACTTTTTTTGTTTCGCTCTCTTTGCACTCCATTTTGATGAATTCTATCAATTTGCAGTTATCTTCTATATCACTATTGTAGGTTTCCAAATTGCTATCTTGATAAATTTCGTATGCTGCATCAGTTTCTTCCAATTTTACAGGTTCATTTTTTAATACAATTAATTCTTTTAACTTTGTATCATTCTCTATAACAGAACTGCGAAAAGAGTAATAGTTCACTAGAACCTTTTCACATTTTTTGCACATCTTGGATGGTAAATGATCGTTTTCCATTGCCTAAAAAACTTTCACATAAATAATCCAATCCAATTCCAGTATGGCCAGATTGATCTAGTGTATTGTTGAGGGTAACAGGATTAGACTGGAATGTTCCATACCCGTTCCCCTTCCTTTGGATTTAATAATACTAAGCTTACTTAAATAAAAAAAAGTAAACAAAAACATCTTACCTGTATTGAGAAACAAGTACTCAAGAGAAAGTAGTAATCTACGTCAAATTTTTTGTGCCTCACACTTAAATCTTTAATGGCATCTTTATCCAAACACAATCTACATATATTTTCAAAATCTAGTGACTCCATTTTCTTAAAAAAACCAAACACCAATTATGTCACAAATCTTCTCTTAGGTTATGTTTGGGTTTTAAGAGTCGTTCCAAGTTAGAACTCCCAACCATTTTTTGTGTAAGAAACCGGTATAAAAATGCTCACTCGGCAGTTAGTATTAAAAACACTGTCCACATTAAATGGAGATTTCTCCCGTTAGATTCGACAGGGACAAAAGTTCTACCCAAAAAGGATAGAAGACATACATACACTCCCACTTCCACCCAACCAAACAAATTCTGTATTTGTTCTTTGTTGAACAAATACAATATTTACTTGGCCGTGCGAAAAGTGTAACTATATTATTTTTATTAAAGAAATTACTGGCGCCATCTAAATTTTAGTAGAATTATCTTATTCTACAGATTCACATTAGCTATGTTCGTTCGTGCCGCTCACTGCTACACTTTCCGGCCAACCAAATAAATACTGTATTTGTTGTATGAAAAACAAATACAGTATTTATTTGGTTGGCTGGAAAGTGTAGCACAAATGAGATAGAGATAGGGTAGACGTCTTTTGTTTCATAATTCTAGTTGTAGAGAGCTCCATTAAAAACACTAATAAAATAAATCGAATCCTGGGCATATCAATGTTGTTGCTGGAGAACCATAAACGGTCTTTCCGCGGCGAACACCCTTCAAAGAATGTATTACACATATTTATTTAGGCCAAGGGCGTCATTTCGTCGTACAGGGGAAGCGACCGCCCCCCCCCTGGCATTTTAGAATTAGGCCATTAGGTCTTAAAAATTAACAATGTTTAAAGCAATAAATATCTGCCTTCTTATAAATGTTTAGTTACCTTATAATGCGTAAAAATTATAATTAAATTAATAATTGATTAGTTGTATTATAGCTAACAGTGCCGGATCCACTCCCTCCTAATGGAGGGTAATTACCCCCCTCCCCAGGATAAAATAATTGTAAAATTTGTAGCAATTTTTTTTTCTAAATACCCATTTTCATGATATAAATAAAGGGAGGTTGAAACCTCCTACACAGAAAAAGCAGTAAGTAGCGCCAAAACGAGCTTTTTTTAAGGTATATATTGCGTGTTCAAGTGGACCATAGACCTTTAAATTCGTAAAAATTTTGGCCTGTGGCGCTACAGGTTTCTTACAACTGTTTTAAAATTAAAGTTTGTAAAAAAATGCCTGCGGCGTGCCGCATGCTGTGGCACTGGGGCTTTCTTGTATTTTTGTGAAATTTTGAATAATAAAACTGCTTAAAAATTAAAACAGTTCATCAAGTTTGTAAGAGTTTTCGCTTAGGGTATTTTTTTATTTAAGATTGTAGAACATAAGCGCGAAATTCGTAATTTTTTTTTGTGAAATTTAGAATAATAAAACTGTTAAAAAATTAAAATTGACCATCAAGTTTGTAAAATTATTTGCCTGTGTCACCAGGGCTTTCTCACGTTTTTTTTACCTAAGACTGTAGAACTTAAGCGTAAAAATTTTCGCCTGCGGCACTAGAGCTTTCTAGCATTTTTGTGAAATTTTCATTAATAAAACTATAAATTAAAAAAAAATCGTCTGTGGCACCAGTGTTTTCTTACGTTTTTGTAAAACTTAAGAGTGACAAGTGACAAGTTGGAAATTTGAATTGGCTTGGCCCAAAAGCCCAAAAAGTCCAAACGAGTCCAAGGGAGGCCATGGGTAAAAAACTGATTGATCGACAGGCAGAGGTCAGACTTATGGTATTCATTTACCAGGGTCCAAAAAATTTACAGTTTTTAAAAATATATTTATCTAATCCTTCTTAATTGGTACTTTAACCCATATTTTACTAATTGGAGCATGGTATTGTACTTTTTTGGGATACACCAATATGAAATATATATTTTTATAAACATCCTAACTAAAAATTCCTGTTGCGAGTCCCCGTTAAATGAATACTAAAAGTCCGGCCTCTGCTGATACTTTAAAAATATATAACTTTATTAATATTTATATAACATAATTATAAAATTCTTAGAAAGCAATGAGTGATTTTTTTCATAAAAACTACAAACGTGTGTTCTAATTTAACACTTTAAGTGCCATGTGACCCATATATGATGCACATGTTTTAACATTATAGGCTGAAATAAAAAAAATACATTGAAATATGCCGTCGTATGTTAAATTATCGTATCCGACTATAAATAATATGTCACCGCAATTTGGACATTTTTTTACCGCTTTTGATCGCTTTGTGTTAAATTCACTTTGGGAAAATTGACAATTTACTTAACCCTACATTATACATTGGGTTTGTTCATTGGGACTACACTTTCTTACAATTACATACACTTTTCACCCAACCAAATAAGTACAAAGTATATTTGTTTTTTAGTTCTTAAACACCACAAAGAACTGTTCAACTACAAAGTGTAAGAGTGCAGGAACCAACGAGCACACCTATTATATACTTCATATATCATATAATTCCATTAAAAAAAAATTCCCCCATACCCCCCTGCTCAAATTTTAAGAGCTGAAAATATCAAGTATATGCAAAAAATAGTTTAAATTGTCTTATTTTTAGGTTCCAAATTTTAACCCTTTAGGTGTCTTTGGGATACTATTTTCCCACCGACTTTATATTCCTTCCACAGCTATGCCCAGCGACGAAATCTATTCCCTTAATGTTTTAAAATTATTAGTACACTGCTGACATCTGTTAAAGACAATGCGCATGCCACTCAATCGTTAATAGGTGGAAAGATATTATCCCAGTGGTCCATAAGAAACACTAACTTTACGTAGACAAGTTATGTCATGAAAAAAAGTAGTTTTGTTTTTAAATTCAATGGCAAAGGTTAAAATATAATTATTTAAGTACTAAGATATGTATGTATATTTATTTTATAAACTAAGCGTGAGAAAATATAGTTTATTTTATATTTAACTTAGCATCAGCAAGAATGCCAAAAAAAAAGAACAACATACTTAATAAAATAAAGTTTTATTCTAAAAATACCCATTTTAATAAAACTCAATTGTTAAAATTAGCCTACCTCTTGGAGCACGCCACGGACCGCACGGTATAATGTATTACATATTTTAATACATAAAAAATAGATATACAGTGATCTTGATTTACCACTTTACAATATTGCAATGTGGCAATATGGTTATCAAGAGTTTAAACGATTTCGAAATTATCGTCGATCGGCTTGAAGCTTCGAAAAGCTTTAGTAGTGTGCTTTCTTTTGGTGTGTTTGAGCAAATAACTTTTTCGCGCAAAGTTCCTATTACATATTAGGCATTCATAAGTTCCTTGTTTTAAAGAGTCACTTTCTATACGCTGATCTAAATTAGAAGTTTGCAAAACTTCCTTTACACAATCACTAGAGTTATCATGTGTTTTTTTATGACTGGTTAAATCTTCATCTTGAATGAACCTCTTGTTGCAAACTTCGCATTCGTGAGATCCTCTGCTGTGCATCTTTAATATGTGGTCCGCCAAATCCTGTTTTTGCCAAAATGATTTTCCACAGAAGAAACACGGTGTTATTGTATCGATCGTTTTTGTGTGCGTTCTTCTAATATGTGCCATCAAACCTAGTTTTTGCCCAAATTTCCTGTGGCATGTGGCGCATTCAAAATGTATATGAATTTGCAGGTGTTCTTTCAGAAGGCAGCGTTGCTTAAATACTATGCCACAATAACTGCAACTTAGTGATTTCTTAGCTTTTTTCGTTTTCAATGACTTTTCCAGACTTTTTATGTGTGTTTCTACGTGGGCTGCCAAACTTTGATGATTTAAAAATGCTTTTTCACAAACTTTGCATAAATATTCAACCTTGGGATATTGTTGGTCTTCCTGAATTTTTACATCTGTTAAAAAAAAATTGTATAATTTATTATTTGGGCCAGTAAAATGAAATAACGAAAAAAATACTACTGCTAACAAAACAATACTTTCCCCTATTATTATAATAGGCCTATATACAGGGTGATTAAACTTTTGGTACGCAAAACAATATATTTCAGTAACGGCTAAAGCAATTTCAAAAATTATTTTTTTAACTTTTATCTCTTTGTCTGTTTTTGAAATGGTGTTAATAATATGATCTATCTTATTTCTGAGGAAGGCACTATGAGACACATTACTTCGTTTTTCCCAGGAAGAATTTTCAATAAAAATTGAGTAAATTTTTTTCTGGTTAAAATATGTACATGAGTATCACATACGAAGATGGAACTTATCAAGATTAGTTCACATGTAAAACCTCGTTGCTAAGGCTCAAATGATTCATGATTTAAAAAATAAAAACCGATTTTTTTAGCCACTTTCAAATGGGCTTAGTTCCCTTAAGACGCATTTTTAGACATATGTTTATAGGAACTTTTTGTCATATGTTCTGAAGTAGTATCACCCCTTAAATATTGACCTTATTTCAAATACACCGTGTATGTATTGTTTTATTGTTAAAATAGAATTTCCGTAAATCAACTAAAACTAAAACGTTCTAGAGTTATAATTACAAATTTTCCCAGACAGACCTTCAGATTTTTTTTTCGCCGAAATCATCTTTTTAAGATTAATATTTTTTAGACAGGGGAGTAGGGAGCTGAAAAATTATATGACGCAAGTGTCCCAAAATTATGTGACGCTTACGATATCATTCTTACATAAATGGTAACGCCTATGGCCTATAGAAAATCGTATCTCGTAACTGGAGGCTTAAAACATATTAATGTTATACCGGTTTTGCTTTAGTACAGTAGAACGTTTTAGTAATCATTTTTACATATCAGACGTCAAAAAACGTAAAAAACACATTTTTTTACTAGCGCATTTGTGTAAGACTGGGTCAGTTTTAAGTGCACGAGGCGCAGACGAGTAAAAAAAAGCACTCGATGTGCACTGAAATGGTTTGCGCCGAGGTCCGTATACTATTTTTCCTACTGCCTAACACCTAAACATCAAAAAACGCAAAAAATATCTTAAAATTAGTTTGCCAATTTGAGGTTGTATTTGAAGTTTACTAATTTTCTGACAGCAGATATGTAAAATCAGTTGATCGTCACTTCCCCACCGTTTTCATAGGAGAGGCGGATGAATGTCACAACTCATTGCAAGGTTGCCGATATTTTGGTTTGGTTTTTTGGTTGGTTTGGTGTTTTTTTTTAATGGGGGCCGTTAGTTAACGTTACCAACCAAAATACCAAACCAAACCACCGTTAATGTAAACTAATTAACCGGTAATAGATACACGCAACCACAAAATATCGGCAACGTTGCAATGAGTTGTGACATTCATCCGCTTCTTTCATAGGCAACGGGTGGGAAATAGGCACTAACATTAGATCATATATACATAGATGCGCCTCGAGTCCACGTCAAACCGAAAGGTTTTCATTGCTATATCCAGGTAGATTTCACCTTCCCGCTTCTGGTCACCACCCACCGCTATAGTGGTTTGTTGACAAATATGTTATACTTCACAACCTCACCGCTATAGTGGTTTGTTTACAATTGGCTTTGTATATGTTCTACATAAAACAAATCAACATTAATGCCATATCTATGTGTATATGATCTAATGCACTAACTACTTTTTTTTATATCTCTTTATTCAATATTATTTACGGAATTATTTCATTTTACAAAATCATATATACATATAGTTATTTTTAATTCATTTTTGGATACGAAGCTACTAACTAGGTCGTAGGAAAAGGGTGTTGCTTTTACCTGGGTGTCTATTTTCGTGCCTAATGAATTGTGTTTTTAATTTAAATAATTCTCCACAAATTGAACATTGATATCGGTCTTCTCCATGTATGAACTTATGTCTGTACAAACTTTCAGGATATGGATAAATTTTTCCACATTGGTCACACTCATATTTTCCTGGCTTTTTGTTTTCTCTTTTTTTATGTTTAAATAAGGCAGATCTTGTTTTAAAAGTCGCTCCACATGTGTCACATACTAAAATCCTAGGGCCAGTGTGTGTGAGTAAATGAACTTTTAAATACCACTTATTGGATATCCTTTTGTGACATATGTGACACTCATAGTCCTTTGACATATTATGCATCGCTCTAAAATAAAAGAATATAGAAAACATGAAAGAGAAGCCATGACACAAACCGACTATGGATTATCATGATCACATTTCATTAGTCAATATTTTTTTTTAATTTTTGGCTAGATTGCAGAAAAAAAAACTGTATACAGTACGGTTCAAAATTTACGCTGCTACTGACAAGGTGACATTGGCCCTTTTAGAACCAAGCCACAAAATTATATTAGGCAAAGGACCACGCACAAACCTTATGGGTTCTGGCCCCTGGTTAAATTAGATAAAATTTTAGTATGTTATAGAACTTAACCTTCTGATAAAAAGTCTCCATGGGCTCAAAGCATCTAAATTTAACTGACACGTAATTACCATGACAACTCAAATTAAAATTTGGTCTTAACTGAGACTTTATCCGTTAGATAAATTTTAACTGTACATTGATAAACCCAGCCTAAGTCTTATAGATTATCCGCTTCAGGCTTGTGAATGTTACAAAAAATTACCTGTATAGGTGTCCCATTTAAAAGGTAATGTAATTTTCGGTTAAACCAGAAGCGACAGAAATATACTTTTTATCTTGAAAACTGACGTTTTATACCAATAATTCTGCAAATTTAAAACCCTAACTTTTAAAATAAAGAAAAAACGGGGGTGTGCCATGGTCTTGTTACACCCGGTATATGAGAATTGTTGGATGTGCGGGAGAAAAAAATACTTTTATCCAATACATACAGATAATGAGACAATTACCAGGTTTATTTTAAATAGATAAACTCAATAATAACCCCCGCGTGGCTTTTACTTTATTGAGTGGATAATTATTTATTTTACCCACTCAACTGTCACTTGTCAAATTATTTTCTTGTAAATGTCATTAAAATTTTTAATGGGCAGGTTAATTTTCTCATGGGCAATATCTACCCACTAGTACCATAAATAACTATTCCTCCATAAAAGAAAAAGTGATAGACGCGCGTAAATGTTTTTTCTTACTCTATATGACTTATAATTTTTCCTCTTGTGGGAAAGCCTTTGGAACAAATGTCACATATATACGGAAACTGGCCTGTGTGCTTGTAACCATGATGTCGCAATTCTTCGGGTCTTTTGAATGACTTCCCGCACGTTTCACAAATTAATTGTTTTTCTCCGGTGTGTACTATGTTGTCTTTCAAACCTTCTGCTGAAAAAGAGAATTTCTAGATGGGGCGACGTCATTTCTTTAATTTTTAGACTAAAATTATTTTTTGCCTAATGCAAATTTTATGTAAATGTATATTTTCCAATCATCTTTATTGAACAATTCTGCCGTGCTAAGCTGAAAGGTCCTATCTACATAGGTTTAACATACACAAATAGGACCTTTCAGCTTAGGAAGGCAGAATTCATTTTAGCTATTTTTTTGTACACTAAACAAAAAATTATCCAAAGTTAAGTTTTACTTAATTATTTTTTTACATAAATATGCTTTTATCTAATAGTATTTTTTCTTATTATTTAAACTAAAATTTTCTGTTTGTCCAATAATAAAGTGCAGTAGGTTGGGCTAAATGTGACACCCAGGGTAATTGTGACATGTCCTATTATAATTCTTCTAAACAAGTTTAGATTCAATCCAACCCTGGCATTAGGTTTTTGACAGTAATAAATATTGCGCATAAAATTTCGATTGGATTTAAACTTGTTTAGAAGAATTATTACAGGACATGTCACAATTACCCTGGGTGTCACATTTAGCCCAACCTGCTGTAAGATAAAGCTGTTTGAATTCAAAGTCACTTAAGCGACTAAGCTAGTCACGTTACTATCGTGAACTCTCTCCCAATCTTACTATCGTGAACTCTCTCACACTCTTAGGGAACGTTCAAGTATTACGTAACGCAAATTTTGATCATTTTGGACCCCCACCCCCCCCCCCTGTAACGCTATTTTCCTATACCATTAACATGGTCGTAACACTCCAAAATGACCCCCACCCTCCCCTAAGAGCGTTACGTAATACTTGAACGTTCCCTTACTATCGTGAACTCTCTTTCCCACTCTATGATGATAATTTAAATAAGGCATAGAACGTATCTTAGAGGATGGAAGGAATATAGGTAGCGGGAGAATTAGAGAATGATAGACCCAACATGTTCTGCATAAGACTCATATAATAAGAGACCCTGAGTCTTGCTTCTCATTGGTTGGTTTAAGTATATAGTAATGGTACGCCACGTTATCTATCTCTCTCCAACATCGGAAGCGCCCTGGATGTTAGGCCCAGAATATCTCAATGTACAGTTTATTTTATAAAACATAACTATTTTCTATACACAACCATATACTATTCAAACCTGTTGTAAAAATATTTACTGTGCGATTTTTAATTTACTCTCTTGCTTGATGAAACAGACCATAGTAAGTCCTACTAGGGTCCGTTTCATCAAGCAAGATACTAAATTAAAAATCGCACAGTAAATATTTTTACAACAGGTTCAAATAGTATATGTTTGTGTACAGAATATAGTTATGTTTTATAAAATAAACTACGCAGTATATTCGCACATCCAATATTCGAATCTGTTTTAAAAATGTTTAATGTCCGATTTTTAATTTACTATCTTGCTTGAAAAAACCGGCCATAGTCAGATTAAAGTATTTATTTACCGGGGGCACAAAAAAAAATATTTTTTAAATAACTATGGTCTGTTTTTTCAAACAAGATAGTAAATTAAAAATATTTTTACAATAGGTTTGAATAGTATATGTTTGTGTATAGAATATAGTTATGTTTTATAAAATAAACTACGCAGTATATTCGCACATCCAATATTCGAATCTGTTTTGAAAATATTCACTGTGCGATTTTTAATTTACTATCTTGCTTGATGAAACAGACCATAGGGTGTATTACCTGCTTGTTTTTGGAATTCAGTATGACGCTTTTTGTGCCTATTTAAGCACCGCATAGATGCAAATACTTTTTCACAAAATTGGCATTTATAAATTACATTTTTATTATGAATTTCCTCCTTATGATTATTTAAGGTTCTTAATGAGCTATAAAAATTTCCACATTGATCACATTCCAAGGTTGTTCTTTTTTTATTAATGTTGTTTTCATCAGTGTATGATTTTTTAATTAGTTTTTTGCCAGCTTTTGTTTCACTGGATTCACATTCTATAGTGATTATTTCTATTAACGCAGAATCATTTCCATAACTATTATCAATTTTTGAATTGTCATCATGATTATTATCTTGATCCTTATTTTTTTGCACATCTGTCATTTTATAATTGTAATCTACTTTAATTAATTTATTTGAAATTATATTGTCTTCACTATCACTATGATTCTTTTCAAAATCATTATCTTCTTCATATGTGTGATCTACATTTTTTCCTATAATTCTGTTTTTCTTCAGTTTTTTAATGAATTTTATTGATTGTAGATTATCTACACTACTGCTATCATCAAAGCTATCATTATTTTCAATATCGATATCTTGATCATTTTCATTTGTTTCATATACTGATTCAAGAATATCTTCTCGGTTATCACTCTCTATATCAGTATCTAGATCATCTTCAGATTTAACTTCACATTCTGTCAATATTGAGTCAAAAAAATATTCCTCAAAATATTCTCTATCATTATTATCATTTTGATTTTTTAGTACAGTAGAATTTTCATTCATTTGTTTTGTTAATTGTATTGATTGAAGAAAATTTTCTTTATCACTATTTTCATCTTCTATTTTAATGTGTGGACTGTATTCATAATCTTCACCTTCAATTATAATTTCATTTTCTTCAGAGTTTACAGATACATTATTTAATGCAATTAGTTGCTTCAGTTTTTTATCGTTGTCTATTACAAAGCTACGAAAAGAGTAGTAGTCCTCTAGAATTTTTGTGCAATTTTCGCACATCTTTTTTGGTAAATTATCATTTTCTTCAGCCTAAATTACATAAAACAACGTAAATAAACTAATTTTAGATGAACCTGGGCAAAAGTATTTAGATTTAGTGTTTTTGTTGTGCAATAAGTGAAATGAGTAAAAAACACTACATGAAACCAACAAAAAAAATTATGGTCAATACACTATTTTTTATTCGATTGTAATAAACACATTTATCCAATACATACAGATAATGAGACAATTACCAGCTTTATTTTAAATAGATAAACTCAATAATAACCCCCACGTGGCTTTTACTTTATTGAGTGCATAATTATTTATTTTACCCACTCAACTGTCACTTGTCAAATTATTTTCTTGTAAATGTCATTAAAATTTGTATTAAAAATATGAATTTCTAAGCTATTTATTGGATGAAACCTTGTATAGCACTCATGGGTAAACCGATATTGCCCTCTCGAAAATTAACCTGCTTGGCTAATTTTCTCATGGGCAATAATATCTTACTTTACCCACTAGTACCATAAATAACTATCGTATTTTTGACAACAAATTTGAGGTTAGAATTCTAATGTTCACAGTTGCACATCAGTCAACCAATCTACGTAGACTATTCGGCCTAGGCCGAAAAAGTCCAAACTTTTCGTACAGGTTTATTATTCAAAAAGTAGCGCTTTTAGATACAAATGTTGGACCAAAACGACTTACCTGTATTGAAAAACACACACTAATGAGAAAATAGTAATTCCCATTAAATTCTTCATGTTTAACACATAAATCTTTAATCGGATCTTTATCCAAACACAATCTACATATATTTTCGAAATCTAAAGACCCCATATTCTCAAAAAACACATGTGAAAGTAAAGCGCGAGTTAAATACCTCACGTGTTTGATAGGGCAACGCTGGTAGGGTTGTTCTAAAGTTTAGAATCTAAACTTTTTTTTGTGTAAATCTCTTTATTCTTTTCTTGGCATTTCGGACTAGTCTGTAGCATTTAGGTAGAGTCTACTCTACCTCAATGGTCTGGAGTTACTCCATACCCCCTAAGTTTTTGCCTCAAATAATTTTGAATGACAGTGTCAAACATCATAAACTACAAACTAGTATATACCTACCTAAATCTTAGACGTTGTCAGTATTGAGTTAAGCGAGTTTGCGCAACCAGAGGGCACCATTAAATTGTAAATATTTAGTTTATAGTCCAACTAAACAACTTGGTTGGAGATAAAGGAACAAATTAAAATAAAGGGATGCTGCATATATGCATAAGAAATTGTAAAAACTAAAATTCATTTTATTTTTTATTAAATTAATCGCCCTCTATTCGTGCAAATTCGCGTAACTTTAAATTGTTGACAAAAATTAAAACTTATGTATATGACGATTTGTGTCAATAGTTATTTATGGTACTAGTGGGTAAAGTAAGATATTGCCCATGAGAAAATTAACCTGCGAGGCGTTAGCCCAGCAGGTTAATTTTCGAGAGGGCAATATCGGTTTACCCATGAGTGCCATACAAGGTTTTACCAATAAATAGCTTAGGAATTCATATTTTTATTAAAAATTTTAATGAAATTTACAAGAAAATAATTTGACAAGTGACAGTTGAGTGGGTAAAATAAATAATTATCCATTCAATAAAGTAAAAGCCACGCGGGGGTTATTATTGAGTTTATCTATTTAAAATAAAGCTGGTAATTGTCTTATTATCTGTATGTATTGGATAAATATATATTAATCCTTTGTTTACAAAAAAAAAAACGTGATAATGACTAGCTATCAGTGTCACTGAACTACGAGATGTGACCCCACGCCACCAACGGTGGGTTAATTCACTTTGCAACACATTCCTTTTAAAAAGCAAATGTTTAACCAGCACCATGTCCAGAGCAAGTGCTTGTAGAGTATTCGGATTGTAGTAATGGTTTGGTTTTCTGTTACTTTGACTTCAAATAATATCACTTCAGATACAAAAGGAAGTTTTATAATTTTCATATGAGAAAAATCATACATTTACTGTTTCTTGCAAAGGATCAGTTCATTTCTTAAAAAAATATTGCAGAAATTATCACCTGCAAAACAATAAACTAGGAATAATAAAATAAATAAAAATAAAATAAAATGGACTGAGAAGTATACTTTATTGAAAACCGTGACCATGTGATTCTCTATTATTAACAATATTTTGAGTATAAATAACCTAGTGTTAGTTGAAAGTATTTTTTTGATCAAATTGATCAACCTTTATATCTTTCTGCAAGGATTGATCTGTCTGCAGCACCATTCTTAAGTGATCTGTCGGTAACTCTATCTTTAAAGATTCTGTCTGCAGTCCTGTTCTTAAAGACAGATCCGTTTGCAGTCCTGTTCTTAAGGAAAGATCTGTCTGCAGTCCTGTTCTTAAAAAAAGATCTGTATGTTGTCCTGTTCTTAAAGGAAGATCTGTCTGTTGTCCTGTAGTTCTTAAAGAGTGATCTGCCAGCTGCTCCGCTCGCAAAGTGTTAGGAATCTGCCGCGAAGCATCAGTATGCGTTCTTTTATGCTTCACCATACTTCGTTCTTGCGTAAACTTTTTATGACAGATGTCACATTCGTAGGGAACCTCCCCAGTATGCATTCTTATGTGAACCGACAAATTGTACTGTTGCAAAAATGATCTTCCACAGAAGCTGCACATGTGAGGTTTTTCACCAGTATGTACTAACATGTGACGTCTTAGGTTTTGAGAGCGGAAGAATCGTTTTTGACAGATGTTGCATTCGAAATTTCGACCAGTTACTAAAAAAAAATATTTCAACTATAGTATTCTTCCCCATGTTCAACCTAGGTTAAGCTAGACTGCCTTAACATTAACATTAACACAACGTTTTTTTGACAGTAACATTAAGGCTTTCTAGGTTAAGCTCAGAAAGAGATTACAGAATTTTAAGGCTATTATAATTTTATGTCTATTACTTTAGGGGTTCTAATTGGACCAGATAAAATTCCATCTGGGAGCAAGTAGGACTATATTTAAATAATAAAAAAATATAAATAATACGCGAAACAGGAAACACTGCAAGGGTCAAACGGTTTTCAAGGTCAAGCATTGTTGGTTCAGGTCAGTCCCTGGATGGGCAACTTTTTATCTACAGTGGTACGATACATCGCGATCTGCATGTTGGTAGACACCTAAACCGGCGCGCGATCCCGGCTTCCACCACGGTTCACGGTGCCCCCCCCCCCCAAAAAAAAGTTAAACTAGAAATATACAGTGCAATTATAAAGTGCCGAACGGTTTGAAAAGAAAATACTCTTCGTTTGAAGCCACGCCTATGTTAGAGTTGTGCGCGACAAGCCCATGTGATTGCTATGTACAACAGCTCGGTGGCTAGTAAAACGCACACAGCTTTCTTGCATTTTACTCATCGCTAATGCCAGTTTTGCATTAAAAAGTGTTAGGCACTTTATAATCGCATGGTATATTTTTAACAGAATATGAATTTAAAACGTTTTTTTTTTCTTTTTTTTTCGACTGTCATAAAGAGTTGGCAAAGTTACATTAAAGGCAGATAATATCACAGTTATTGCATTACTGTATTCCAGTATATCAATCTGGTCAAATACTACTTCTGTGTACCACTGGCTTTATAGTGACTTTCAAATCACTGTCATAAAGAGACTCTTTTCATTAAGATATACGGCCGTTTAATTAAATTTTACGGACTAGTCCCTAAAGGTGAAATAATGGAGCTCTGTACAACTAGAATTATGAAACAAAAGACGTCTACCCTATCTCTATCTCATTTGTGCTACACTTTCCAGCCAACCAAATAAATACTGTATTTGTTTTTTATACAACAAATACAGTATTTATTTGGTTGGCCGGAAAGTGTAGCACTGAGCGGCACAAACGAACACGGCTAATGTGAATCTGTAGAATAAGATAATTCTACTAAAATTTAGATGGCGCCAGTAATTTCTTTAATAAAAATATTATAGTAACACATTTCGCCCGGCCAAGTAAATATTGTATTTGTTCAACAAAGAACAAATACAGAATTTGTTTGGTTGGGTGGAAGTGGGAGTGTATGTATGTCTTCTATCCTTTTTGAGTAGAACTTTTGTCCCTGTCTAATCTAACGGGAGAATTCGCCATTGAATGTGATTGGCTGATGGCCTTTAAAACTAGTGAGACATTTACTTAAAAAAAAAATAATAAATTTTAATATTCTTTCTTAAATTAAACAAAAAACAGTGTATGACACATACACAAAAACGTTTTCTCTTAATTCACGCATTTGTCAGCCTCATCCTTGTTGTCACTTCATCCAGTGGCAGCTTTGCTGATGCCATCAACAAGCAGTTGTCAAATAACCGCCGCTGGATGGAGTGACCTTAGTCCTTGTGTCATAATTTATGATTTATAATTTTTTACCTGCATGCATTTTTTTGTGTTCAGATAAGTTTCTACTTGATTTAAACTGTTTTCCACATATTGGACATTGGTATGGTCTCTCCACGTTATGTGTAAGCTTATGTTGCCGCAAATTATCTCTGAATTCAAAGGATTTTCCACATTGGTCACACTGAAATATTCCCTTTACTTTTTTCTTGCCACTTTTTGTCACAACAACTACTCTGTCATCTTTAGCTGGAGGTTTTTTAACTTTAACTTTTTTCTTAGTTTTTTTCTTGCCGCATTCTACTTTTACATAGTCAATTGGATTATAGTCATCACCGCTGTTATCATTTTCTATCTTATTAAAAATATCGTTATGTTCAGTTTCAGGTTCATCCTTTTTCTCTTTTTTTACTTTGATTTCTTTATTTTGCTCGGATTTTAAAGGTGTGTTCATGAAAACAAAATCTTTTAGTTGTAAATCATTTTCTATCACCGAATTACGAAAGTTATAGTAACTTATCAGTAGCTTTTCACATTTGCTACACATTTTGCTTGGTAATTTGTCGTCTGCCTCAGCCTAAATTACAAAAATCATGTAAATAAACAGAAACGTAAGAAAATATTTAATATTAACCGCTTACCTGTACTGAAACACAATCGTTTAGCAAAAAATAGTAATCCACGCCTAATTTCTTATTTTTTGCACTTAAATCTTTAAAAGAACTTTTATTTAAACATAATCTACAAGTTTTTTCGAAGTCTAAAGACTCCATTTCCCTTTCACAGTCTTCAAACTACAAAAGATGGGTTATGTTTCTGTAATTTTAAGGGTTGTTCCAACGTTGTAACAACATTTAAAACTACACATTTTAAGTTCTGAGTCAAAACCTCCGTCGGAACTTCTTACGGAGGTTAATGAGGACTGTTATACATTCATAAATAACTCGAGGCTAGATTTCCGGGTGATTGTCTTTTACCACGCCTCTGTTATTACCGCGCAGGTTTGTTACCGCGTCTGTATTATTACCGCGAAAGATCATTACCGCGCATACTGTTGGATAGGTACGGTTAATTAGTGAGCTCTTGGCACGGCTGCGTATGCGTCGTACAGAGCTAATCTATTTCAATATATTAAAAACCAATTTTTTACAAAAAAAAACACAAAACAGGCGCCTTACCAACGTTAACTTAAAACAACATCCCCCATTAAAAAAAAAACAAACCAAACCAAACTTTTGAATCATCACAGAAGTGAAAAACATTTAATTTAGCTTTAACTGACAACTAA
Organism: Brachypterus glaber; assembly: GCA_958510825.1. Classification (NCBI taxonomy): domain Eukaryota; kingdom Metazoa; phylum Arthropoda; class Insecta; order Coleoptera; family Kateretidae; genus Brachypterus; species Brachypterus glaber. The sequence continues at coordinate 26,271,978 of OY294053.1, forward strand.
GACAAAAAAAAACACTTTATATTATTTCACAACTTACTGCTTTGAATTTGCCAACCCCCAAACATTTTTTTCTCCCTGCGGCAATGATAAAACGACAATCTCTTCAAAAATTTATATATTTATGAATTTGTAAAAAGTTTAAAATAGTTTTGGCTGGTTTGCTTTGATTTTTTTTCCTAGTTCTTTAATTTTTTGGCTGGTTTTAGTTCTTCTTTTATTTTGGTTTTTATTTTGCTTGGTTTTGATTTAAGTGATTCGCGGTAACATTTGCGCGGTAATGAACTATGCAGAGTTAAATGTGTGCGGTAATAAATTTCGCGGTGAACGAATAGACGACGACCTTTTTTTTTAGAAATTTACTTTTCCTTTTTCTTTCATGCGCACTCCTTTGGGATGGGATATGTTGCCTAGGGTGGCAACTTGACCAAATCCGGCCCTGCTTATATTTGTCACACTGTTTGCATTTCTTTTCCATTTTTGTAAAAGTAGTGTGTCAACAAGGATTGAATCCAGTTTTAAATTATGAGGGTTTTGTACAAAGAAAACTATATTTACAAGCTAGTAAACGACATGTATTGTCTTCATAATTAAATTTTAAAAAATGAGCTTAAAATATATTTTATATCTAAAATATTTCTAGTGATTATAAAGCAGCGTCCATTTGATGTTTTAAATGTAATTTGGTATGTTTATTTAAACCATTTTTAGTCCTAAATGTTTTTCCACAAAGTTTACAAACTTCAGGACGTTCATCAGTATGCGTCATCATATGGTCCCTTAAACTTTGTCTTTTATTAAATCGATTTTGACAAATCTGACACTCAAAGTTTCTTTCCTTTTTGTGAATATTCCTGAAAAGAAAAAAAAAATAATATTGTGACATACCATGTCGCGTGGTCCACGCCAAGAGTTAAAAATAATTCGACGCTCCCGTTAAATATATACGATTAATCGTTACAAGCAAGGTGTTGTCGATTTGGCAAGAAAACAAAAAAAAATATTAACTTGTTTTGTTTCTGCCTGCATTCTGCTAGGTATATAAATATTGTAGTATCTGCTTGAGTTAGATAGCACTATAAACTGTGTCAGTCCCTCAATAATTAAAAAAAATTAAATTATACTATAGTTATATTAAATGACCTGGGTTGAAACTGCTCCTCAGCCCAGATGCCTGGCATCTGACGTCTAGCTTATCACTGATTTTAGTTCTCAAAAATACATCAAAGGTATACATGCATTATTTGTTACATTTTCCATAATTTTCTGACAGCTTGTAATTAAAAAGAAAGAAAGTAATTTCTCTACTTATCTATTTTATCTATGCTCTACTTTGACTTACCGTACGTGATCGTTCAAACATCCAGAATTCGTAAACCCTTTCTCACAAATCGGACATTTGTAAGGCAACTCTCCCGTGTGGATTCTTGTGTGCACAATTAAACCAGAAGACGCCACAAAAGACTTCCCGCAATACGAACAAGTGAAGGGTTTCTCGCCAGTATGGATGCGTTTATGCATCACTAATCCGGATTCCTGTCGGAATCGTTTCTGACACACGTCACATTCATAGGGGCGCTCTCCCGTATGAATGCGAATGTGAACTGACAGGTTTGCGTATTGTTTGAAGGCCTTTCCGCAATAGGAACACATATAAGGTCTTTCACCGGTGTGTGTACGCATATGTTCCTTTAGATAACCTGAAAGGGCGAATTTCTTGTGGCAAACTGAACATTCGTGCGGCTTATCCTCTGTGAAAACAAAATAAAATGATAAAACAAATTTATTAAATAAATTATTTTGGTTTCGTTTATCAGTAAGACCCGTAAATGGACAATCGATTCGGAAAAAAAACGGCACACATATTTGTTTTTGTTATTGCACATAACAATTTCCAATGACACAAGTATTATATAACTTCTAAAGTGTTCCACATGCAAACATTAAAAAAATACACATGTGCATTATTTATGGAAGCCTTTAGCTTAAAGTCAAGATTTTATATGAAATAATTTTTAAATATTTTTTTACCTGCATGTATTTTTTTGTGTTCAGACAAAACTCCACTTGTTTTAAATTTCTTTTCACATATAGGGCATTGATAACGCCTTTCAGTCTTATGTGATTTTTTGTGTTGATATAAGTTCCCTTTAAACTCAAATGATTTTCCACATTGATCGCATTGAAATGTTCCCTTTATCTTCTTTTTGCCACTTCTGCTTAATACGATTGTTTTTTCATCATCAAAGTAAGATTTTTTAGCATTTTCTAGTTCAACTTTGACAAAGGCCAGTGGGGCTGCATCCTCACTGTTGTTATCATCATTATCTATAGAATTATCAAAATTATCATTATTATCTTCCTCTTCTTTTTTAACGGCATCATCTTCATGTTTCTCGGATTTTATTGGAGTTTGTGAAGAAGCTACTTCTTTTAACTTAGCATCATTTTCAAGAACAGAGCTGCGAAAGTTATAATAGTTTACTAGTACTTTTTCACATTTTTTACACATCTTGTTTGGTAAATTATCGTCTGCCTCTGCCTAAATTACATAAAAAAAATGTAAATAAACAAGAAAAATACAAACAAAATAACTTACCTGTATTGAAAAACAAGTACTTAACAGAAAATAGTAATCTACATCTAATTTCTTATGTTTAACACTTAATTCTTTAAAAGGGCTTTTATCTAAACACAATCTACATATATTTTCAAATTCTAAAGGCTCCATTTTCTTTAAAAAAAAATCACAAAATAAAATATATTTAAGGTTATGTTTAGCACAGAACAGTGCTGTTCCTGGCGTCACGCCAGTGGCGTGGCGTTCGAAGTAACCAACGCTATACGCCGCTTAAAGAGGGCTAAACCTGAATCAGGCCTATTGCCGTGCGTAAACAATATTGCCAAAATAGCACGGGAATAGAACTGAATGGGAGAAAAGTATTCCACCATCTACGCATGCGCTTAGTTTTGTGCTGGTTTGGTGTTTTTTTTAATATTGGTTTACGTTAACGTTGGTTTGGTGTTTTTTTTCAATGGGGGCCGTTGGTTTACGTTATTATGCTGATCTTTGCTAGCGCATGTGCATATGACGGAATACTTTCCTCCCGTTAGATCTACGTGCTTAAAGCGGCGTTTACACTTAACACGTTCGCTACCAAGCGGCTCATATATGAGCCACGACAATTTTTCAAATAGACCGGTGTCTCATATATAAGCCGACGACCTTGCTGTATTAAAAGTCCGCTTTTAAAAGCAACGACAAAGAAAGCGGTTTACGTTTCTAACGTGGTCTGTAGGAAGGTGCGGCTCATATAGGGACGCGTAGTCTGTGCATAGCTGATACCGTTAGTGATTTACATCCAGCCTATTATTATTATTATTTGTGCGTGGTCTGTGGGTCGAAACTCAAATATATCCCTGGTAGCAAACGTGTTAAGCAACAGTGTTGCGGCAACAGTTTTTTAGCCATCATAACCCAGCATCAAAATTATTATACTCCCACTCCTAAAAATTCCCCTCTGCTGCCAGCGTCAAGCTGCTGAAATTACTGTTTCTAATTTATAAATTAGTTAGCAATCTTGCTATCATGTTGACAGTTGAAGCTACTACAGTAAACCAATTCAAAAATCGGCTAGATAGGGAACTGGAGAGAACTCGCAACCAATGGACCCATTTCCCAGCTTGATCCTTCTAATTTACGTGAATTTGTTTTATACTTGAATTTATTTTTAGTTTGAATTTATTTTAGTTTACGTTAATTTCAATTCAATTTTTATTCAATTTTTATTTAATTTTTAAATCAATTTTTCTTTTTAATTTTTAAGAATTTAGAAGTAACTGAAATGCAGTTTCATCGGCCTTGGCCGCATACTGTTTTATAAATAATAATAATAATAATAATGTTATACCTTTGCTTCTTTTGGCGCACCTTACAGAACTGAGGATTCTTATTTCGCCTTAACTTTAAAATTAAAGGAGAATATTTGAAAAAAAAACAAATTTTGTTTATAGATATTTTATTTATTATTTCTTTAGAACAAAAAAAAAACTATAATTTCTATGAGGGATTCATCTGATGTTTTAAATGCAACTTGGTATGTTTATTTAAACCATTTCGAGTTCTAAATGTTTTCCCACACAGTTTACATACTTCAGGCCTTTCATCAGTATGGGTCATCATATGATCCCCCAAATGCTGTTTTTTACTAAATCGGTTGTGGCATATATTGCATTCAAAATTTCTTTCTTTTTTATGAATACTCCTAAAAAAATTAACACAAAATTATAACCAAAATGGCAGATATTTAATCTTAGTCAAGATTTTAACTGAGTATTTTACATAGAATTCCAGTTAAAGTATATATTATGATAATAATAATCATATTATGATTTTAAACCAAAAATTGTTAATCACCAAATTTGTTGACTAACCTTATATGATCATTCAAACATCCGGAATTCTTGAACCCTTTCTCGCAAATTTGACATTTGTAAGGCGCCTCTCCTGTATGTATACGTGTATGTACTATCAAAGCAGAGGATCCCACAAAAGACTTCCCACAGTATGAACAAGTGAAGGGTTTCTCTCCAGTATGAATGCGTTTATGCATTACCAATGCGGATTCTTGGCGAAATGTTTTCTGGCACACGTCACATTCGTATGGCCTTTCCTGGCTGTGTATCCTGGTGTGAACTATTAAATTGTAGTTGTGTTTAAATGATTTCCCACAATAAGAACACATATGTGGTCTTTCATCAGTATGCGTCCGCAAATGGTCCTTTAAATATCCCGCCAGGACAAATTTCTTATGACATATTTCACATTCATGGTTTTTTTCCTCTACAAACAAAAATGATATATGCTTATTTTATACATAAATTGAGAGGGTTAGTTATATAAAAATCCGGGAGAGGGACAGGTGGAGGAGTCGCGCCGGATCGTACCGGTATCCGCAGCACGTTTCCAAGGCGAACAGCCTATTTGGAAGAAGGGAAGTTGGCAAATTGGATCCGTAACTTCGGGATAAGGATTGGTTCTAAGGGTCTGGTCGTGTGTCGGACTTCGCGAGGAAGTGGGTCCTGGTTCACGTTCCGGGTCTGGGCAAGGTGAAGATGTTTCCGCGTCGAATCAGAGCCAGGTCCCGTGACTTAGCCTCCCGCGGAACCGTTTTCCTGCGAGGCCCGGTAGCCGCCCGTAAGTCCAAAAAAAAATTAAAATATAAGATTTATATTAATATTATTGCATTTTGTTTTGTGAATATTTATATTTTAGTAGGTCAATCTTTATGTAAATATATATTTTTTCAATCGGCTTTTTTTGAAATATTTAAAAATCATTCCCTCCCTTTTCATCTTTAATTACTGCCATTATTCAAAAAATCTCTCTAGACTTACCTACATGCTATTAGTAAAATACAGAAGCAGAAACAAAAAGTGAGACAACCTAAAAATATTTTTAACATATAAAAGTAAATCTATAGTAAGTTCGGAGGAATCTGCTCCAACAAATCGCACCCTTGCTTCAAAAGTGATACAACTCAAAAAATTAAATTTTTGGTTTGGTTTGTACCTCTGTTCTTGTAGATATATAAACTCCTATTAACTACTCCAATTAGTTTATAAGTTACGTTATATTCGAGTAATAAATTGGACTTTGTATATGTTATCATTTATCAAGTACAGAGGTACAAACCAAACCAAAAATTTATTATTTTGAGTTGTGTCACTTTTGAAGTAAGGGTGTGAAATAATAAAATAGAAAACAAAGCAAACATAAACAGAAAACTTATTTAAGTCTTTATTAATTGATAACAAAAATTAAACTTTCTCAAAAAGATTTTGAGGTCCCACTTTTTGTTTTTGCTTCTGTACTTTCAAATTATGAAACTTTGAAGATTATTAAATGTAGTACTACCTAGTCATTCTTGAGGATGAGTCTAACAGTATAATTACTTTCTTATTTTTATAAAATATATTTTTATATAAAAAAGATACTTACCTGAATGTATTTTCTTGTGTTCAGATAGAACTCCACTCATTTTAAACCGTTTACCACATATTTGACATTGATATGGTCTTTCAGTATTATGTGTTTGTTTATGTTGGCGTAAATAACCCTTTTTTAAAAAGGTTTTACTACATACATCACACTGAAATGTTTCTGTCATCTTCTTCTCTTTTCTTATCTTCTTTTCGCCACTTCCACTGGACACAGTAGGTTTATTTGATGTTTTAGCAGCTTCTAGCTCTACTTCAACTAAGGAATTTGAGGCTGTATCCTCAATATTATCATCGTTATCTATAGAATTATCGAAATTGTCATCAGATTCTTCTTTTTTAACCTCGTCTACATTTTTCTCAGATTTTATTAGTGTAGTTTTTGAAGAACTAATTTCTTTTAATTTGGCATCATTCTCTAGTACAGAACTGCGAAAGTTATAATAATTTACTAGAACTTTTTCACATTTTTTACACATCTTTTTTGGTAAATTATCGTTTGCTTCGGCCTAAATTACATAAAACAATGTAAACAAACACAAAAATTCACAAAACAAAATAATTACCTGTATTGAAAAACAAGTACTCAAGAGAAAATAATAATCCACGTTCAGTTTCTTATGTTTAACGCTTAATTCTTTAAAAGGGCTTTTATCCAAACACAATCTACATATATTTCCAAATTCTAAAGGCTCCATTTTCTTGACTTTAATTTTTACGGTGTTATTCAAGTTAGTTTTGGAATGCTTATATCTCTCTTTTATCTGAATGGTCTTTACCCACTGGAACGAGCGGCTAAACATAGGACATCGTGCCGAGTTTGTCTTGGTTTTTTGTTATTTGGTGTTTTTTTTTTTATGTGGGGTGTTGGTTTACGTTGTTTTTTTTTTTGTAAAAAATTGGGTTTTATTTAGAATAATATATTGAAAAACGGTCAGCCCCCTACGATGCATGCTCCTACTCTGGATGTGTGTGACTACCCTGGTCATACAACCATTTTCTGTAGGTAAAAAATTAAATAAAAACAAGTTTTTGAAGTTAAAACCCTTCTATTAAGTACATATTACGTACCTATAACTAAAAAGTAGAAAACAAGATATTTATACAAATTTACAAATACGAGATTTTTAAAAGAAGTGTTTTGGAATTTTTATTTTTTTGATTTTCGGCAACATTTTCAAAACCCTCGGGGTTACGGTTTTTTTTTTATTATAGTAATATTTTATTATCACGGGATGAGTACCAAATTTTAGCACAGTCTACCTAGACAGTCTACAGTCTACCTAGACAATACTTCTTTTTTTCTCTTTAACTTAAAAAACTTATTGGGTAGAGAAGGAACATTAAAGTGTCTCATGCAAAAGAATTCTTGTTTTCACTTGTAATGTTTAAAAATTTAAAAAATTAAAAATTTAAACAGTGAAATTGCTTTGATAGAAAACAATGGGACATTTAAAGAAAATTGAAATAAAACAAAATTTTAATTAGGTATATGATTAGAGAAATTTTATTTACACCTTCAAAACAAAAATTATGAGGCATTCATTTGATGTTTTAAATGTAATTTGGTATGTTTATTTAAACCATTTTTAGTCCTAAATGTTTTTCCACACAGTTTACAAACTTCGGGCCTTTCATCAGTATGGGTCATCATATGATCCCTCAAACTTTGTCTTTTACTAAATCTGTTGTGGCATATATTACACTCAAAGTTTCTTTCTTTTTTATGAATATTTCTGAAAAAAATAATAATATGGCTGCTGTAAACAATCAAAATTTCTGGATAATTTTTAATCGTTTTTTACAGATTATCGAACAATTAAAACAATTGATGTTAATTATTATGTATTTTAGTTTTATAAAATTTTAGGGGAATTTGGCCCTGGGTAAACCAACCATTACGATGTTGGGTGATAATTGATAATTATCACCCAAGTCATGGACTTGCTTGATTAAGTAAAATAGTACGAGGTTAAACAAACATGTAATTGTTTTTTTACATCGTAAATTAATTTTTATTATGATTATTTGGAGCTCTATGTCTTTTTGTATCAAATTCAAGAAAAAAAGCTTTGTCCCTGACGGTTTCTACCAAAATTGGCGCCCCAAAAAATACCCTCATTATTTCAGTTAGGGAACGTTCAAGTTTTACGTAACGCAAATTTTGATTATATTGGACCCCCCCCCCCCCTGTAACGCTATTTTCCTATACCATTAACATGGGCGTAACACTCCAAAATGACCCCCACCCTCCCTCCTAGGAGCGTTACGTAATACTTGAAGGTTCCCTTATAAGTTATAACCAACGTTATTTTTATCTAATTTGTGTGATTTGACTTACCGTATATGGACGTTTAAACATCCGGAGTTTGTGAACCCTTTTTCGCAAACCTGACATTTATAAGGCAATTCTCCTGTATGTATGCGTGTATGTACTATCAACGCAGAAGATCCCACAAAAGACTTCCCGCAATACGAACAAGTGAATGGTTTTTCGCCAGTATGGATTCGTTTGTGCAAAATCAATCCGGATTCTTGGCGGAATTTTTTCTGACATACGTCACAACCATAAGGCCGTTCGCCCGTGTGAATGCGGATATGAACAGACAAATTAGCGTACTGTTTAAATGATTTCCCGCAATAGGAACACATATATGGTCTTTCCCCTGTGTGCGTTCGCATATGGTCCTTCAAATATCCCGCCAGGACAAATTTTTTGTGGCACACTTCACATTCGTGCGTTTTTTCTTCTGTTGATAAAATTGAGCATTAAAACAAAGTTATGTTTAACAAATTGGAGAAATTTGATCATAATTGTACTATAAGTAAAAACGGTGAGACATGGTTTGTAAAGGGAATGTTCAAGTATTACGTAACGCAGATTGTACCAAAATTCATACACCCCATACCCCGGTTCCTGCGTTATTAAAGGCTGTAGAGATTTTGTTTTAGCTACCCCCACTAACACACCCTCTATTTTTGTGGTAATCAAAACATGAAATCTCTACATTTTTTAATAACGCGAGAAACGGGGTATGAAGTGTATGAATTTTGGTACAATTTGCGTTACGTAACACTTGAACGTTCCCAAACCTGTAAGTACACTAGCAGTTTTTTTAAGTGGGTAATATCTGACAGTGACCGTCAATGGTCAGCTTCTTACCACCATTAATTAAAGTACATATTTTTTAAGTAACGGAACTATGGAAGTGGTCTATCACACATGAATATGGCAATAAACAGTTTTATTAATGAAAATTTCAGAAAAATGCAAGAAAGCTCTAGCGCCGCAGGCTAAAATTTTTATGCTTAAGTTCTACAGTCAAATGTAAGAAAACCCTAGTGCCACAGGCAAAAATTTTTACAAACTTGATGGTCTATTTTAATTTTTAAACAGTTGACGCCGCATTTAATGCGCCATACATTTTTAGCGCAACGCATGTAAATTAAGGATAATTTAATTTTAAACTTATTTTTTTTAGAATAGGCTTACATATTATTAATTATAATAATTTATTATTTCCCATTGTCCCACTAAGCAGTTGTAAAGATTTTTCAAGGCATCTATCCCTTTCCCTAATAATTTGATAATTTTCATGGTAATTTATGGACAGCTCATACATATAATTGGGAAATAATTCTACTGTATGGCAATACCTAGTGATCAATAAGTTTAAAGTTAATATAATAACATTTATTTTACCTGAATGTAATTTTTTGTGTTCAGATAAAACTCCACTCATTTTAAATCTTTTGCCACATATTTGACATTGATAGGGCCTTTCTGTGTTATGTGTTTGTTTATGTTGGCGCAAGTATCCTTTTTTTGAAAAGGATTTACCACATAAGTCGCATTGGAAAGATTCATCTTCGATTTTAATTTTTTTCTTGTAAGGTTTTCTCTTTTTTGGTTTTAGTAAAGGTTCATCATCAGATTCAACTTTAATTTCTTGAGGATTTGTTGGTTCTTCAGTTATACTATTTTCTACTTCATCATTGTTATCAAAATTATCATTGTTATCATCACTTTCTTCTTTTATTTTATTGTTTTCCTCAACTTTCAGGTTTTCCTCGACTTTCAGGTTTTCCTCGATTTTCAGTGGTTCCTCGATTTTTAAAGCGTCCTCCAACACAACAGTTTTCTTTCTTTTTAATATTTTCTTTAGTTTTGAATCAGTTTCTATCAGGAAATTTCTAAACTTGTAATTCTTTACTAATAAATTTTCACATTTTTTACAGACCTTATTTGGTAAACTATCGTTTATTTGAGCCTAAATGTTAAAAAAAAAACATGTAAACAAACTTTAACAAAAGTAAACAATAATAAATGTTTTACCTGTATTTCTGAAGCACAATAGTTTAACATAAAATAATAATCAACATCTAAAACTTTATGTTTTAAATCTAATTCTTTAAAAGGACTTTTATCTAAACATATTCTACAAATGGTTTCGAAATCTAAGGACTGCTCCATTTAATACTTTTTAAACAAAAACTAATTTTGTAGGTTATGTTTGGGCTTTACCAGTGTTGTTCCAAATAAATATTACGTAACAAACATAAGTTACAGTGTTGCCAGGTCAGCATTTTAAAAATCCGTAGATAAGTGCTAAAAAGTCTGAAGAAATCCGTACATTTACCCTTGACAAATCCGGAGATCTACGGATTTTTTTTTAAAACTTGTAATAAGCAAATTTTTTTATTGTCACAATACCAAAATTATACCTAAATACTGTCGTATTCTGCATTTCACCGATTTTACCATGGTAACTTTTTACTTTTCTTTAGCCATTGCTTATATTTTCGATCATTTTCCCAGTTAGATGAATATTTTTGTTTATATCGAACAAGTTTTTTCTTTTTAGTTGGGGTTTGATACTTTAAATCATGATCTTCTGAATCATCACTATTGTCACTGATTTTATGAATAAATTTATGACAAAACACAACACAACGAAACGCGTGCGCTAGAGCGCGGGCAATAAATCTGTCGCATCCTAGACGCTAAAGTTTCGCGGCCAAACCAAAGAGTTATAACTCTATATAAAGGCGAAACACGCTTCGCGCATGTTCGGTACGGGTCACAATTTGTGGCGCCGTTAATTGACTGGACGTATATATTTTTTAACTGGACTCTCAACTGCAATTGGGCGACCTTACTCTACGATTCGAGTAGGAGAATTGAAAAAATATAAAAATATACATATAAAAACAGTTAAAAAATCCGTAGATTTCAGATTAAATTCCGTAGATCCGTAGATAAGGCAACATTTCCGTAGAAATACGGAAATTTTCGTAGACCTGGAAACACTGATAAGGTATGATCAGAGTTATGTCGGTCTTGTTGGCGCAGTGCATATATAAACACTGGTTATATATGGCGCAGTGCGAATCGCATCCGACTCAAAACATGTTGAAAAATTGCAATTATCACTCCATTGTATTCACATATGGATATTTATAGATATAGCAAAATTTACCATAATAGCCACTGTTGGATAGTCGTATACAGGATAAGGGCGCATTGTGTTTTAGTGGTATTAAACTTAGTACTTTCTTTCATTTAGAGCGTGGTAGGAGCCCGCATATCTCTACGTGGGCAAACGTTATTTTTTTTTTGCGCAAAATTTTAAAGTATCTTTCTCAATTAATTTTCCATAAAAATTTTATCTGGTGTAGGTCCCTATAACTTCAAAAACCGGCTGGTCATGTTCACTTTTGTTCAAAATAAATTAATTTGAAAAAATATGCGGTAGTGTAGGCCATAATTTTCGTTAACCGACATGGTTGAATGCCGGGTGTACCTACTACAGGTAAAACCTTTTGTTACAAATGGCTTTTAACTTGCTTACATGGAAGTTCCATGATGAAACTTGCTTACATGGAACTTCTCTCTTATCACTTCCATGATGGATGTGATAAGAGAGAAGGGGAAAGGGAGAGATGGGAAGAATCGAAGAATGAGCAAGAAAAATCATTTAAGTTTTTAATGAGTAATTAATTTTTAATGACACTTATTCATTAAGATTAGTTTGCTGCTTCAAATGATATTGCATGTGTTTGCTTAAATATCTTTTCGTTTTAAACCCTTTACCGCATAAGTTGCAAATTTCAGGTCGTTCCGTAGAATGCGTTAAGATGTGATCTTTCAAATACTGGCTGGAAGTAAACGCACTTGGACAAATGTTACATTTAAAATTCTTTTCTTTTGTATGGTTAGACCTAAAAAAAAATATTTTTAAGCAATAATATATTATAAATAAAGTCACTCAATTCGAGTTTCTTAAACTTTTCAATTATATAACTTACAACATATGACGATTCAAATTTTCCTTATCCCTGAATATTTTTTGGCAAATTTGGCAAATATTCTGCAATTCGCCAGCATGTACTCTTCTATGTTTTCTCAATGACAAATTTCCAGAAAAGGCTTTTCCACACTCGTTACAAACAAATGGTTTTTCACCAGTGTGGGTTCTACGATGTGCGTTCAAAGTCGAATGATGTCTAAAATCAGAGACCTTAAATTACGTTTTTTAAACAGATAGGGTTTAAAAAAATGATTTTTAGTGGTGTGCTTGTATCCTGTACTGCACAAATAAGTAGAGATGACCTAAGTTGCTATCAAAAGGCTCTAATGCGAGCCTACCATAACGTTATAAGCCAAGATGCACAAGATACATGACGGCCAAGGGCGGATTTAGGGGGGGGGGGCAATGGGACATGTCCCTTCGATTTAGCTGCAGCTAAACCTGCTTGTTTGTTAACCCATTACGATTATTTTTGGGAGAATTTTGCGGAAATACATCAAGTGAAGTAAATTTAATGACATCTACAGCCCCTACCTGAAATTTGTGTGGCATAGGTCACACTCATATGGCTTTTCTTCATTGTGTATTCGTATGTGCACTTGTAAATTGTAGTTTTGTTTGAATGATTTTCCGCAGTAGGAACAGACGTATTGGCGTTTGTCTGTGTGGGTGTGCATGTGGTCTGTTAGATAGCCCAGGGTTACAAACTTCTTGTTGCAGATTTCGCATTTGAACTTTTTCTCCTCTACAAAATTAAATTTAAATTATTTATTTTAATGAGAGTAATGTATATACAGTAAATTTATATTATATAAAATTAAATTGGCAACAGCTAATGTAAGTGTTCGACCTAAAAACAAGACTTGGTAATAATACGAAAATATTAAATAAAATTCAGTTTTGGTTTCAACAAACATGTTTCTATATTCATTTTTTATGTGGATTTTTCCACTGTAATGGAAATCATATTTTTTACCTCATTAATGTTATGGTCTCTTTTTTCAAGCAAGATAGTAAATTCAAAATCGCACAGTAAATATTTTTACAATAGGTATGAATATAGAATATAGTTATGTTTTATAAAATAAACTACGCAGTATTTTCGCACATCCAATATTCGAATAGCTTTTGAAAATATTTACTGTGCGTTTTTTAATTTATTATCTTGCTTGATGAAACAGACCATAGTAACTATAATCAACGCTGCATGTAACAAACATTCAATTATGTAAATACAGAAAAAAAAAAAATAAGCAAAATTCTTAGAAACACGTACGTATTTAGTTAACAGTACAGAAATTATTTGTTAAAATCAAATGTGGCACAGGCAGGGTTAAAGCTAGAATATAGTAGTTTTCGTAACGAGTAAGTGAAGTCAAAAAATCATTCGAGTGCACTAAGGACTTGTCGCAAACGAGTTCCAACTAACATTTTTCGTTCGATCTAGAGTCTAGACTCTTTAAAAATGTACATTTTAAAGAATAACGTGTTTGATTTTGACATTTCAAAAGTTATAAACGTCAAATGACTTGTTAAAATGAAAGCTATGTGTAATTGTTTGAATAAATAAGTGTGAATAGTTGTCATTTCATTCAAATATGCGTTATGTACTCGTGCGATAGAAAAAAATCGTAACGAGAATATATAGTGAACATGCATTTTTCTTTATTTCATGTACACTAGGTTGTAGGAAAAAGTATTTTACCCGAATGTAACTTTTTGTGCTTTGACAAAGTTCCAATCATTTTAAACATCTTTCCACATATAGGACACTGGTGAGGCCTCTCATTGCTATGTGTCAGTTTGTGTTGTCTTAGGCCACCTCTTGTTTGAAAGACTTTATCACACATACCACATTCTAAAGAGTCGTTTTCATTTTGAGTTTTTTCTTTTACCATTTTCTTTCTTTTATGTTTAACTTTTTTCTTGGGACCTTTAACTACACCTTCATCTTTAACAAGGTGCACAGGGTCTGGTTCACCAGTTACGCCGTTTTCAGGTTCTGCACTGTTATCAAAATTATCGTCATCATCAGTTTCTTCTTTGATTTCATCGTTTTCTTCTTTTACGGTTGTATCTGGTAATTTTATATTTTTCTTTGAATCCAGAATTTCTTTTAATTTTTTATCTATTTCTATTATTGAATTCCGAAATCTGTAATAATTTACCAATGTTCCTTCACAATTTTCACACATTTTAGCTGGTAAATTATCGTTCATGTTCGCCTAAAGAAAATAAAAAAAAATAATGATAGTAAAAAAACGTAAACAAACAACTTACCTCCACTGAAGTACAATAATTTAACATACAATAGTAATCCACATCTAAAGTGTTATGTTTGACACTTAACTCTTTAAAAGGGCCTTCATCTAAACATAATCTACAAATATTTTTAAAATCCAGTGGCATTATTAAGAAAAAAGAAACTTTTTACAATCTTTAATTTTTTGAGGTTATGTTTGTTTATTATCGGGGTCGTTCCAAACTACTTCAGCTCGAAATTGTTTAGGGGCGTTTGGCTTAAGGAACTGGTGGCCGTCCAATGGACGACCGGTTTTAAAACAAACAGGGTGCGAACAAAGGGGTTCTTTTAACTTCAAACCAATGAACTAGAACTCTATTGCTTTAAACACGACCAAGTGCACGCTTTTTCTCAAGGTAAATTTGGAGGCAGAGATATAGAGCATGTACCAGGTCACTCGTGTTCGAAGACAAACGCTCCTGAAGAACCCGTAAATTTGGGTAAAGTGTTATCTGGCCTGGAACCGGTACGAAAGTGTTATATGGTATTTTTCTGCCTCAGAGACTATTAGATACATTATTTTTCGTCTAAATGTCATAGTATTCACGAACGTGGTTCTACGCATGATTCAATCATGATAATTGAATCCAATCAGGGCCGTAGCGAAGAAGATTTGGTGGGGGAGGGAGAACGTCAAGTTACAACTTTTTTTAGCCTAAAAATACAACTTTTTTCACCCCTAACCAAAATTTTGATTACTAAATAAAAAAAAGGTCCTCACCTCAAAAAAAAAAGCTTTGTCTGTGACAGTTTTTACCCCTAGCCAAAATTTTAATGACTAAAAAAAAAGGAAAAAGGTCGTCCTTATCTCCAAAAAAAGCTTAAAAGCTTTGTCCGTGACGGTTTCGTTTCATTAACTTGTGGTCTAGAAGTTGTGGGCCTTTAAATAATAATAGGACAGGCAACAAGTTAAATAAAATAAAATATATTTTTCACTACAATTTATTCAATAGAATTAGTTTGTTGTCTTAAATGATACTGCATATGTTTGCTTAAATATCTTTTAGTTTTAAACCCTTTACTGCATATGTTACAAACCTCGGGCTTTTCTGTAGAATGAGTTAGAATGTGGTTCTTCAAATATTGACTTGAAGTAAAAGAATTCAAGCAAATATGGCATTTAAAATTCTTTTCCTTGGAATGATTGGACCTAGAAAATAAAATGTGTATTTTTATATGACATGCTTCGGCATATAATATTGGAATAGGCATGTAAGAAACTATTATTACATTACTATTTTAACAGCAACCAGCTTTTATGTAAAAAATGAATAAAACAAGTCACACACAATGCGTCTACTCCTTAGTACTTTTTGCCATGTGAAAAGTTAAAAAAATAACTTACAGCATATGACGATTAAAATTTTCCTTTTCCTTAAATATTTTCTGGCAAATAGGACACATATTCTCTGCTTCGGCAGCATGTACTCGCTTGTGTTTCTTCAATGACAAACTCTCAGCATAGGATTTACCACATTCGTCGCAAGAGTATGGCTTTTCACCTGTATGAGTTCTGCGATGTTTGTTTCTGGTCGACTTGTCCCTAAATTTCGTGTTGCATAAGTCACACTCAAATGGCTTTTCACCTGTATGAATCCTAACATGTACAGACAAGTTATAATTTCCTTTGAATGATTTTCCGCAAAATGAACAGACCACTGTGCGCTTGTCTGTATGTGTGTGCATGTGATCGGTAAGGTAGCCTTTCGTGACGAATCTCTTTTGGCAGATTTCGCATTTGTGCTTCTTTTCCTCTAAAAAATGGGTTTTTATATTCAAAAGTTGATCAAAAATGTATTAGAAGAAAAAAAACAAACAAACTATTATTAATAGAAAAATTTGTTTGAAATTACAAAAAAAAAAAACGTTTTCATTTTTCAAATTAAAAAAATTAAAATAGATCTTACTTACCTGAGTGTATTTTTTTGTGAGATGAGAGAGTGCACATCGCTTTAAACTGTTTTCCGCAAATGGGACATTGATAAGGCCTGTGAGTGTTATGTGTTTGTTTGTGTTGACGCAAATTAGGTATTTTTTCAAAGGTTTTTCCACATATATTACAATCTAATGATTCATCTTCAATTTTTCTTTTCTTCTTAACTATTGGTTTTTTCCTAATTTTTTTCGAGCGCTTTTTTACTGTTCCTTCAGTTTTATCCATGCCTGCAGTGTTTTGTAGTTCATCAGTTGGATCATATTCAGGATCCAGACTATTATCAAAATTATCCTCATCATCTTCTTCCTTAATTTCATTATTTTCTTCATTTTTTATGGTTTCTTCAGGTGATGCAACGTTTTTCTTTGTTTTGAGTATTTCTTTTAATTTTGTATCTGTTTCTATTATAGAGTTACGAAACTTGTAATGATTTACTAATGTTTCTTCACAATTCTTGCACACCTTAGTTGGTAAACTATCTTTTAAATTTGCCTAAATAGAAATAAAAAATAAATACCTATACCAGTATATAAATAATCCCTGTTAAAAAAAAAAAACAAGTAGATACCAGTAGAAAACAAATCGGAGTCTACTGGTCTCTACTTGTTTTTTTTTAACAGGGTTTATTTACATTACATATTATGTAATAAAAAATGTAAATTTTTACACATCTATTAATAAAGAAAAATAATATACAGTAAAAAAATGTAAATTAACAACTTACCTCCACTGAAGCGCAATAATTTAACATAAAATAGTAATCCACGTCTAAACTCTTATGTTTAATACTTAATTCTTTAAAAGTACTTTTGTCTAAACATAGTCTACAAATATTTTTGAAATCTAGCGACTCCATTGTGTCAAATATAAATATACAAACTTTTAAGTCTAGAGGTTATGTTTGGCTTTTATCAGGGTGGTTCTAAACAATTACGTATGTAACAAATTAGTAAATTCGTGCGTAAAAAGTCCAGATTCAGGACACCTGAAGTTATTAAATGCTTCTTGTTCTTCTGTGAAGAGCCTTCATAGTAATATATTCCGCGACAACTATGATTTATTTAATCCGCTCTTTATTTTTTAGTTATTACGTGGCGGCGCCCCCGCCACAGGGGCATCGTTTCTATTTTTTGTTAATACTTTTATTTACTCTTTTATCAATTTTTGTTCTCAAAATTTGAAGACAACTTTTTCTTTTACAAATTGTCTTCAGCAAACAATAAAAGATTCTTTAGACTACATCACTGAACTTTTAGTTTTGGTTTTTGATCGAAACCACCCGTTTCAAGTTAATATTTTTTTTAGCGCTTATTGTACATAAAACCATAACCTTTAAACTGATAGTATAGTTATTAGCGCTAACACCCATCTCAAGCTGGAATAATGGCAGCGTTCAATTAGTTCAGAAACTAGGGTCTAAGGCAATGATTTAGAGCCTCTAAATTAGAGGAAGGGATAAGGCTTCAATTCTGCGCGAGTGACAAACATAGGTGGCATCCATTTTGAATCCTATTTTTGCGCGAAATTTAAATTGCCAAATTGGGATTGGATATATTACCAACTATAAGAAAAGTGCCTAGAAATTACAAATGTTAAGGTTTTACGATTTAAAATAGTGTTAAAAATGGCGCATGTGACAGAGATAGCATTATTCGTGTAAGAAAAAATAATGGCTGTCATCAGGGTAAAACCAAAAATTTGTATGCGCAGAAGTCGCCATCCCTCCCTTCAAATCATTGGTCTAACGGTTTAAGGACTACATCTTCATCGCTGCCTCCGTGATCTACAGCGATCGGATTTTTCCGTGATTCTAACAGTCTTTAAAATTTAAAATAGAATATTTTTGTGTGTTCAATAAAAAAGGTGTTTTTATTAGAAATATTCTCCAACCCTCCCATTATTAACTAAATTATTTAAGTTTCAAGTATGAAAGTTCGACGTTACGTCTCCTGATATTGGAAACTTCTAAAGATCATAATATGATCTTTAGAAGTTTCCAATAATAATAATAATAATAATATTATTATTAAAATGCTATTAAAAAACTTTTTACTATGTTCTGTTTCATCAAGCAAGAGAGTAAATTAAAAATCGCACAGTAAATATTTTCAAAACAGATTCGAATATTGGATGTGCGAATATACTACGTAGTTTATTTTATAAAACATAACTATATTATATACACAAACATATACTATTCAAACCTGTTGTAAAAATATTTACTGTGCGATTTTTAATTTACTCTTTTGCTTGATGAAACAGACCATAGTAATTTTCACGATCGAGCTAATTACTATAGAAACGCATAGTTGGTTTAAGGCTGACAGTGAATCAAGGCTGCTACAGTAAGTGTAGTGTAGTGTAATTTAAAAATCTGGAAATTTTAACAGCATATTTATAATTCATTAGGCTTGGTTTAATTAAAAGAAAAACTTTTATTATAAAATCGTCTTATTGTTTTAAATGACATTTGTTTGACATATGTTTACGTAAATGTCTTTTAGACTTAAACCTTTTATCGCACAACTCACAAACTTCAGGTCTCTCGTTGGAATGGGTCACCAGATGATTTGTCAAAGTCAAATTATCAGCAAACGGCCTTCCACAATCGTTGCACGTGTATGGCTTTTCTCCTGTGTGTATCCGTCTATGTTTGTTTCTTGATGACACGTGTCTAAATTTTGTATGGCAAATATCACATTCAAATGGTTTTTCTTCATTGTGAATTCGGATATGGACTAATAAATAATTGTTTTTCTTGAACGATTTCCCGCAATATGAACAGACGAATTGGCGGTCTTCTGTGTGGGTGATCATGTGATCATTTAGATATGGGGCTGTTACGAATTTTTTGTGGCATATTCCACACTCGTGCTTTTTTTCTTCTGTAAAAATAAATAAATTGGTCAATAAAAAACTGAATAAAGCTCTAGCTTAGGTTGTACTTTACCCGAACCAGCAAGCACGCATATATGCATACATCCCAGGGTAGCAATTCACATCTCATGTGGATGATCACCGGTGAACGGGACCAATTAGGCTTTCGAAAATAACTGGCGATCAGGTGCTGTGATGTGATGACAAACCATCACAATGAATGTGAATCGCTACACAAGATGACTATTCTCGTTTCGGTGAGTTTTATTCGGTGAATGCCAACTTCAAAGTAGTTTTTCTTATAATGATTGGCCTAAACCGTTTAGCTCCGCCCATATTCACCGAAATAGCAAGCGGAAAAAATCCGCTAAAAACCAGAATAGATACCCAGGCCTGCCTACGGAATCAACTCTCCACACCTTAATGGCCCCAACTGAAAGAACACAAACTAAAACAATCAGCCTTCGCTGTATTTGTTGACAACAATGGAGCGTTTAAAAAGGTTTTCTTTTAAAGTATAAAATCTAATCTTCGAAGATATGGAGTGTCCCTCACTTTAATTGCGTGGGTGCAACACATGCTTGAATGGAGAGCAGTGCAGTAACTGTAACAGGTGGATGTGGGAAGTATCGATTAACCGTAACAATAAAGGTTCAATGATGATTATCTATACACAATTGAATACGTAAATTACATACTGCTTACATGGAACTATGAGAGCGTACTCTGTGACCTTATGTAAGTGAGTTTAGAATAATAGAAGAATAGTGTGGAAATCACTCACTTTCAGTGGACTACACTGAGCTGGTCCTTTTCAAAGAAATGTGGAACTCTTAAGAGCATCAATTCTTTTCGGGACACAAGGGTTTTCTGTGGTCAAGTAAATAAGCAAATATCGCTTTCTGGCAGTGCCGTAAAGCAGTGGGAAGATCCTGGGGTTATCTCAAAAGGTTATCCTCTGGTTGTTCACAGTCATAATAGAGCCAATGTTAAGAGACGGATCAGTTGTCTGGTAGCCCAGAACCCAACTGTCCACTAGGTAGCAATTGAATGATATACACAGACTAGCTCCCATTAATGATGCCATGACACACGGTGTGCCGCACACTCACTACAGCCTTATAAGCTGAGCTTATAATTTAAAAGTTCTGCTCTGCGCCCCTCTCCTTAATTTGTACAATGAGGATGAGGCAGCAAACTTTAAATCTAAGATTAATGGGAGCATGGTATACAAGAGGAATATAATCCAAGCATAATAGCATCCTTGGTAGGATCCTTTTTTCTAAGATAACTATTCTTGGCGTTACGACTGACTCGAAACTTTAAAAGATGTTACACAGCAAGAACCAAGGGAGGTCGACATAAAGGTTTGGACTGATGGTTCTAAAGCAATTCAAGTTTCTGGGGCAATATTATACCCCGAGGATTATAAAGCATTTCTATGGAAATACCGTACATCTAAGATTGATAATATCCACCATCTTTAAAACTGGAGCTGATATGACAAAACTGATGCCAGTGGGAGGAGGGCTGTTGTAATTTAAACAAATCAGTAAACGTGGCCTACTCTAAGGAAAGAGTGGACATGCAAATTTACCCAAAAACTGTTGTAACTTTCAAAATAGCTTCTTACCTGAATGTATTTTTTTGTGAGATGAGAGAGTGCACATCGCTTTAAATTGTTTTCCACAAATGGGGCATTGATAAGGTCTGTCCGTGTTATGTGTTTGTTTGTGTTGACGCAAATTAGGCTTTTTCTTAAAGGTTTTTCCGCATATATTACAATCCAATGATATGTCTTCGATTTTAATTCTTTTTTTGACTGCTTTTTTTCTTACATTTTTCAAAGGCTTTGTTGCTGTGACTTCAGTTTTAACAGTGTCTGTAGGGTATTGTGGTTCATTGGTTGATTCATTTTCAGGTTCTAGACTATTATCAATATCATCGTCGTCTTGTTCCTTGATCTCATCTTTTTCTTCTTTTTTTATGGTTGTATCCGATAACATAGCGTTTTTTGTCGTTTTTATTAAATCTTTTAATTTTTTATCCACTTCTATTATAGAATAACGAAACTTATAATGATTTACTAATGTTCCTTCACAATTTTTACACATCCTTGCTGGCAAACTGTCGTTTATGTTCGCCTGAATAAAATATACAATAATAAACAGTAAAAAAATGTAAATAAACAACTTACCTCCACTGAAGTACAATAATTTAACATAAAATAGTAATCCACTGCTAAACTTTTATGTTTAACGCTTAATTCTTTTAAAGCACTTTTATCTAAACACAACCTGCAAATATTTTTGAAATCCAAACACTCCATTATCTTGGAAACAATTTTTTTTTTTTGAAAAAAATATTTTTTAGGTTATGTTAATGTTAATCGATAAACACATAAAGCTAACGGGAGGAAAGTACTCCGACATCTACGCATGCGCTAGCCAAACCAGCAGAGAACAAAACAAAACCAAGCGCATGCGTAGATCGCGGAGTACTTTCCTCCCGTTATCAGCTTTTTCGATAAACAGAAAAAAAAGAGTTATTCCAATCAAAGAATAGTTATTTGCGCTCATAGTACATAGTAGAGGTAAGTGAATTTTTCTGTGTGAGGTCGTATTTTGTGGACAGAAACGGAGCTGAGGTCCATAAACACGGCCGAAGACAGAAAAAAAACTTACCTAGCGCATTACGCTTTTCTCACTACTGAGGAGTTAAAATAATATTTTATTAATAATATTTTTGACATTTATGTGTGACAATTCAACAAATCATTTTTTTAATGGAATCACTATAAAATTAAGAACAGTAGTCAGTAGCTTAGGTAAGTGTCGGACACTTCGTGTCCTTTAGCGGTAAATCTATTTTCCTATCTAGTTACGTTTTTTTTTTGTATTGATTTCAGTACTTTTCATTACTGTCGGCTTTTTGATTAAGTAATGTCAACTTACCCAGTTGGTAGTGAGAAAAAAAAAAATTAAAGAGTATATTTATATTTGCCAAGGAGACGGTTAAGTGATCCCAAAATAAGTGACTGTTATTGTTTTGCCTCATTCTTTGTTTGCACAAAATACATGTTTGACTTTTTCTAAAAAAAAAAAACAATTTGAAATACAATTTATTGAATAAACTATTTTCTTAAATGATATTGCATATGTCTACTCAAATATCTTTTAGTTTTAAACCCTTTGCCGCATATGTTGCAAGTCTCAAGCTTTTCTGTGGAATGCGTTAAAATGTGAATCTTCAAATATTTACTTGTAGTAAAAGAATTTGAGCATAAATGGCATTTGAAGGTCTTTTCTTTTGCGTGATTTGACCTGAAAAACAAAGTTTTAAATCGCTGAACAAGTACAAAAAAGATTAATAAAAATATTTTAAAAACTCAAGGGATTACCTGCGTGTGATAAAATATCTGGTTAATCAATTTACGTCAATATTTGAGGCTATCAGAACCAGAACGACCCAAATCACTTTGCACTTGTCTGGTTTTTTGTTTTTGCTTATTTATTTTTCCATATTATTGCATCCAAAACCCGCCAAGTGCAAAGTGGATTAGGCCTTTCTGGTTGCCTCATTTAATCTGGGAAATAAAGAGTAGGCGTGCTCCATTTTAAAATGTGTGCCTAAGTAGGACCAATCAGACATAACTTAGCTAAGACCAAACTTACAGCATATGACGAAGAAAGTTTTCCTTTTCCTTGAATATTTTCTGGCAAATATGGCACATATTCTCCGCCTTCTCAGCATGTATACGCTTGTGTTTCTGCAGCGACAATCTTTGAGCAAAAGCCTTACCACAGTCACCGCAAAAAAATGGTTTTTCACCTGTGTGGGTTCTGCGATGTTTGTCTCTTGTGGATTTTTCCCTAAATTTCGTGTTGCATATGTCACATTCAAATGGTTTTTCGCCCGTATGAATTCGAATATGTACGGTTAAATTGTGATTTTCAGCAAACGACTTTCCGCAAAACGAACAGACCACTGCGCGTTTGTTTGTATGTCTGTTCATGTGTTCAGTTAGATAGCCTTTTGTGGTGAATTTCTTTTGGCAAATTTCGCATTTGTAATTTTTTTCCTCTGAAAAAAATATATTTTAAATACATGCCTGTTTCTTTTTGGAAATATTATAGATTGCTTGTAATCATTCAAGAAATGAAAATTTATACAAAAAAAGTTAATATAATCTAAAAAATCTTAAAAAGTTATTTTTTTATTATATTTATTATGGTTAAATCTTAATTTCTCAAATGTTATTAACACTTGTAATGCTATTTTTTACCTGTGTGTAGTTTTTTGTGAGACGAAAAAGTACACATTCCTTTAAACCGTTTTCCACATATTGGACATTGATATGGTCTGTCTGTGTTGTGTATTTCCTTGTGTTGCTTTAAATAAGCTGTCTTTTGAAAGGTTTTCCCACATATATTACAATCCAGTGGCTTTTGTTCAATTTTTCTTTTCTTCTTGATTGGTTCCTTTTTAATTTTTTTCACTAGCGTTTTTACTGTTCCCTCAGTCTTTTTAGCCTTTTTTATATTTTTTAATGTATTTTCAACTGCAAATTCACTTTTAACAGGCTCTGTAGGGTCATGTGTTTTGTAAGTTATGTCATTTTCAGGTTCTAGATTATTACCTAAATAATCGTCATTATTATCATTTTCCTCTTCCTTAATTTCATTTGTTTTTTCAGTTTTTACAGTAGTATCTGGTAATTCTATATTTTTTCTTGTTTTGACTATTACTTTTAATTTTTTATCTGTTTCTATTACGGAACTGCGAAACTTATAATTATAAACTAATGATTCTTCACAATTTTTACACATCTTGGCAGGTAAACTATCGTTTTTATTTGCCTAAATGGAATAAAAAATATAATATAAAAAAAAAATAAATAAACAACTTACCTTTACTGAAGCACAGTAATTTAACATATAGTAGTAATCCACGTCTAAACTCTCGTGTTTAACACTTAATGTATTCAAAGGGTTTTTGTCTAAACATAATCTACAAATATTTTCAAAATCTAAAGACTCCATTATCTCGAAAATAAACTGTTAGATAACCTAATACAGAACAGGAAATAGAGTTGTTCCAATAATTTTTTCACACAAAATATCTAAAATGAATAATTTTGTAGATATATTTTTTGCCTAGACTGAGTTTTTTTTATTTATAAATTAAATAATAATGTTTTTAAATATTCTTTTATTTATGATTAAATAAATTTATAATTAAATATATTACAATAATTTTTCTAATAAATAATAATTAATACATTTTCAACTATATTTTATTTGGATTAAAGTCATCTGGTTGTTGTTGTTGTTTTAAATGATATTGCATATGTTTACTCAAATACCTTTTTGTTTTAAAGCCTTTACTGCATATGTTACAAATTTCAGATTTTTCTATGGAATGCGTTAAAATGTGATTTTTTAAATATTGACTTGAGGTAAAAGAATTTAAACAAATATGGCATTTGAAATTCTTTTCTTTTGAATGATTAGACCTGTAAAATAAAAATTTTGATTACGAATTAATCCTTATACATACGAAAAAGGCGGCTTGAAGCTAAAACGGTTACCCTTTTTCTCCTCCCATCCCTCCCCATTTTTCTCTTCTCTTCTCATCTTCTACCGATCAGTATAAGATGATGTTTATAAAGTGAATTAAAAAGGTCAACCGAACGATTACCATTTTTGAATTCAGGGGTGCCAAAATAACTAAAATATACTTCATTCCAAACGATAATAGATTTCCATACCGTTTTTTTGCCATTACAAAAAAATATATAAAAAATTGCCATAGAAAAAAAATTGTGCATTTCCGCAAAGAACGATTACCATTTTCGGATTCTGGGGGGTCCACAAAGGCAATTTTTTTTATGAAAATGTAGCTGATTTTCTGCAAACGAAATTTGACCCGATTTTAATAACATCCACTCGTAAAAGTTTTATTGAAATAAAATTTAACTTACAGCATATGTCGATTAAAATTTTCTTTCTCCTTAAATATTTTCTGGCAGATATGGCACATATTTTCCGCTTCGGCAGCATGTACTCGCTTGTGTTTCGTTAAGGACAAACACCCGGCGAAAGATTTACCACACTCATTACAAGAGTATGGTTTTTCGCCGGTGTGGGTCCTACGATGTTGATTTCTGGTAGACTCGTGCCTGAATTTCGTGTTGCATAAGTCACATTCAAATGGCTTCTCGCCTGTATGAATTCTAACATGTACCGACAAGTTATAATTTCCTTTGAATGATTTTCCGCAGAATGAACAGACCACTGTGCGCTTGTCTGTATGTGTGTGCATGTGGTCGGTAAGGTAGCCTTTCGTGACGAATTTCTTTTGGCAGATTTCGCATTTGTGCTTCTTTTCGTCTAAAAAATACATGATATTGTTTTAAATTAAAAAACTTATTAAAGAAACTACGCGAAAGATGTTGAAATTATGGTCTGTTCCTTCAAGCAAGATAGAAAATTAAACATCGCACAGTGAATATTTTCAAAACAGATTCGAATATTGGATGTGCGAATATACTGCGTAGTTTATTTTATAAAACGCAACTATATTCTATACACAAACATATACTATTCAAAGCGGTTGTAAAAATATTTACTGTGCGATTTTTAATTTACTATCTTGCTTGAAAAAACAGACCATAGTATATTATGAAATTATGGTCTGTTTCATCAAGCAAGAGAGTAAATTAAAAATCGCACAGTAAATATTTTTACAACCGCTTTGAATAGTATATGTTTGTGTATAGAATATAGTTATGTTTTATAAAATAAACTACGCAGTATATTCGCACATCCAATATTCGAATCTGTTTTGAAAATGTTCACTCGTTCAAAGAAACAGACCATAGTCAGCTGACATTTACTTGACAAAATGGAAAAAACAAAAGCATTCGGGTCTCATAATATCATAAAAAGCACTAGTGCTGTAACGTGAACATAATTAAACCCAGTGCTTAATACTAAGTAGAACATAAATATCTAAATAAAATTTTAGTAGATGTTTTCAAATGCTCATATTATTCGAGAAATAGTGTTACAAATTGTAGTTTGTATTAATTTAAATTTTGTGTTTTTTTTTGTCATTAACATTTAGAGTTGATAATAAGATTATAAGATTGTATACAGACATATAATCTTATTCGGCATAGGTATGTATTAAAGAAACTCACCAAAAATTAGAAATAATTTAAAATTCCTGTTGTCCGACCCTGTTATTGTAATGAAAGTATCAACTCTGTTAATAATTTAATTGTAACACGTAAAACTGACTTTTGTCCTTTTTGTGCGTAATTGTGACTTAGCGCGCGAAAGACGCTCTGTCAGTCGTCGAACTCGGTGCACCACGTGCGTACGTTGAGCGATTTTCAGCATTTTTATCTAAGTTTATATATGGTTTAATGTGCAATATAAATTCTTTTATAGAATTAAAGTTTTATTTTGTGTTAAAATAGTGGTAATCGATAGTTAAATGAATAAAAATCATAAATAATTCGCGAAGAACTGTATTTTAATCACCTATTTTGAAGGCAAAATAGCATGGCGGTTGCAAACCTACCCCTAAGGTAAGATAATTTTATATTATTGGGATCTGTCGAAATTTAAAATCAGTACACTTATTTTCTTTAAACAAATTTGATTTTTCAGACCATACTTTAATAATAGGGAGTTGCTACAGTTCCGTCCGGTCGGAACACTATCCCCAAAGCTACTGATCACTGCGATCCGTCCACTCGACTTTAAAGATTTTAAGGTATATTTTTTCTCAGAAAAATATCTTCCCGGTTTAAATGGGGAACCTATTAACCTCATTAACACCAAAAACAACAAACCTGTCATGAGTTTTTTTTTGTTGGTTTGAAAAAACATATACAAAAGTCCAAGATGGAAATCTAGATAGGCACTCCGTTAACAATTAATGAGTGTCTAGAGCTATTACAGTGGTCTTTGGTGCGAAATGGCTTTTTGAAAGTAGGTTGGCCAATAAAAGGCTCAAAACGCGAAACAGGGTGGGGTCGTACACAAATTACATAAGATTTTTAGGGGAGGAGGGGTCGTCAAAAATCTAACGATGTCTTACGAGGGGGGCAGAGGGTCTTGGAAATTCTTATTCTTTTTTATTATTGGAAGGTATATCTGAGCGGGCTCTACTTGACAAGTCATCTAGCGTGAGTTCGATTCTAACTGTCGCCGATTTGCCTTTTTCAGTTAATTAATAATTGAAATTTGGCGAAGGTGGTCACTCCCTATAAACTGGTTTGAAAGTTAGTTAAAGCCGGTGGTTCCCTCTACTACTAGCCCACACGTCCGGAACTTACGGAATGCTTAATTAAGTAGAATAGTATGAGGTTAAACAAACATGTAATGTAATGAAATTGGTTTTCTCCAAAAGGCTCTTGACTGCCTTAAGTTGTTTTTATAAAAAATTCAAAAAACAGCATTTTTGTTAATATTTTACTTAAATATCTGAATAAAAATTGCCAAATAGTGCTAGTAGTTAAAAATAACTATCTTACCTGAATGTAGTTTTTTGTGATATGAAAAAGTGCACAATGTTTTAAACTGTTTACCACATATGGGACATTGGTATGGTCTCTCTGTGTTATGAGTCTCTTTATGCTGTCTTAAATAGGGTAGTTTTAAAAATGTTTTTCCGCATATATTACAGTCCAAAGGCTTGTCTTCGATTTTCTCCTTATTCTTCACGACTCTTTTCTTTCTTTGTTTTTTTGGTTCGATGTTTATAGAATTTGATGGTTCATCGGTTATGTCATTTTCAGGTTCCAAACAGTTATCAAAATTTTCATAATTATTATCATCTTCTACTTTGATCTCTTCAGTTTTTACATCTGTATCAGGTAGTGAAGTATTTTCTATGGTTTGTATTATATCTTTTAATTTTTTATCTGTTTCTATAACGGAATTTCGAAAATTATAATAATTCACTAATGTTTCTTCACAATTTTCACACATCTTAGCTGGTAAACTGTCATTTATTTCAGCCTAAATATAATAAAATCAATAATATAAACATTAAATTAATGTAAACAAGCACTAAAAAAATGTAAATAAACAACTTACCTCCACTGATGCACAAAAATTTAACATAAAATAGTAATCCACATGTAAAATCTGATGTTTAACATTTAATTCTTTAATAGGACTTTTATTTAAACATAATCTACAAATATTTTCAAAATCAGATGACTTCATAATTTTAAAAAGTAAAGTTTCTAATAAACTTCAAAACTAAGTTTTATAGGTTAGTTTTCTTTGGACTTTTTAAGGGTTGTTCTTAATAAATAACTTGATGTACAAAAATATGTTTTTTCTGTATAAATTTATTAACTACAGTTTATTACAATTGTTCATTTGAATTATTTTGATGTTTTAAATGATATTGTATATGTTTACTTAAATACTTTTTAGTTTTATATCTTTTACCGCATAGGTTGCACACTTCAGGGCGTTCATTGGAATGTGTTAAAAGGTGATCCTTCAAATTTCTACTTGAACTGAATGAACTGTGGCATAAAATGCATTCAAAGTTCTTATCCTTAGTGTGGTTAAACCTGGAACAACAATATATTTATATTTATAAAACCCTTTATAGTATTTTTTTGACTAACTAAAATTGCTGTTTAGGGAACTCTACTTTATGTAATATAGAGTCTATAGAGAATAAAGCCTTAAAACAATAGAACCAAGATGATAAAGGTCATTTAGATTAGAACCAATAGTAAAACAAGATATAAATCCTAATGAGGTCTTAAAAAAGTGCTCAACTTTTATTTATTTCCTTTAGTCATATCTACTAAGTTTCCAATTGAGTATGTGGCGGATATTAAGAGCAGGGCATCCATAAGGAAAAAAATTGCGTATTCACCAAAAATATAATTTTAAAGGTATTTCTATGCTAATATATCTCGCTGGGGGTGGCCATGCCCCCCCTAAATCCGCCCCTGGCGCTAATAGGTTAATCGAAAATTACACAGAACTCTCTTCTCTCTTCCTTCTTTATGGCCTTTTCTCAGTGAGATAATTAGCCAGAAGTTGATACACAGAACTCATCTCTGAAATAAACCAGTTAACACATCAATGCTCAGTGATACCAAGTGTTATTAAACTGATTTTATGCAAAAAATAGAAAAAAAAGTTCTGGGTGCCAATGGGTTAAAAAACAAAGCAAACAAAAATTAGAAAAAAGATGTTTCCAATTAAAATAATAAAAAAAACTACTTACAGTATATGTCGACTCAAATTTTCCTTGTCTTTAAAAATTTTCTGACAAATTTGACACATGTTTTCGGCAGCAGGTTCATGAATGCGTTTGTGCTTTCTGAGGGCCGGTACGGCAGCAAATGATTTTCCGCACTCGTTGCACGAATGCGGTTTCTCTCCGGTGTGGGTTCTCTGATGCGACCTCCTGGTAGACTCCTGTCGGAATCTAGAAAATAAGCCATGAAGATAAGTATGTAATGCTATGCATTCCATTATATACTATTCACAGTAAATAGTATATTGCATTTTCCCAAATTCAAATAAAAAAGAATAAATTTAAAAAGAACAAATTTTTTTTTTCAAAAAAAAAGCTTTTTTCGAAAAACAAAACAATTTTGAAAAAAAAAATTTTTCAAACAAACTTTTTTTTGGGAGGATTACTTTTAAAACAATAGGGATCTTACCCTCATAGAACTTGATTTTTCCTGAAAATTTCGAGTCGATCGGATTATTCGTTCTTGAGTTATCGTAAAAACGTGACATCGGACGGACTAACAGACAGACGGAAGTTTTCAAAATTTATTATTTTTTTATGAAACACATTTATATCCAAGAATATTTGTCTATGACGTTTTTCTGGCGTTTTTTGGGAAATTGGAAGCTACTGTAAAGTCCAAACGAAAAATGTTAACGACTTGCCAGATCGTGGCTCAACAGGAAAGGTGTCGGCACGAAAAAATGATTTTATCACCCCCCGGGCCTGGACATCCTTAACCAACTGATTGGTCCAGCGAACCGTGAAACAGTCTGTAAAAATTCATGTTTGGGGAGTCTCTCGGAAAAAGGTTTTTGATTTTTATTTCTCTTTACGTACAACTTGAACGCTAAAAAAATGGTCGAGATTTACAAAAAAGCTCTTATACCGACTGCCAAACGTTGGTATGGCGATAAAAATAAGCAGTGGATCCTCCAAGAGGACAGCGACCCCAAACATCGGAGCAAGTGGAAGAGGACATCCGACATCATCACGCTGGATTGGCCGTCCCAATCGCCCGACGCAAACCCCATTGAGAATGTGTGGTCATTCATTAAGCACAAGCTTGGCGGAAAAAAGGTATACACATTAAAGCAGCTATCACGAGAAATTCGGACAATATGGAGGTCTTTGCCGACGATGCCAGGCAATCATTGACGCAAATGGAGACTGAACAAGTTATTAAGTTATTTTCATTGATCTATCATGTAATTAAATGTAAAAAAAAATAGTATAAATATATTCTTAAATAAACAATGCGAGACACGCTCTTACTTGACCGACTGTATTTTTTTTAATTACCTTTTGTGGCAAACGTCACATTCGTATGGCTTTTCACCCGTATGAATCCTGATGTGGATCAGCAGGTTGAAATTTTGCAGGAAAGCTTTGCCGCAGTAAGAGCAGACGTACTGCCGTTCGTCCGTGTGCGTGCGCATGTGGTCGGTCAAGTATCCGACCATCGTGAAACGTTTGTGGCATACGTTACATTCGTGTGGTTTGGCTTCTGAAATTTTTAAATCATTTATTATTATCATTATTATTAGTTTTCATATTTTTAATAATTTACTGTTATGCCGTCAAACACCTCACCCACTACGTTGCACCGTTTTACGGTGCCGAATGAGGGACTCTTCTCCTTTACGACAGCAAAATCTATGATTTTTTATAATATTTAAAAATAAAGGCAAACAGTTGCTGTGTGCGTAGTAGACAGGTTGTTATAACTATGAAGTAATTATGAGTCCAAAAATAAAAAAAAAACTTTATAGAACAGTTTTTTTTAAGAAAAAATATCTTAATATTCCAGGAAAAGAAATTGCACATGACAAAATTAATCGACTTGGCTTTCTTAAAATTTTAAACTTTTGTTTTAATTACCTGAATGTCGTTTTTTATGTTCAGATAAACTTCCCATCATTTTAAACCGTTTACCACAAATTTGACACTGATATGGTTTTTCTGTATTGTGTGTTAGCCTGTGTTGCCTTAAATAACCTTTCTTTTGAAATGATTTTCCGCACAAGTCACACTGTAATGGTTCATCATCTTTTCTTGGTTTCTTCCTATATTTTTTCCTTTTTGTCTTAATTTTTGGTTCATCTGTTTCACCTTTTGGTTCACATTCTACCTTAACTAGATCCATTGGGTTGGGTCTTTGTTCAGAATTATTTTGTGAGGGAGGTTTTAAAGGTTTGTCGTCCTCATCTAAATAATCATCAAAACTTTTATCATTATCATCATTTTCAAAATCACTTTCAATTTTTATTTCTGTATCTTTTTCTTCTGCGTTTTCATTGTTTTTTTGCGTGTTAACATTGTTCTTTGATTCTAACATTTCTTTTAACTTTGTATCGCTTTTTATGACTGCATTGCGAAATTTGTAACTTTTTACTAATACATTTTCACATTTTTTACACATTTTAGTTGGTAAACTGTCGTTAAGATTGGCCTAAATAATTTTAAAACATTAATATACAAGAAAAATATGTATAAATAAACAAATTTACCTGTAAAGAAGCACAATAATTCAGCATAACATAGTAATCTACTTCCAAACTTTTATGTTTAACACTTAATTCTCTAGTTGGACTTTCATCTAGACATAATCTACATATATTTTCAAAATCTAGAGACTCCATGTTATTTTTAAGTAAACTTTCTCACAAACTGTAGATAAATGTTTATATTTCAGCAGGGGGTGTTCTGTGTATTTCCAATGAACTAGAGGAGTTCTAGTTAATTGTGTATTTCAGGCAAAGGAAGGCATATTAAACACAGAGGGCGTTGTATCAAGAAATTTAAACAGTGTTGTTCCAAATAAATTTACTTGTATATTTGTTAATGGACCAATCACAAACCAATGGTGGTCTGTGGGACGAATGAACTAGTTCATTGCAATGGACCAAAGAAATAATAAGGAGAAGAGGGATCGTAATGAAATCTGCCACAGGCTTTGTTTGAGGCGTGAACCAATTGAGGTGAGGGGCTAGTGGGAAGTGACTATTGTTTACACTTGGAACACGTAAAGAGAGAGAAAGAATGCGTAAACTTACAGTTTAATGTCGTAAACTTAACTCACAGGGGTACAGTGATGCCGATTGGCAACACATTAGATATTTTATTGTAAATTTTAAGAAACATTAGTTTTATATGAGTTTTATATGAACTAGTTGTTTAATTTTATTAGATTTAAATATAGTATACACAATAAAGTTTTTTTTAATTTTAATTTAAGTATCACTACTAATGATTGTAGCCAGACAGTCGAAACTAGCGACATCTACGTTTACACCACAAAGCTGTATCGTGTATAAATTTTATAAAGAAACAAACAAAAAGATGACACGTTCATAAATATTGTAATTATATCTTCTGACTTTACATCTTTGCAATGAACCTAGCAACCCTGGATACCCCCAAGGCACGAGCATAAACTTTATGCCATAAAGCAAATTTAAATGAATCTGACTTACTATTTTTAATTATTATAATAATAACAATAATACTGAATTACCAAAATAAAATAAATATTAAATTTATATTTTTGATAAATTTTATTTATGGTTAAAAAGATTAACGTTTTAAATGACATTTTATATGATCAGCTAGACATTTCTTAGTTTTAAACATTTTTTCACATAGATTGCACACTTCAGGCCGTTCATTTGAATGTTGTGTCATAAGATGATGTTTCAGATTTCTAAAGTTTCTAAATCTGTTATGGCATATATTGCACTCAAAGTTTTTCTCCTTGGTATGGTGAAACCTAAAACAATAAATAAAATAGATTGTCTTTACAAAGTTCAAGTCTTTATCTAGATATAGATCTCTAAGGGGCACTTGCACCAACTTTTAAACTTGGATTATCTCAACTAAACTGAGTTTAAGTTAAAAATTCTTTGTTCTGATTGGTCGACCGTCAATTTAATCCTAGTCAAACCATCGTTGGTGCAAGGAATGTTTGTATAGGTCCTTAATATACTGTGGTCTAAGATTACCACCGGTGGTACACCGACGTCTATCCTCAAAAGATCAAGTGTGCCACAGGTGGTACACGGTTTTGGCTAAGTATGTTAAATGGTGTATTTTTATCGGTTTATCTTAAATTAGATTATGTTAAAAATGTGATTTTGCATAGAAGTAAAATTAAAACAATAATTTTTCATACTATGAACATTTTTTGGGAAGGTTATCGATTTTTGGCTTCGACCGCAACGTGTTAAAGGAATTTTTGTATATACTTAAAAACTGCTACATTTAATTTTACATAGGTACATAAATTCTACTTACTGGATGTGCCGACTCAAACTTTCTGGACTTTTAAAAATTTTCGTACAAATTTGACACATATTGGGGTAGTTTTCCGTGTGTATGCGCTTGTGTTTAGTCAGCGCAGTATTTCCAGCAAAAGCTTTTCCACACTTGTCACAAACATACGGTCTTTCACCTGTATGTGTTCTTTTGTGCCTAATTATGGTCGATTCTTGGCGAAACCTTTAAAAAATATATTTATTATTTTTTTCACCTGTGAATGATAAGAAAAAGAGCCCTTTTCTTAAAAAAAACTGACTTGTATCATTTGTGTTATCGTTTTCACAAGAAAACTTGGCAGCAATTTATAGGATGCAGTTTTTTTTTTGACAAAGTTAATGCAATTAATAATTATAGTTTTAAAAAATATACAGTGTGGACCAAAAGTCACCCCCCCCCCCTCCTTTTCTATGCCACCCTGACTACATTTTAAAAGCTAAAAATATCAGATATATCTTAAAAGATATAGTTCGTGTAAAGATGCAACTTACTTGCAAAACAACTTTACACTACGATATTTCAAAAACACTTTGGCCCAAAGACTTGAAATTTGGAACAAAGATTTTCTTAGGCCTACTTGCACCAACTTTTAAACTGGGATTATCTCGACTAAACTGAGTTTAAGTTAAAAATGGTGCGTTGTGATTGGTCGACCGTCAATTTAATCTGAGTTTAAAGTTAAACCATCGTTGGTGCAAGTGGCCCTTAGTAGTAGAAAAACATTTAAAGTCTATGTCAAAGCGTTCTTGAAATATCGTAGTATAGTTGTTTTGCAAGCGACTTGCATCTTTAAACGAACTATACTATATATGTAGTTTAAGTTGTATTATTTACGAGTTTCTTTAAAGTCGACTTTTGGACCGCATGTTGTGTGTGATTATAACTCCACGCATTAAATAATTTTAGTCAATATTTTTACCTTCTGTGGCAAACTTCACATTCGTAAGGCTTTTCTCCTGTGTGAATCCGAGTGTGTATGATCAAATTGTTGTGTTGTAAGAATGATTTACCGCAATATGAACAAACATAATTGCGTTCATTACCGTGTATACGCATGTGCTCCTTTAAATTCCCTAAAATGATAAATCTCTTCTGGCACACGTTACATTCGTGCTTTTTCTCACCTAGAACAAGTTATAATGGTAGTTTTTTTAGACTGAAAGCGAGCGTTTGATATTATAAACAAAGATGACAATAATTTCTAAAAAGCCGAGTATCTTAGACTTATAGGTGGTTTTAAACAGGTGAGTCAACTAATAAATTTTTACCCCTCAGGTGATAAGCTGATGACTAAAAAAGCTTCTCACCCAAATTGATTAAAAAAAAAACAGTCTTCACCAACAGTTTTTGGCGCTCTTCGATTTTTTTAGGGATGTTACCTGAGAATAATTATTTCGACAGCTGAGCATCTGAAGCTGAAAAAACTTTTCGCGACCTGTTTCTACAAACACGCTGTGTGTATATCTGGTAGAATAGAGTAAATTAAAAATCACACAGTGAATATTTTCAAAACAGATTCGAATATTGGATGTGCGAATATACTGCGTAGTTTATTTTATAAAACAAATCTATACCGGAAAACTTAGGCTGTGTGTTAGCTCGTTTTCTCTTCGCGATTCTTCAGGACGCACGGTATACTATTCTTCTTAGGGAGGAAAAGTTAAAAGTTAAATTAAAAATTAAATTTTGATGCGCAAGTTAAATATAACGAACCTGGAGAGCGATACATACGCCTTTTTTATTATTATTGAAATTTAGTGCCAGTGCCATTAAAATCTGATGAAAAATATGTTTTATAATAATAATAATATAATAATAATACTGCTTTATTTCGTGAAAAAGGAATACAATATGTTAAAGAATTATCTTTAAAATACCATATCTTTTAAAGAAATGGTGTCAATTTTTATTTAACTAAATCTAAGAAACCTTATAATCTAAGAACTCCTTTATGCTATATGGTTCAATATTAATTAAGTATTTTTTTAACTTTGTTTTGAATAGTGTTATACCTTTAATTGCCTTAATTTCATTCGGAAGATAATTGAAATATTTAATACCCGCGTAAAAATTACTTTTTTCATATGTGGCAAGCCTATGCTTTGGGTAGTAAAGGTCTTCACATCTTGTAGGATAGTTGTGCGTTTTGCCTAGATTTTTTTGTGTATTGTTTTGAAACATAAAGACTAAAACCTCATATATATAGATTGCTGCTAGTGTAGGAATATTGTTCTGTTTAAATACGCCTCTACATGAATCCTGAATTTTCATACCAAGTAAAGTTTTTATCGACCTTTTTTGTGAAACAAATACTTCGCCAAATAGTGGACATTGACCCCAGAAAATAATTCATTTATTTTCATTCATTCATTTTAACATGGGGTAGGGTGGTTTTTTTTTACACACTTAAGGCTGAATTGACATGTGATATTTTACCAGCTCTAGAGTTCTGTAACAAAACCAAAACGACAAGGGGGCGTTTGACTCTTAAATGAGTGACCAGGTGCACACCCTGTCTCTCATTTCCTTGGTATCAAGAGCTCTAGAAAGAGACAGAGAGAGAGAGCATGCACCGGGTCACTTGTTTTTGAAGCCAAATGCGCACTTCTTTTATTTTGAACCCACGCGTTCAAACTGCGAGTCTGTTTCATGCAATTGCTTTTCTTAGATATGATTTTACCTCTACTATGCGAAATAAAAAAAATAAGTCTCACCTGAATGTCTTTTTTTGTGTTTAGACAGATTCTCATTCATTTTAAATCGTTTTCCACAAACTTGGCATTGAAACGGCCTTTCTGTGTTATGAGTTTGTTCATGCTGTCTCAGGTCACATTTCTTTTTAAAGGATTTTCCACAAATTGGGCATTGGAAGGGCCTTTCTGTACTATGTGATAGTGCATGTTGTTTTAGGTGGCGTTTCATTTTAAACGACTTTCCACATTGATCGCACTGAAATGACTCGGGCTGCGGTTTTTTCTTGTATGGTTTTCGTTTTGTAACCTTTTTTAATAAAGGTTTATCATCATCAGAAACGTTGCATTCTTCTTTTACAAGGTTACATGAGTTCACTGTGTCTTTAAAGGTATTGTTTTCAGGTTTTACAGTTTCATCATCAAAGTTATCCAGATCATCAGTGATGAAATTGTCGTTGTCATTACTTTCTTCCTTAATTTCATCATTTTCTTCTGTTTTTGCCTCTGTTCCTTGATTTGAATATTTTTTTTTTGATTCCAATATTTTTTTTAACTTTGTATCTATTTCTATCAAAGAATTTCGGAATTTGTAATTTTTTACTAACATATTTTCGCATTTTTTACACATCTTGGCCGGTAAACTATCGTTTTTATCAGCCTAAATTATAAAATGTATTAAAAAACATAACAAAAAAAATGTAAACAAAACCAATTTACCTGTAGTGAAGCACAATAATTCAGCATAAAATAGTAATCTACCTTCAAATTTTTATGCTCAACACTTAATTCTCTAGTAGGACTTTTATCTAAACATAATCTACACATGTTTTCAAACTCTAAAGGCTCCATAATGTTTATTCGTTAATTTCCTTACTGCAGAGGACTAACTCGCAAATAAACAAGCCCTGAATATATAAAATGCTTCGCACTCTATAACATACTCTTCATCGTTTAAATCAAATGGATGGCCTACTGGGGGTCTATACTGGTTTTGAGCGGATTTTTTCCGCCTGATATTACGGTGAATATGGGCAGAGCCCGGGCTAAAAAAAAAGTGGCCAAATTTTGCGTTACGTAATACTTGAACGTTCCCAGAGAGGAAACACGACTTAAAAAAAAACGTAAAAGAGTGTTGCAATTTAAAGTTTCAGAAAAAAAAACAAGGAATTCTAGCGCCGCTGGCGATTTTCTGTGAGTTATACAATTTAAATTAAAAAAAACAGCCCTAGCGACGCAGGCGACTCATTTTTAAGGTCTATCATAGATCCTGAATCCGGCCCTGGTGCCAATTGTGTGCAATGGAAAGCCCAAATGGTGGCAGCGCCGAACTCTAAAATTTTAGCACATAGGAAAACTTTATTATAAGGTTTTATAAATGAATTGGCTTTTCAGATACTGCAGTACTAAGGTTTTTGGAAGAAGCATGACCCTGAACATTTCAAAAAATTTCCCCTGTAATTACATTTTTAAATCGATCAGATTACCTATTCGTTTTTGAGATATCAGGCAGACAAAAAGTTACCACAGACGAGCTTTTAAAAACTGTTTCGAATTATTTAATGCATTTTGGATGTCCTGGAGTAGTCTCAATAACTCTTCTGCGGAAATCTGCGAGGAGTATAATAAATGGTTCACCGTGAAAGTTTCACGGTGAAACTTTGACAGAGGGCGGTAGAATCTTCAGGATGTTAAACAGAGCTGTTCCAAATACATTTGATGTAACACCTTTTATAAATCAATAAATTTATACTTTTAATAAACTTTATTTATGATTATTATTTTAATTTTTTAAATGACATTTTGTATGTTCAGATAAACATTTTTTAGTTTTAAACGTTTTTCCACATAGATTGCATGCTTCGGGCCTTTCATTCGAATGTTGTGTCATAAGATGATGTTTTAAATTTCTAAAGGATTTATATCTGTTATGGCATATAGTGCACTCGAAATTCTTTTCCTTGGTATGGTGGAACCTAAAACAACAAATAAGTTACCTCTCAACATTTTAAGGCTTTAACTCTAAGGCTTCTAAGTTGTTTCTAAAGGCGATTACTTTGTTTAAGATTACGTACAGGCGACAATCAAAGCGGCGTGTCCTAACTACCGTATAATTTCTCAAACTGAATGTGTAGGAGGTATAGAAAGTTGAACCACTTAAAAAAACACTGCTATATACCTATGGAAAAAATAAATTCAACTTACTGAATATGTCGACTCAAACTCTCAGGATTCTTGAAAATTTGCGTACAAATTTGGCACATGTTGGGGTAGTTTTCAGTGTGTATGCGTTTGTGTAAAGTCAAGGCCGTCTTGCCTGCAAAAGCTTTTCCGCACTTGTCACAAACGAACGGCCTTTCACCGGTGTGCGTCCTTTTATGCCTGGCTATGGTCGTTAATTCGCGAAACCTGCAATCAAACATAAATAAACTAAAACTGAAAATTTCTAGATGGATGGCAACAGTGGCGCACCCAAGACGGTGGCGGGTTGTAGCAACCCCCAAATCAAAAATGAATAAAATATTTAAAAGTTTTGTTTTTGTATGGCTTCAGACCCGCCCCCAAGAAAAATACTGAGTGCGCCATTTAAAACAATAATGTCCTGTACATTTAAAACGGTGCAATTTTTTTCCT
Source organism: Brachypterus glaber (assembly GCA_958510825.1). Taxonomy (NCBI): domain Eukaryota; kingdom Metazoa; phylum Arthropoda; class Insecta; order Coleoptera; family Kateretidae; genus Brachypterus; species Brachypterus glaber. The sequence goes on from OY294053.1 coordinate 26,311,326, forward strand.
ACGATCAATAATAGGTTTGGAAAAAAAAGTCCCGTCAAAAACATTAGTTTAAGATCTCTTTGCCTCCTCTTTCGTGACGCAAACTAAAAAGTTTCTGAATCATTTGGTGATTTTAATCAAGTTTTCTGTTCAAAAGTTCTACCCAAGTGGGTTTAAATCCAAACAGACTTACGTACAAATAAATGAACACACAGACAGACAGCCAAGTTTTATATATTTTCTTGATGATTTGAAAACGCGAAACATTTTTTATAAACGTATTTCTCCTAAAAATTTTAAATCAATTGGAAATTTCGTTATATGCAAAAAGTTATGTCATATGGAGCGGATTTTCATTCAAGATATGGCATTTTGAGAAATATTGTGTGAAGTTCGGGCATGAAACAATAATTTCGCGCACTTTATTAACTTTATTAATTTGAATGATTATACCTTTGGTGGCAAATGTCACATTCGTACGGCTTTTCTCCTGTATGTATCCGTGTGTGTATGATCAAACTGTGGTGCTGTAAAAACGCTTTACCGCAATGGGAACAGACGTAATTGCGCTCGCCAGTGTGAATGCGCATGTGATCCTTTAATTTCCCTAAAATAATAAATCGTTTCTGGCAAATGCTACATTCGTGCTTCTTCTCGCCTGAAATAACAAATGTGTTAATTGTTTTCCTAGATTGTAAACAAGTGGTTAATACTATAGAGCAAAATTTTGGGAAACTAAAACTAAAATATCACATATCGACAATGTATAGTACTTAAGAAGCATAAAACGTAAAACCCTCATGATATGAGGCCCCAAAGAAAATGTTCAAATACAAGGCAAGCTGGAAATCGAATTTCATTATTACAATTTCACTTTGTTAGATTAATCGCATATGCTTTTTTAAAGCTTTTAACTTAATTTATTCAAAATACAAAGATCATAGTACTTATTAATACTTGCACTAATACATGTAAACCACTATAGAGAAAACCTTGTTTTCGCATGCGCGCGGTTATGAAATACTGGATATGTGACATGAGGCGTACGCTTCTCGTTATTTCATTCGCATGCGAGAACAAGGTTTTTTCCAGAATTTGCCTGTAGTAACATGATTATTTCTACCTGAATGTAATTTTTTGTGTTTGGCCAGATTTTCTTTTGCCTTAAATGCTTTTCCACAAATTTGACATTGAAAAGGCCTTTCTGTATTGTGAGTTTGCTCATGTTGTTTCAAGTCACATTTCTTCTTAAAAGATTTTCCACAAATTTGGCACTGAAAGGGTCTTTCTGTGTTATGTGATAGTTCATGTTTTTTTATGTGACGTTTCGTTTTAAATGATTTCCCACATTGATCACATTGAAAAGATTCGGGCTGCGGTTTTTTCTTGTATGTTCTCTTAACTTTTTTTAACAGTGGTTCATCATCAGAGTTAGTGCATTCTATTTTTACGAGATCGACAGGATTAATTGCATCTTTATTATCATTTTCAGGTTTTGAAGTTTTATCATCAAAGTTATCAATGTCATCAGTTAAAAAATTATCACCATCATTACTTTCTTCCTTAATTTCATCGTTTTCTTCTGTTTTTGTCTCTGTCTCTTTATTTGAATTATTTTTTTTAGATTCCAATATTTTTTTTAACTTTTCGTCTATTTGTATTACGGAGTTCCGAAATTTGTAATTTTTTATTAATAAACTTTCGCATTTTTTGCACACCTTGGTTGGTAAATTATCGCATTCATCAGCCTAAATCATAAAATATATGTAAAGCAACAAAAAAAGTAAACAAAACAAACTTACCTGTAATGAAGCACAATAATTTAGCATAAAATAATAATCTACTTTTAAACTCTTATGTTTAACACTTAAATTTCTAGTGGGACTTTTATCTAGACATAATCTACACGTATCTTCAAAATCTAAAGACTCCATAACTTTAATACTGTTCTTTAAAATTATAGAAAAAAATATATAGCTGAGCCATAGACCTTTAACTATTTAGATAGGCAACAATGTAGCATAAAGAAAACACTATGTAATTCAAGCATCATAAACAGAGGGCGTTATTACTTTTGTTACAGAGTTATTCTAATTAAGTTTGGTGTAACTGTTTTATAGGTACTTTATTCATGACTAACATTTTGATGTTTTAAATGATATTTTATATGTTTAGCTAAATATTTTTTAGTTTTAAACATTCTTCCGCATAGATTGCACACTTCCGGCTTTTCATTTGAATGTTGTGTTACGAGATGGTCTTTTAAATTTCGAAAGTTTCTAAATGTGTTGTGACATATATTGCATTCAAAATTCTTCTCGTTGGTATGATTAAACCTAAAACCATAAAAATGTGAAAATAAAACAATAGTGTCATCTAACATCTTAACTTTTAACAAAAAATAAATCCCAAGAGCTGGAATTAAAGACTTCCTTTAAAATTAAACCAAGTCTTTCCAACTCTTTTTATAGGTCATGACTATTCAAACGGACTTCATCACAAATACCTAAATACCCTCATACTTCGCATAACAAGATGGTATTTGGTATTGTTTTGTAAAGTTAAGACATAAAGGAAATATCATTAAGCTAAATCTAACTTACTGTATGTGCCGGCTCAAACTCTCTGGATTTTTGAAAATTTTTGTACAAATTTGGCACATATTGGGGAAATTTTCCGTGTGTACTCGTTTGTGTTTTGTCAAGGCCGTCGTGCCAGCAAACGCCTTTCCACACTCGTTACAAACAAATGGTTTTTCGCCTGTGTGCGTCCTTTTGTGTTTAATTTTAGTTGATTCCTGTCTAAACCTATAAACAAAATAGCTAATTTTATAATTTATCCTTAAATTAATTACTGGAAATGTTATTTATGAAATAACTATTTTAGTATATATAGTTTTACCTTTTGTGACAAACGTCACACTCGTATGGCTTTTCTCCCGTGTGAATCCGAGTGTGTATGGTCAAATTCGAGTGCTGTAAAAATGATTTACCGCAGTAGGAACAAACGAACGAGCGCTCGTCGGTATGGATTCGCATGTGCTCTGTTAAGTACCCTATCATCACGAATTTCTTATGGCACACCTTACATTCGTGCCTTTTTTCGTCTAAAATAATAAATTACATTAGCTGTATTCGCAGATTTAACAAAAGCGTTTGATACGGCACGGACCCATAATGTTTATGAAAAATTAGTATTAAAACAGTGACCCTAAACGATCAACGGGATTGAAAAACGAGGCAGAACAATCTGATCTCGGATCATGGTAGAATAAGGTTTTTATTATATTCTTATTAAAGAACTATCGACAGCCAATACTCGTTTTTGATATGTACCTCAAAAATGAAAATATTCGAAATAAGCACATAAATCAATTGGATTAGATTAGATTTGCTTTAATGTTTGTGTGACCATGAACTAGGCAGAAGATCATCTAACATTACTTTTCAAAAACGTCGTTTTAAAGACGAGTAGTTGGCTGTCTATGGTTTTGTAATAAAAGAATAGGATGACAGTGTAATTGATACACACCTGAATGCCTTTTTCTATGTTCAGAAAGAGTCCCAATCATTTTAAACCTTCTTCCACAAATTTGACACTGATAAGGCCTTTCTGTGTTATGTGTTTGTTTATGTTGGCGGAGATTACATTTCTTTTTAAATGATTTCCCACATAGATCACATTGATATGACTCAGGTTGCGGTTTTTTTCTGTAAGGTCTTCTTTTGTTCACCTTTTTTAATAAGGGTTCATCATCTGACGAACATTCTTCTTTAAGAAGATCATCGTGATTTGATATATTATCATTTTCAGGTTCTAAAGTTTTATCATCATTATTACTGATATATTCATATGAAAAATTATATCCATCAGTTTCTTCTTTGATTTGACCAGTTTCTTCTGTTTGTGTTTCTGTAACTTCATTTGGAGTATTCTTTTTTACCGCTAATATTTTTTTTAACTTATTATCTATCTCTATTACCGAATTTCGGAATTTGTAGTTTTTTACTAGCAGATTTTCACATTTTTTGCACAGCTTAGTTGGTAAACTATCGTTCGTGTTAGCCTAAATCATAGAATTTAAGTTAATTTAAATTAAAAAAAACTGTAAATAAACACACAAAAATGTAAACAAACAATTTTACCTGTACTGAAGCACAATAATTTAACATAAAATAATAATCTACGTCTAAAATCTTATGTTTAACGTTTAATTCCTTAACAGGACTTTCATCTAAACATAATCTGCATATATTTTCGAAATCTAGTGATTCCATTATTTTTTCAAGTGCAAAACAAAACAAACCCTTAATTTATAGGTTATATTATTGAATAAGTGTTGTTCTGAGGTTAAATGTTAAATGATTTCTTTTAACGTATTTAAAAATAAATACTTAAATATATAAAAAGAATACAACTATATAAGAAAATGTATATATTATCTTACAAAAAAACTATTCTTGTCGATGGCGACCTTTAAATGTGAACGGTTAAAAAAAACTGTAGTTTAATGATGAACAAAATAAGAGGGTACCACTAAACTCTTTTTTTTAAGCAGCACCATAAGGTACCTACATCTATGCATAGCAGTATTGTACTGTATAAACTGGTAATCAGGTCTATTCACGTACGTAAACAATATTGCTATTTAGGCAATATTGGCAAAAATCGCATGCAATTTTAGCCCATATTGCCTTTGAACTTTTACTGCCAAAATCGCATGCAATTTTTGCCTATATTGCCAAAATAGCAATATTGTTTACGCACGTGAATAGACCTGAATCTTACGATAATAATCATCAATATATAAATGAAACAAACAATCGATTGTGTAATTTAAATCTAATAAATTTTCAGTAAACAGAACTTTGCCGACTTTTAGTTTACTATATAAACTATCAAGGGCTCTTATACATTATATAGTACGTTTGATATATTACATATTAAGTAGATTTATTCCTTTAAATGTATTTTAATATGTTGTTTTAGTCCCCGTTTAGTTTTAAACATTTTGTTGCACACCGTACAATTAACGGGAGGTTCAGGAATATCATTTTTAACCGGAGGATCAGTATGCTGCTTCATGTGCTTATCAAGATCGACTTTCATCCGGCATTCTTTCGGGCATAGTTCGCACTTGAAAGGATACTCCCCTCTGTGTATCCTCATATGTATCTTGATGTAATACGAGTTAGCAAATGCCTTTCCGCAAATATCACAAAAGTAGTTTCTCTCGCCAGTATGTCTTCTCATGTGTTTCGTCATGGCACTCCTTTCTCTGAAACCTTTTGAGCAAATTTGACATTTAACAGGAAACTCGCCACGATGGATCATGTTGTGCCTCTTCAGGTACGTTGCGTCTGCAAAAGATTTGCCACAAACTTCACAAGTGTATGGTCTTTCTCCGGTATGGGTTCTTTTGTGAATTTTAAGGCTTGCATCCTGTACGAATTTTCTATGGCAAACTTCACATTCGTACGGCTTTTCTCCTGTATGAATTCTGATGTGTATTAACAGCGAAGAGTTTTTCAAGAATGCTTTTCCGCAATAAGTACAAACGTGAGGATGGATGCCGGAGTGTATGTGGAGATGGCCGGTTAAGTAACTTTTTCTTGCAAATTTTTTGTGGCATATTTTGCATTCGTGCGTTTTTTCTTCTGTAAAAATTATGCTTATTAGTATAGTAAAATAAAGTTGGGTTGTGAGTTTGTTTCACGTTTATTTTTAATGAATTAATAACAAGTATTAAGCATTAGTACCTTAGACCAAAGAATTTTATTCTTAAGAAGAATTATTGGTCTAAGACTAATACAAAATACATTTTAAAAAAATAAACAAAAATTCGCCGGTGCGCCGTTATCATCAGAGGACAGAAAGTAATTCTCAGCAGTCTACTCAAAAAAATAATGTGATTGAATATGTCAAGCTTGGTTTTAAGTTGTCAAATTAAAGTTTTAAGGTTAATTAATTTTTTTTTTACGAAATATGTAATTATTATATTATTATTAATATTTTATTAATATATTATAATGGATTTTGACTGTCAGGTTAAGAGAAAGTAAAAATTCTAGGACAAACATTACCTGGTATAACTACAGACGGCTGTCCATTATGCTGTCTGATATGACCTTCCAGATGTACTTTTTGCCTAAAAGCTTTTGGACAAAGCTCACATTTGAAAGGAAAATCTCCCCTATGTATCCTCATGTGAATTTTCACCGTGGAAGAATTTACAAAAGCTTTTCCACATAATTTGCAACTGTAATTTCTTTCTCCGGTATGTGTGCGCATGTGTTTTTTTAGAGCGCTTCTTGCCCTCAACCCTTTTGAACAAACCGTGCATTTAAAAGGAAGTTCTCCTTTGTGAATGAGATGATGCGTCTTTAAGTAGCTACTGGTTGCAAAGGATTTGTTGCAAATGTCACATTTGTATGGTCTTTCTCCAGAATGCGATCGTTTGTGAAAACTCAGGCCTGCTAGTTGAACGAATTTCCTTTGACATATGTCACATTCGTAGGGTTTTTCGCCAGTGTGACTTCTGATGTGGATTAGCAAGGTTGATTTTTTGAAGAATGATTTTCCGCAATAAGCGCATGAATGTTTCTTTTCGCTGGAGTGTATTAGCATGTGTTTTGTTAAATAGTCGGCCATTGAAAATTTTTTGTGGCATATGTTACATTCGTGTTGTTTTTGTTCTGTAAAAACAAAATAACGTTAATTACGACTAAGCTCTAAGATACGTCAAATAAACCAGAACCTAATTAACTTAAGTTCTTAGATTTTTATTTTTTATCATTATGGGTATATTAAATTTATTGTACAGAATAATACAACGAGGAAGCAGTTTTTTGATTAAATATTCTTTTCCATTGAAAATGACTATCTCGAGCCTTTTTATTATATATATTTTTTTAATTGTTAAATTAAAGTGTTAATTTGTTAGATTAATTTTGTATTTAATTTTAACCAACTTCCCAAAACGAGGTATTCTCAATTCGACGTGTAGCTTTTTTGATTTATTAGTTAGTGCAACTTGCAAATTGCAACAAACTTAAGTTATGGTAAAAAAATAAATCTTGTATGTTTCATATATTTATTAATAATACAATATGTAATCTATACATTATAACATTTCTAAATAAAAAAATCGGGAATGTCGAAAATACTGAGAAGAAATATACATCGAAATATACAATTGAAACAAAGCGGTTAGCTATTCTTTGGTGCCTAAATTAGGTCACTCTTTGTTCGCCTTTTAAAATTAAAAAATTCTGAATTCGTACCAAAGTGTGATATTGATTTTAATTTTTTCTTATAGTGTTTATTCTTTTAAATGTGTTTTTAAGTGCTTCTTCAGACCACGTTTTGTTCGAAATGATTTATTACAGAATGTGCAAGCTTCAGGTCTTTCCCCAATATCCTTACAATCGTCATCATTCACAAACGAAGGGTCTGTGTGCTTTTTCAGATGTTTATCAAGATCCAGCTTCGTCCTACAGGCTTTCGGACAAAGCTCGCATTTAAAAGGATACTCTCCATTATGTATTCGAAGATGGACTTTTATATAAAAGGAGTTGGCAAATGCTTTTCCACATATGTTGCATTTATAGTTTTTCTCGCCGGTATGGCGCCTCATGTGTTTGGTTAGGTCGCTCTTCGTTCGCCATCCCTTGGAACAGACTTGACATTTATACGGGGATTCGCCTTTGTGTATTCGGTTGTGAATGTTCATGTAACTGTAATCAGCAAACGATTTGCCGCAAATTTCGCAGGTGTACGGTTTATCGCCCGTGTGAGTTCGCTTGTGTATTTTGAGGTTAATATCCTGTCGAAATTTTCTGTGACAGATGTCACATTCAAATGGTTTTTCGCCTGTGTGTATCCTTGTATGCGTTTGTAAGTTGGCGTTTTTCAAAAACGATTTTCCACAGTAGGAGCATATGTGCGGCTGCACTCCAGAATGTATGTGCATATGCGCTGTTAGGTAGCCTGATGTTGAGAATTTCTTATGGCATATTTTACATTCGTAATTTTTTTCTTCTGCAACACAAAACACAAAATGTTGATTACCATACAGATGAAATAACCAAGCTGTTTTTCACAAAAAACACTCACTATATTAAAATTATACATTTATAAACAACGAATAAAACATATGTATACCGGAAAACTGTGCCCATTTACTCTATCACTTAGCGTATTAGAAAAACAAAAAATATGTCATATTTATTATTAAAGATTAGATAAAGAAAATTTAGTTACCTGAATGAGTCTCTTTGTGCCTTGTTAGAGATGAATAAGTTTTTACTTGTTTTCCACATATTTGACATTGATATGGAGTATCAGTGTTATGTGTGTTTTGCTTGTGTTGATTTAAATATATTTTTTTTGAAAATGATTTAGAGCATATATCACATTGAAATGTTTCTTCACAATCATCAGTATCATACTCTATTTTAGCTTTACTTTTTCTTTTTCTGACTTTGGTCTTAGGTGTTTCCTCCTCACCCTCAATTTTAATAGTGTCTAAGGAATTTATTGTATTAGACGTTTTTGAATAAATTTTTAATGGTTTTTCATCATCATCATTTTCAGATTCAGTGTTATCCAAATTATCGTTATCTATATAAATATCATCTTCAACTTTTATTTCGATATTTTCTTTTTCTGTGTCATCTTTTATTTGCATGTTTTTCTTTAATTCATACATTTCTTTTAACTTTGTGTCTGTTTCTATGAGCGAGTTACGGAACTTGTAGTTTTTTACTAATAGACCTTCACATTTTTTACACATCTTGGTTGGTAAATTATCGTCGTTATTTGCCTAAAACATATTAACATTTTATTTTGATATATTTTGTATGTCGTACTATCTCAGAAGCACTGGAGAAATGAAAAACAACTGGTTACCGCCCGGATTCAAACTGAGATTTTTTGGAGATCAGTCAAATACTCGTCCAACTCAGCTAAAGCGCCGCTGCCTTGAATAAACTTGTGAGAACTTTTAATTTTTAATTTTTCTACCACTTAGCTTACTCGTTACTTTAATAATCAAAATTTTTAGCATGAAATGTAATATTGCTATTTATATACAACTAGCTACATCGCTTACAAGCAATCCAAAAAGTCATGTAACACTCTAAAAATGTAGGGACTAACTGCGTCTTGCTAATATCAGATTATCCCGGTACCCTGGGTGATACCCATTTTCTTTTTTTTTTAATTTTTTATAAAATTGTTTATCACAAAATAAAATTTCTATATTCATATTAGTACGTAAAAAAAAAATATTTTTAAAAAATAATCAACCCCTTAACGCACTCGCCCGAGTTAATGGGAGGCACAGCGTAGTGCTCTAACGCGTGTACATAGTAAGTCGACTAGCGTGAGTTCGATTCTCACTCGCGCCGATTTGCCTTTTTCAGTTAGGTTATTGTTATTGCCCTTCAGTGTAGTCTAAAAATTAAAAAAAAAATTGATGAAAAATTAACCACTTTTCTGAAAAAAAGTGGTGCGTTAAGGGGTTAAACCGCGAATAAAAATGTTATTAATATCTGTGTTTTTTTTTTATAGAAAGAGAAGTCCGGAGAGAAGATAAAAAACAACGACTGAAAAAGTAAGTACCTAAGAAATAAAAATATTCGGAAAAGCAAAAATAAAAACTGGATTTACCTGTAATGGAGCACAACAGTTCAACATAAAATAATAATCCATATCTAAAGATCTATGTTTATCGCTTAATTCCCTAAAAGTGCTGTTATCTAAACATAATCTACACACATTTTCAAATTTTACAGACTCCATTGTTCCAAATAAACGATATATCACTTAAAACCTATTTCGCTCTATTGTAACCTATTACAATAATAGGTTTTCGACGCCCGCTAGGTAAAAGCCGTATGAGCGTCGTTCTAAATATATTTTATGTAACAATTTTTTCGAAAGTTGTTACACACTGTAAAAATTTAGTAAATTTTAGTTTAACATGATCATGGCTCATGACATGTATTTCTGCATAAAAAAAAGTGCTTCATATGACTGTGCGGTGTATATTATCAGCATTATAAAACCTAAAACCATAAAGATATTGATTATTTTAGTTCGTTAATAGTCAACATACCTTCGTGTCAAAAAAGCACATATATATATATATATATATATATATATATAGTGCGGTCCAAAAGTCACCCCCCCTTTTAACTTTTAAACGAGTTGAGATATCGACTTCAAATTTAGAACTCTTAAATAAGACAACTTAAACTATCTTTTAGCATATATTTGATATTTTCAGCTCTTAAAATGTGGTCAGTTTCCTAAATGCAGAATATATCTTGCACACCATATAATCGATTTTGGTGATGTATCTTTACTAGTTTCTAAAATTATCAGTCCTAAAAACATAAGCTAAAGCAACCTAAAGTAATAAAAAAACAAGTATAACATTTACACAATCATAATTTATTTGTTTCTATTAACACATACTTTTTTCTTATGTATAGCTAAAGATCTATATCTGAGCGTTTTTCCACATAAATTACAATTAACTGTATGGTTGGTATGGGTTTGAAGGTGGATTTCTAAATATCTGTTAGTTGCAAAAGTATTATGGCAAATGTTGCATTCAAAATTTTTCTCTTTTGTATGACTGGATCTGAAAAACAAAATCATCTAGTTAGGAACAAACAGTATTTTGAATTCACCACGCTGTTGTTTCAATTAAGGTCACAGCAAATCTGAACACTTGCCCAGTTCTGATCACACTTTGAATCTCGTCAGCAAGGAGTCCTTCACAAGTGATTAAAGTTCTTAAAGAACACTAAGAACAGTTTAGTTTGGAAGCAAGGATGATATGGTTGCCAAGTAAAAAGTTTATTAATTATAAGGCCCGCTTTATCAGTGTACAGTTAAAACCTTATCTAAAAGATAAAGTCTCAGTTAAGAGCAAATTCTGGATTTTGGTTGGAGTTGCTATGGTTATTACGTGAAAGCTAAATTTAGCTGCACTTTGATAAACCCAGCCTAAACCTGACAAACTGAATTGTTTAAAAAAATCATCATGACTGATAGCCGAACGCTATTTACTTTAGTGCGCAACAGCTGAGTTTGCTTCGTTCATTGTTGTAACTTACATAACGTGTCGTTTTAACTCATCCTCGTTCTTGAAAATTTTCGTGCAAATTTTACACATATTCGGAAAATCGGCTATGTGCACTCGTTTGTGACTTCTAAACGACGAGCCCGAGGCGAATAACTTCCCGCATTCGTTGCAGGTATAGGGTTTTTCTCCTGTATGACTCAAGCGATGTCTTCTCCTCGTTGCTTCTTGGCTGAATTTTTTATCGCATATGTCACATGAGTATGGTTTTTCACCTATAAAAATAATCTTAATATTATAAAATAACTACAAGTATAAGTACAACTAATAAGGCTCAAATAACTTTACGCTTCTCCCTAAGACGTAATCGTTTACGTAATTTTCCTTCACTTATGATTCGTTCTAGATCTGAAACCAGAAAAGTAACTGCGGCGAGAAATATTTAAAATCATGTTGATAATTTTTAATTTTTACTTCTAGATCTTTGAAGAATAGCAATTGCATGTTATGTGTCATGCACTCAGAAAATTTCGTTGTATTTTTAATACTGAATGTTATTTGTTAATACACATAAAATGCTAGTATTAATTAACACATGTTGCGTGGGGATTCAAATGTACCAGCACGGTCTCTATGTTAGTATGACAATATTTTGTATACAATACACACATTGCAGTATTTAATATCAAGTAAAGTATTAAATACCAATGGTGGCGATATAAATAACAAATATGTATTTACAAATAAAATTTAGTATTAAAATTACAATGACATTTTCTGAGTTCGCATTTTATAGTGTCAAAATAATAAAACTTTACCTGTGTGAATTCTGTTATGTTGTATCAAATTGTTGTACTGTAAAAATGATTTTCCGCACGAAGAACAAACGTGCGGTCTGTCTCCCGTATGAGTGCGCATATGCAGTTTTAACTGATATGGCAGTAGAAACTTTTTATGGCATATGTGGCATTCATGAGATTTTTCATCTGCAAAAAACACAGAAATAAAAAAGTCCTTTATAGCTAGAGATTTCAACTTTTTTCTTGTTCGCCAATTATTTTTAATATTTTCTTTCGTATTTTTGTCCGCCGAGTCTGAATCGGATTCAGTGAATTCTTCATCATTATTTTAAGTTGGTGAATGGTGGTGGAATTTGCCTGAATCGTTTGGATTCATAGCCAAAATTATCTTTTTGTTTGCTTGAAAACTGATTTACTGTCAAAAATTTAAAAATTCAATATGGCCGATTTAAAATGGCTGCAAAATTTTAATAATTTGAATTTATTCTTATAAAAAGTGATATCGGGGTTATTAATGTCGGTATTTTCATTGAACCTAGTGTGAAAAATTAAAAATTTACTACTCCATACGGAAAAAATATATATATTTTTAATTTTGTCGCCATCTTCAATACTTAATTTTTTGGACTTGAAACTCGGTTTTAGCGACCTCAGAAACACCCGCGATACCAGTTATTAAGTAAATAACCAACAATGTTGGTTATGATTCGATATCCAGGCAAATATCTCCGATATTAGTAAATTTTAATTATTTTTATTGACGGTTTCGAATTCAGCGAGTAATACGTAAGAAATTGTTAAAAAGAAACGGCGGTACAGATGTACAGGGGAAAAACCCCGGTAGTTCAAAAAAGCTGATGTTGAGTTAAATCCTTTTCAAAGTTTTCCAATTCATGAATGTCACTGTCGCTAGGTGATTGCAACGGACACAAGTTTGTTGGACAATCGGGTTTTTTCTCCGGTATCGCGTATTTTCAAATGCATCTTAGAGTGAATGACGGGGATTGATACGAACGATGATAGCTGTTCGAAAAGTACACTTCAATAACCCCAGTTTTGCATTATCAACCCGTTTTCGCGCAAAACTGGACTGCCAGGGTTTTCCCCCTGTACCCTTCAATTGTTAAATGATGTAAAGGATATATTGTAAAGAAAATAAATGATGCCTACATTTGCCACAAAAGTAACTTTTGTGGCATATTAATTAAATTTTATTATATATTATTTTTTTACCTGTGTGTGTTGCTTTATGCTTGGTCAAGGTCCCATTAGTTTTATACCTTTTCCCGCACAACTGACACTGAAATGGTCTTTCATCATTATGAGTTTGCTGATGTTGATAAAAGTTGCTTTTTTTCGTAAATATTTTACTGCATGTTTCGCATTGATACGTCGCATCTTCATTTTTATGTTTTTTCTTGTAAGGCTTCCGTTTTTTCGTCCTTTTCTTGGGTCTTTCAGTTTCACATTCTATTTTGACAAGATCTAGAGGTATGGGTGGGTCCTCTTCAGTAGATTCATGTGCAATGGTATCCTCAAAATTATCATTACTATTATCTTCATTTTCTTCTTTTTTTACTTCTAAATTTTCTTCTGTTATTAAAATAAGATCTTGTAGAAAAATATTTTTCTTTGATTCAAGAATTTCTTTTAATCTTGTATCTGTTTCTATTATAGAATTGCGAAACTTGTAATGCTTTACTAATAAATGTTCACATTTTTTACACATTTTGGATGGTAAACTATCGTTCGATTTAGCCTAAATAATTTAAAAATATTTAAATAACTAAATAAATAAACCGATTAATAAACGTTACCTCTACTGATGCACAGTAATTCAACATAAAGTAGTAATCCACTTCAGAATTATTGTGTTTATCACTCATTTCTTTAAATGCACTGTCATCTAAACATAATCTACATATATTCTCAAAATCTAAAGGCTCCATTGTCTTTAAAATTATCTTGTCAAATAAACATAACCTCAACAAATAAACAACGAAGCGGCGTTGTCAAATATTAGAAAATATTTTGAATTTCGTCTTATTGAGAATATACGTTTATCATAGGACTTTATGTCAGTAATTATAAGTATCTTTATGCCTGTATATTATGTATAATTAATATTTAGATTTTAATTCGATTTTGTTTAAAATCTGTAAGGCAACATTGCAAAAACGTTGAACTATAAAGAGACGAGAAATACATGTATATGCTCGAGGGGTAAACGCCGCTCGAAAATTTGTACACTGAATTTGGGAATTCCAAGGAGTTTTAATGAATTCATATAGGTACTCCGGTATTATACGACGAAGTAACTCCGTCGTGCAAATTGCATAGATTGAAATCTGTACCAGTTTTTAGTTAAAACAAACAAAACTAAATTTGGCATTCACCTACTTCATTTAAAATTTTTAAAAATAATCATTTTTTTTTTCGTCTCTTTTGACGTGGGAACGGGCAAATTTCAATGTTTAAAGCTAATATTTTTATTTTCAAATTAATTAGGTGTATGTCAAATTTAGTTTTTTTAAGCTGAAATTTGGTGCATATTTAAAAAAATCTTGCCTCATAAACAAATTATAATTTTTATGTATTTCCAAATTTCACATTAGATTTCTATTTATTAGAACTTTAGTAGGTGGACCCTACCTTTAACTTTTTCGTCACTCCATTTTTAAATTTTTATTAAAAGGGAACGCGCCACTTATTTTCCAAGGGTTGTTCCAAGTATTTACTATTCTAATTAATAAAAACAAAAACGTTTAAAAATATTAAATTTATTAACAAAATTAACATATTATTTTATTCATGTGCATCTTCCGGATTTTTTGAATGATATTTAATATGTTTGCTTAAATAATTTTTCGTCTTAAACATTTTTCCACATACGTTGCAAACCTCAGGTCGATCATTGGAATGTGTTAAAAGGTGATCTTTCAAGTTTTGGCTTCTTCTAAAGGTATTGTGACATATATTACATTCAAAATTCTTTTCCTTTGTATGATAAAAACTAAAAAAAAAAACAACGTTTAGAAGTCTCTCCGCAAAAAGATGTTAGTTTTTGTAAACTTTGCAACTTATTAATACTAAGATGAAACATGTAAATGTAGAATTACTTTTTAACCTCGTTTTAGTTAAGGATTATTTCTGGGATAAGGTGGTGCGTTTATTCACTTACAGCTGATGTCGATCCAAGCTTTCTTGATTCTTAAAAATCTTCGTACAGTGACACATGTATGGTAAATCATCTGTATGAACCCTTTTATGTTTTGTTAGAGCAGATAGCCCTGCAAACGACTTATTACACTCCTTACACGAATAGGGTTTTTCTCCCGTATGGGTCCTTTTATGGGCTATCCTGGTCGATTCCTGCCGAAACTTTTTATGGCATATATCACATTCATATGGCTTTTCACCTGTAATGCAATGTTTTCAAAAAAATTCGCTTAGTAAGTATAGTGTGACAGAGAATAAATTTCAGTTTTCAAAAAATCATAACAACATTATTTAAACTGTTTTTATTTTGAAATTAAGATACTACATTCAAGCGGATTTTATTTTTTAAAAACTACGTTATCCAAATGTCGATCATCTTGCTCAAAGCACTCCTTCAATCTGGCCCTTAAATTTTGGAAAACTCGTCAAAACATGTCAACAGGAAAATTGGTAATGGCCTCCCGAATGTTATTCTTTGCGGTTTACCACAGAACCCGTTTCTTAAAATCGTTTAACCCATAATTTTACGGATGGTGCATTATTTATGTTGTAATGATAACAGAAACGTCGCCTAGCCACGACGTAAGAATAGTTAAATTTAAGAAAAGCCTCTAACATAAACGCGCGTTGTTTTTCCGACCACATCTCCATGTTTCCCAATACCCATCTTTACTAACAATCCGCATGTATTGACACTATGGTCTGTTTCATCAAGTAAGATGGTAAATTAAAAATCGCACAGTGAATATTTTCAAAACAGATTCGAATATTGGATGTGCGAATATATTGCGTAGTTTATTTTATAAAACATAACTATATTCTATTAACAAACATATACTATTCAAACCTGTTGTAAAAATATAGACTGTGCGATTTTTAATTTACTATCTTGGTTGATGAAACAGACGATAGTACGCCATATATATAATATTTATAGCAGGAACGTTTGAAAACTGAATTTTACTCTCAGTCACCCTGTATAAATCTCTCAAAAAGTGTACAAGTGATATTTTGTAGTTTTTTTGAAATTATCTGAAGAATTATTAAGTCACTCGCACACTTATTCGATACTGAATGTCGATTTTCTAATTCAACTGAACAGATTATATCCGAGTGAAAGTGTCCACTGCTTATCGGTTTATACATACTTTTCTCTATCCAATTTTGAACGAAAAGCGTTCCAAATTAATTAAATAATCGATATTCAGGTAATGTACGAATTTTTAAGAACAATACGAGCTATATACCTGTGTGTACTCTGACGTGAATTGTCAAATTGTAGCTTAGAAGGAAGGATTTTCCGCAAAATGAGCATACATAAGGCCTTTCTTCTGTGTGAGTTCTAAGGTGTTCTCGTAAATACCCTACCATAACGAATTTTTTGTGGCATATTTTACATTCGTGAGTTTTCTCCTCTGTAAAAAAAATTGTAGTTGTAGTTTTGTGTTTATATACAAACTAACTAAATGCATTTCCATTAGCAAACATATATAGATATATCTAAATACCATAGATTTTAAAATGAAAACTGTATAAGTATAATGCATCTGAAGCCTGTGGAGATTTGTATCAGTTTATAAGAATTCCCTTTGGAATTACCAATCACGTAGCCTGTTTTCAGAGAGTCATAAATGCCATAAAAATGAGAAAATGTTCATGCAGAAAAATCTTATGACATTTCTTTAAAAAGCTGCTAAATTACAATAAAAAAGATAAATCAATATTTTCTTTAACCAACCATCTAAAATAAACAAATTAAGCCAGATTATAAATTACTTCTGCCTGTTATAGAACTATCGCATCACTTTATTGCTTAATGGGTATTTTTTCACACTATTTCAAATGGATGGATACCTGGACTTTCTGGAAAGATTAAACCTTAAATCGCTTTAGTCCAAATGAATTTGCGATTTTATACAAAGGCATATGTGGCGATATTTCTATGGCAAAAGATTTTTTTTAAACCTGTTTTAAAAACATTGGGAGTTTACAAAAAGCTTGTTTAAGAGGCGATGCCTTTTTTTTAGTCATCAAAATTATTGTTCAAGTTTAGACCACCGTTCGGCATTTTTAGTAGTCACACCCCGTATGAAATTGCCTAGATTCAGTCCTGTTTGTACTTTTCTACTGACCACTCGTTTGTTTATTGTCATATGAAAAGTTTTGTCTAATAAAGCTTTGGGTTTAATTCTTTTCTATTTAGATTTAGATAAGTGACGTGTATCAATTGACATTTCTTACACCAGTGGTGTTCTCAAGACGCGTTCTCAGAGCAAAAACGCGCTGCGGCGTAATCATGGCGGCACCTAAATAGAGCTTCCTCCCAATTGTTTGTCATGCTGCCGATTTTGACAGATAAACTTGAAAATATTTGACTGCACAGCTACCGCTGGCTTGTTGAGGTTATGTTTATCGTGTATCATGTCATTTTGTCTTTGTCAAGAAGAAAATTTTATAGAAAAAGGTAGATTTAAATGTAAAATTACTCGCTATGTGGATTTATTAACAATTTTATTCGTTTTAAACAAAATATTTGGGTATGGTCGGTTCGCAAAAGTGACATTGTCAAATTCTTTCCTGTCGCTAGGCATTTCGCAGTAGACATGCTGCCGGATGCATGTCGAAGCTCTGAGAACGCGACTTTATACGTCACTTAGTTCAATTACCATATATAATACAATTATATAATTATAATAATAATATAACTGTATAATATAATTATATAATATAATTAACATATATAATAATTAAATAATTTTTACCTCCATGTCGTTTTCTGTGTTCAGACAGGACACCAATCATTTTAAACCGTTTTCCACATATTTGACATTGATAAGGTCTCTCTGTAGTATGGGTTTGTTTGTGCTGGCGTAGATTACATTTCTTTTTAAATGATTTACCGCACAGATCACACTGATATGATTCAGGTTCATTTTTAGATTTTTTCTTTTTTCTCTTTTTTGATTTGGAATTTTCATCACTTGCACATTCTACTCTGACAAGATCCAAAGGATTTGGTTTTTCTTCAGCATTTGTATCTTCAGGTTCTTCAGTTGGCTGAAAGTTTTCTTCAGTTGGCTGAAAGTTATCATCAGTATCTTCTCTATCATTATTTTCGTCATTGTCTTCATCCTTGATTATTGTTTCTTCGTGTAATTCCATTTTATTTTTTTTCTCAAGCATTTCTTTTAATTTTGTATCTGTTTCTATGAGAGAATTACGCCACTTATAATTTTTCACTAACACATGTTCACACTTTTTACACATCTTGGATGGTAAACTATCGTTTTTATTAGCCTAATTTAAAAAATGAATAATTAGGTAAACTAAAAACAAATCAAAATAAACCAAACTTACCTGTACTGAAGCACAATAATTCAACATGGAATAATAATCTACGTCTAAAATTTTATGTGTAACACTCAATTCCTTTTTAGGACTTTTATCTAAACATAATCTACATATATTTCCAAATTCGAACAACTCCATTTTTATTTTAGAGCTAATCACTTTTGTAGGTTAATTTTGAACAGAAAGACGGTGTTCCAAATAATGTTGATGTAACAACAATAAAAAAAAGCTAATTTATTGAAACTAAAGTAAAAACATTTTTAAATCTATTCATTTAAACTATTTTGTTGACGCTTTAAGTGTAACCTTGTATGTTTTCCCAAACCATTTTTTGTTCTGAACGTTTTTCCACATAACCTACAAACTTCAGGACGTTCGTCAGTATGAGTCATCATATGATCCTTTAAGCTGCGGCTTAAACAGAACTTTACGCCACATAATGAGCACTCAAAATTCTTCTCCTTTGTGTGGTTAAGTCTAAAATAAAAAGAAAACCAGTAATAAATAAAATGACAAATGATTGCAGAAAAAATATTTAACCAAAACTTACAGTATATGCCGACTCAAACATCCCTTATTACTATGTCCTTTGGAACAAATATGGCAAACATAGGGCAATTCACCTGTATGAATCCTGTTATGAATTTTTAGAGCCGAACTAGTAGCCAGCCCTTTACCGCATACCGTACAAATATACGGTTTCTCCCCAGAATGGGTCCTTCGATGAAGTTTCATGGATGATTCTTGTCTGAAAGTCCGATGACATATATCGCATTCATATGGCCTCTCTCCTGTATGAATGGTCATGTGTATTGATAAGTTACTTCGTAATGAAAAACACTTTCCACAATGATTGCACATAAATGGTTTGATTCCCAGGTGGGTTTTCATGTGACTTTTTAGCTTGTTACGTAATTTGAATCTCTTATTACAGGTTTCACATTCAAATTCAGCATTATCTGTAAAAAAAATAGTAAAAATAATTATTTTTTCCCACGTAGTTTTAAATTTTGCACGCGAATAAAAAAATCGCAGTTTTAAATTACCCGACGCGAATCAAAAAAACGCTGTTTGACTTAAATTTTGCAAGTAATTTTTATTTTAAATTTGTTCCAGTCTTAAACTAATCATTTCATACCTGAATGTAGTTTTTTATGTTCCCAAAGAGCTCCGCTCATTTTAAACGATTTTCCGCAAATCTGGCATTGATAAGGCCTTTCTGTATTATGTGTTCGAATATGTTGAGCTAAATATTCTTTATATTTGAAGGATTTTTCACATTTATCACACTGAAATGAGCCTGGTTTTCTTTTTCTGACGCGTTTTGCTTGATTTTCATCTTCTGTGCATTCTATTTTGACTAATTCTATTGGATTTGGTTCATCATTAGAGTTAATAGTTGTTTCTGCATCATTATCATTGTTGAAACTATCATCATTGTCATCGTAAAATTCTGTTTTAACGTCTTCATTTTTTTCTGTTTTTATTTCTTCCTCTTTTTTGACAATATTTTTTTTTGTTTCAATAATTTCTTTTAGCTTTATGTCATTTTCTATTGCGGAATTACGCAAGTTGTAACTATTTACTAAACCTTTTTCACATTTTTTACATATCTTGGATGGTAAGCTATCATTTACGTCAGCCTAAATACATACAAATTTGTAAATAAACAAAAAATAATTGTAAATAAATAACTTACCTGTACTGAAGTGCAATAATTTAACATAAAATAATAATCAACCTTTAATGATTTATGTTTAACCTTTAAATCCTTTCTAGGATCTTCATTTAGGCATATTCTACAAATATTTTCTAAATCTAGAGCTTCCATTGTCTCAAAAACTTTTTTAGTTTACAAAAGTACTTTTTAGTGAAGAGGTTATGTTAAAATCTTTGACATTAGAAACGTTCCAAATAACGTTTTTGTAACAATAAGCATTATACATAGAGAAGATTCTCTATACTGTTAACATTCCCAGATGTGAAGCATCAATTTTAACAAGCGACTAATTGCAGCTCATGATTCTCTCAGAGTATCAAAATGGTTTCAGGAAAGAGGTAGATCCACAATTCGAGCAGTTTATCAGGCTCTAATAAAAATACTTCAGTCTAGAAATAATGGAAGAATTACATTGGCGATGTGCATATACCTGTCTAAAGCATTCGACAGTGTATATAACGCAAACTGCCTTAATAGCTTATCACGCTTACGTAAATTCAAGAATCCGATACGGAATTCATTTTCTGCAAAATAAAAAAATCCCAATTGAAACTGAAAAAACAAAATAATTCGGAATGCATTTAAATTTTAAATTAATTTATTTCTAAATTATTGTTTTTCACATTAACTGAAGTTTTTAAATGTAATTTTGTGTGCTTTCTAAGTCCACTTTTTGATCTAAACGTTTTTTCACATATCTTACAAGTTTCAGGTCGTTCTACAGTATGCTTGATAATATGCTCTTTTAGGCTCTGGTTGGTTGTAAATCGGTTGTGGCATATATGGCATTCAAATGTCTTTTCTCTTGGTCCTCCCGGCCATCTTTGAATCTTTTGATGAACGTATCTATAAAAAAAAACAAATCAATTTTCGCAAATATATTTTCCGTTTTCCGGGAATGGGTAATACTGACGAAATTGTCTAACAGAGGAAAACACAATATAAATATTTAATAATAAATAATTATTTATTATAATAAACAGACCACAAACACCGATAATAACATCCGCCATTAAAGTACCGAAAAACGCGGTAAATTTAAAATAATGAAGGAATAGCCATCGTAGGATATCCCAGGGACATCCGAAAGGACATCCACGTGACATCCCCTCGGGACGTCCCTGGGATGTACGAAGGACATAACGTATATCCTTGGGATATACGGGCAGTAGGCAAATTCTACTTACAGTTTATGTCTTTTCAAGTAGCTTGAACTGGTGAAGCCCTTTTGACAGATATCGCATCTAAACGGGGTTTCGCCAGTGTGCGTTCTAATATGCATCGTCAGGGCCGCAGCGCTCGAAAGCATTTTTCCACACGTGGAGCAAATGAACGGTTTTTCACCCGTGTGTGTCCGTTTGTGCACGGCCAGGTTTGATTCTTGCGTGAATTTTTTTTGGCACACGTCGCATTCGTAGCGTTTTTCTTCGGTGTGGATGCGCATGTGAATGGTAAGAACGGTGGATCTGGAAAATGATTTTCCTGCAGAAAATCGGGAAAAATATTAATATTATTTTAATCTTCAAAGCGCGCGCTAGTTTCGAATTTTCCAAAATCACCAAAAAACTTTGAAATAGGAATTACTATTCCTATAAAATATTACAAAAATACCATTCTCGGTCCCATCAAATCCTACGCAAACTATCAAACACAAATAGCACCGATGATCTAAGAATATTCTCTAATTATTCTATTGGGAATATTGTTAGAATAAACCATGATTATGCTTAAAACTTGCGCTTAAAATGCATAATCTATCTATGCATGACATATCCTTATAATTTTCTAATATCATTCTTCCTTCTAATGCATATTATAAGAAATTTCTGTTAAGAATGTTCTTAGAAATTATGCTATGCCTATTCTAAGAACGTTCTGATAGGTTTATTTGAATTTGCCGCTGTTCTGCAATACATTTTTGACATGTTGGAGTTGTAATTCTATAGTAGCCGATAAAAAATTATACATTTAATTGTTTTTGGTGATTCCAATTGTGTATTATTTGATTGTGATTGGTGATTTTAATAAAAAGTCTAGTGTTAGTAAGCTATGTAAGATTGTATTGTAAGCATAGAAAGGTGTGTACCTGTATACAAACAAATTAATGCATGAAAATGTTAATATTCCTGAATTTTAAATGTTGTCTATTATATAATAGTTTTGTACAACACAATGCCATTATTACACATGTCATTATTCTGGATATTGACTACTTTAGATTTGCAGATCATAAATTAGGTTAGATAGTTTTGCAAGTTAAAAGATGCTGGGCATATTCTTCAAGTTTTTTTTTAGAATGATCATAGAAGCTTTCGCATGATTAAAACGGTATCCATTGAATATCTCAAAACCTTCTAAGAACGTTCTACGTAAAACATCGAATATTCTTAGAATCATACAACATTCCCAATATTTATTTTCAGAATATTCTTAGAACTTTTTTGTGCTATGCGGGAAGCCCATTTAATCTTATTAAAATGTCATAGGATTTTGATAAGATTTACCAGGACAGTTTTTACAGGGATATTTAAAGTTAATATTAGTTCATAAACTACTTACCACAAAAAGAGCACATAAAACGTTTTAAATTACTTTGTATGCTGTGAATACGTTTGTGATGCTCTCTTAGAATTCTTTTCTGAGTAAATTTTTTGTGGCAAATTTCACATTCATGGGTACGTTCATCTAAAATATTAAACGAAACTATCTGATTATTTTATTTATGAGCTTTTGCAGAGTTCGCTGCCAGCTTAAAAAGGTATACTTTATCCATCCAAACTTGAGCTACTGTCGGATTAAATCGACCTCAATTATTTTGCGTTTAGGAAATCAGTTGTGATTTATAGTATTTCCATTAAAGATATATTTTTTTAAACCTTCCCGCATGTAAACAATCTTTAAGCTACTATGGAAACGCAAGACGCGCGTGCCAATTGGCATGGTCCGTAAAAACGTTGACATGTGCCATTAACGAGAACATAATAATAATATAAAAGTGGT
This sequence comes from Brachypterus glaber, assembly GCA_958510825.1. Lineage (NCBI taxonomy): Eukaryota > Metazoa > Arthropoda > Insecta > Coleoptera > Kateretidae > Brachypterus > Brachypterus glaber. The sequence goes on from OY294053.1 coordinate 26,334,490, forward strand.
TTTATAAGCAAATATTGTTTTTACAGGAATAATTTTTTCTCCTTTTTTTCATATCAAAACATCAAACATAAACATCATAAGGCGAGTTTGTTTACAAATTATAAATATGAAATACTGTGTAAAACAAAGTGTTTTTAGGTATCCAGTGACATAACTTCTCAGTTAGATAGAAACTAATTATTTTGTGAGTGTACGACAACATTATATTGAAATTTCCGTATTTGGGGGACCCTCAATGGCGGTTAACGGTTGTGCATTAAAAACTGCTACATATACAGGTTTCCACAGCTTTGGTTATTAAGAGCCAAAAGATCTAGAACAGGAGCGTTAAGTGAACCCAAAAAATCATCAGGTATGCCTAAAATTGTTTTAACTATTTTTTTGAACACAATAAATAATATTATCATGCTTTTTATTATAAAAACCTACAAATTAACACAAATTTTCGTGAAAAATTATAATACTTATTTGAAATGAGAAGTATTTATTGGTTTGGTTCATACAGAATTATTGATATAAGTACATATATAAGGTACAGAATATAAAATTTTGGTTTGGTTTGGACTTTTGTTTTGTTGACGTGAAATACCTAACAACCAAAATGCTTTATTGTAAATCGGCCTTTGTGACATATTTAGCGCCAAATTTAAAAAAAAATAGCATATATTGAAATACTATAGATGAGTAAAAGTTATACAGGGGTGCAGAGGAAACGGATTCTACTTTCAAATATATTCTAAATTGATAGATTTTTAGTATTTACCTGAATGAACTTGCTTATGTGTAAATAATATACAATAAGTCTTGAAATCTTTCCCACATATTTCACATTTGTATGGTCTTTCCGAATTGTGATATTTTTTGTGTTCACTTAAACATGTTGCATTCTTTAGGACTTTTCCACACAAATCACAGATATATACCCTTTCTTCATTAATTTTTTTTGAGATTTTCTTTTTCATACAATATTTTTTCTTTCTTAATTTATCAGCTATTGGTTCAGCCTTAATGAGTTTTAATAATGGTTGTGAGTCTTCATTAGTGTCACTCTCAATATCTAAGGTGTTACTGAAGTTATCCTCTTGATTTTCTTCGTTTTCTTCTTTAATTTCTTTATTAATTTCTATATCTACCTCAGCTTTAACTGGTATATCTTGTGATAAATTGTTTTTCATAGACTCAACTATTTCCTTTAGTTTTTTATCATTCTTTATTGTTGAATTACGAAATTTGTAGTAATTTACCAAGACGTTTTCACATTTTTTGCACATCCTGTTTGGTAAACTATCATTTGTTTTGGCCTGTATAAAAAAATATTCTTAGATAAATATTAAAAATACCGCTACCAACAAAAGAATACTTTCCCCCATGCCTATGTATTTATATAAAAAACTTTTTTTTTCAAAAAAGGTTAATTTGTTGAAAAATTTTTTTTGGGGTAGGTAGGGTAAATTGTTAAAAAAATAATAATAAAGAAAACTTAAAAATTAATTTATTCGAGGATTTATTTTATTAAAAAAAATGGATGTTTTTAAATAAATATAAAAAAATGGCATTCTCAAGTTATCGTGGTCACGAATTTTCCTGGGCAGGCCGACAGATTTTTTCGCGGAAATAATTGCATATAAAACAAAAAAAAACTATATTTTTTTTTAATCTTTTTTTACTAGCAGAGATTTTTTCTAGGGGAAAGTAAAATGTAAACAAACATTTTACCTCCACTGAAGCACAATAATTTAACATGAAATAGTAATCCACTTCTAAAGTTTTGTGTTTTACACTTAGGTCTTTTAAAGAATTTTGATCTAAACATATTCTACAAATGGTTTCAAAATTAAAAGTCTCCATCATCACAAAATGCTTGAAAAATAATTAAAAATTCACAAAATGTTTATGCTTAACAGTGTTGTTGTGGATAATATTATTGTAACAAAGGAAAATCAATACTAAGCTGCAACTTCTCGATAATAAAAGGATCATTTATTCAGTATGGACAAGTTGCCATTTTTTACAATTAATATTACATTCTTTATAAAACTGTATTTAGTCTACCTTTCAAATGTAATTTAGTATGTTTATTTAAACCGTTTTTAGTTCGGAATGTTTTTCCACAAAATTTGCAGACTTCAGGACGTTCATCAGTGTGTGTAATGAGGTGATCCTTCAAACTTTGACTTTGACTGAATCTCTTATGGCAAATTTGACATTCAAATTTTTTCTCTTTTTTATGTGCAAGCCTAAAAATTAATGAAAATCAATTTAAGATTTTTTTTAACCAACTTTAGCTGCTGTTGCAATCCAAGCAACTAAGCTCCAATTTAAAACAAAAAAACTTAATTTAAAGTCACAGAAATTCATAAAATAACCTTAAAGATTAAGTATTTTTTAATAAATCAAATAACATTTTCGAATGAATCAATTTTTTTAAATAAGTTAAGGCCACTTGCACCAAATTTTGGTCTGGGATTATCTTAACTAAACCGAGTTTAAGTTAGAAATGTTGCGTTCTGATTGGTCGGCCGTCAACTTAATCCAAGTTTAAAGTTAAACCATGATTGGTGCAAGTGGCCCTTAAATAATCAAAATCAAAAAGTTAAAATTGGACTATCAAATCATAACAGTGATATGGCCTCGAATATGGCCATCTTATAGCAGATGAGAGGCCAAAAAAGGCAGAAGAAAAACAAAAAATAAATACTTAATAAGATATTAATAGAGACTTTCAACAAGTATGTCACCACAGTTTAGATCTTTGGTCTCCTTCCCCCCAGATCGGTGTCACAATTGTTTAACAAACCGATATACTAATAAAATTATTATTTTATTACCTTATATGGGTGTTCTTGCACCCCGAGTTAGTGAACCCCTTGTCACAAATTTCACACTTATAGGGCAACTCTCCGGTATGAATCCGCGTATGAATAATCAAACTCGACGCAGTGGCCATAGATTTCCCACAATAAGAGCAGAAAAATAACTTTTCTCCCGTGTGAGTGCGCTTATGTGACACCAATCCAGATTCTTGGGTAAACTTTTTCTGGCACACATCGCACTCGAAGGGCATGTACCCGGTGTGGATCCGGATATGAATGGCCAAATTTCCGGAAGTGGTGAATGATTTTCCGCAATAGGAACACATGTATGGCTTTTCACCTGTGTGCGTGCGCATGTGTTGACGTAAATGGCGGCTTACTATGAACTTTTTCTTGCACAGTTCACATTCATATTTTCTTTCACCTACAAGAAAATTTAAAAAATTATCTCTAAAACCAAACGCTGTGATGTTATTTAACTTTCAAGTAAATTCCACTAAAAGCTAGTGTCCCTCTATCCGGCGACGGTTCCGGGGAACCGCAGCAGCCAGCTGTAATATCGTTACAGCACATATGAAATCTGTGTCTTTATTACAGCTTGCGGTTCAGCAGTTAAACGGTGTTACTCCGTGCTATAAAACACATTGTAGGTCCCTAACGAGTATAAATGAAAAAATAAATAGAGACCCTCGATATTCTGACAGTTCTCGATATTGTTACAGTTTTGTAAAAGAAGTTCTGTCACAGACCTGTCTTAAAATGAAAGGTCTCTAGTATTACAGTCGTTGATGGTAGAAAAAACAGTAACTGTTCCGACTCGATAAATGATCCCCGAAAACAAATGAGGAAGAAGAAGAGGAGAAAGTTTTTTTAGGTTATATTTTAATGTTATGTCTTGTTCTGTTTAAAAATCAACTATTTTTCGTGAAGACCAGTGATTTGGTACACTTGATTTGTCGTTTTTATTAAATTTTGTTATTAATTTAATTTGTTAAAATGAAAATTGCAATAGAAGGTTGCGCCCATGGAGAATTAGAAAATATATATGACACAATAAAATGCTTGGAAGACAAAGAAGGTATAAAAGTGGACCTTTTAATATGTTGTGGCGATTTTCAGTCTACCAGAAACCTTTCGGACCTTAAATGCATGGCTTGCCCGCCAAAATATGCGAATATTTGTACTTTTTATAAGTATTACAATGGTGAGAAAAAAGCACCAATATTGACGATTTTTGTCGGTGGAAATCACGAAGCTTCTAATTATTTGCAAGAACTACCATATGGAGGATGGGTAGCACCTAATATATACTATATGGGATATGTGGGTGAGTTAAATAAATCTTATTGAGACTATAATATTAAAGAAACATTGTTGCATATATTAAATATCCATTTTTCATGCCAATATTTTTATAACAATGGTATGGTACCACCGATTACACCAGACACTTGACTCTGCCTTTTTTTTAATTTTGATTGATTAATCTGGATGGCCTTGGTATGTTTGAGTATTTTTTGAGGCATTTTGAAATGCCAGAAAACTCTTATTTTAAGGGTATAGTATTCTCGCATATAATAGCTATTAACCATTTGGGTGATTACACCACTCACCTATCGGCTCGTGTCGTAAAATTCACCCTCATTGATTAATAGCAATTATTTTACTATTATTTTCTAGGGATATCACTGTAAATAATTTTTTTCATTTTGGCCCCCTCTTGACCATTTAGTTAGTTTTTAAACTTTTCTTCTGTTTTTACATTTTGTGGGACAGAGAGGGGCTATAGAAAAAATGGTTATAGCGTTTTCTGTGTAATTTTTATTTACCCCTTAGGTAGCTTTTAAAATTAACTCCTTTTTACCCCTGTCGCACATAACCGATTTTGATCAAATACAAAATTGTCCAAGATAAGATAAAAATACATCGGCATACCAAATTTCAAGTCTCTAGCTCAAAGCATTCTTAAGTAATCGTGGATACAGACAGACAGACCAACTAACAGACAGACATAATTTTGTTGTTGCTTATTTTGATTTTTCTCCACGTTTTAGGATAAAATAAAATGATTTAGGCAAAAAGAATATTTTTTTTTATCACAATACTTTCCTTGTGAGAAAGTAAAAATTTGTTTAACAAAAAAAAATGGTTTTAACGAAAAATAAACTGGTTTTAACCGGTTATCTGTTTTTTCTCAGTCAGTTGCTAAAAAAATAAAAGTAAAAACGGGTTTTGCCGGCTCTGAAATTCGACATGTCCAAACGAATTTAGCTTTGAAGGGAAGCTTAGCAGCTTTGGAGGGAAGCTTAGCAGCCAAATTTGTGTCGTTATAAGTCCGTCGCGATTAGACACTTTTCACTTTAAATTCCTATGTAGATGTCATTAAATGTAACATAATATGCATATATGATAAAATGGTGTAATGTAGTAAATTTTAGTAAACAAAATGTAATTTCAGGTGTGATAAACATAGGAGGGTTGAGAATAGCTGGTATATCAGGGATTTACAAAGCAGGAGATTATATGAAAGGCCGTTTTGAAAAAAGCCCATACGACGAAAATTCCAAACGAAGTGTTTACCACACAAGAAATTTAGATATTTTTCGGTTAAAACAATTAACAAACAATATGGACATATTCCTGTCGCACGACTGGCCAGCCGGTATAAGTGATTTTGGAAACCAGAAACAACTGTTAAAAATAAAGCCACATTTTAGGTAATAATATCGAATATATAAAGACAATATTCAACTTAAGATTACATATTCCAAAATTTTTAGAATTAAAAACTTTCTGCATTAAAGAGTTCATAAAGAGACTAAGGTTTAATTAATACTTTCCCCAAAGTAAGTCTTGCGTTAGTAAAAAAATATTGCTTTTTTTATGTTTCTCCAAAAAATATGATTTCCGTCTGTTTGTCCGGGAAATTTGTGAACACGATAACTCAAGAACGCTTCGAGCTAGACTTTAAATTTGGACCATGGTTTGGTTATCCAAAGTTATAAGCTGGGATTGTTTTTGGTAAAAACCGGGTTGGGGTAAGGGGGTAAAAACATTTTGTTTTCAATTAATTTTTTGTTTTATGAAAAGAGATTTTTTAATTTTTTTTTTGATTTTTCAATTTTTTTTCGATTTTTTAAATTTTTTCTTAATTTTTTTTTTTCGTTTTTCATTTTAAGAAACCTAATGCCTATTGTAACAGGGGAAAGTATAATTTTGTTTCCAGCATTTTTTTTGCATTCGTGATTTTCACTTAGAAAGCATCTCTCTCCCTTGTGTTTTTCATCTGCTAAACTGTCAAAATAGCACTCCAGTGGTTAGAGTTAGAGTCTGGCCAACGAACTAATAACTCTTCTTTCTAGAATACGCATACCGTTAAAATAAAGTATCGCCAACATCTCGGTTTGTTTGTAAACAAATAGTAGGTATATTGAGGCCTGAACAATAACAATTACCAGTAACTGGTATTGTTGTCTCTGTTAGAACAAAGATGTGCGAGTAAGACAGACGAATGTTTATGTTGCCGACGTTTTTGTCAGTTTTAACGAATGTAATGCCTATTCTAGAGAGAAGAGTCATTAGTTAGTTGAGTCTGACTTTATTTTCTTGGTATAAAATATACAATTTCTCTTTTACAGGGAAGATATAGAGACGGGAAAACTTGGCAGTAAGCCAGCAGAAGAAATATTAAAGAAATTACAACCAAAATATTGGTTTTCTGCACATTTACACTGCAAATTTGCCGCAATAGTACCCCATGAAAACGAAAAAGTAACAAAATTTTTGGCATTGGATAAATGTTTACCGAAACGACGGTTTTTGCAAATCGTTGATATCCCACACGACACAGAAAAGAACATCGAGATCAGTTACGATTTGGAATGGTTGGCCATTTTATATTCCACCAACCATTTGATATGTAGCAAAAACATTGCGAACTATATGCCTGGCCCTTCAGGAAATGAAAGACATGAATTCACACCAACAGAAGAGGAAAAGGAATTCGTTATGAAACGGATTTCGGATCTAAAAGTTCCGTTAAATTTTGAAAGAACAGTTAAAGGTTATGACGCATCGAGTTCAAAAAAGAACGTTAAGCAACCCATGCCTGTGTCAAATCCACAAACTGTTTTATTTTGTGAAAAATTAAGTATAGATGATCCTATAACATCTATAGCAGAACTACAAATTCCTAACTATAGTGATTATAGAGACAGTAAAGATACTAGTGTTATTTTAGATGAAAGTTTTACAAATAGTGATAAAGATAACAGTTCTATAGGTTCTATTAGCCTGACACCTAAAAAATTAACTTTGCCTGACCCTAAACTTGATGATAGCATCTCAGAGCATGTGGACGATCTAACTATTTTATCAAATAATAGTGTAGAAGAAATTAAAACTGAGGTTGAAGAAGAAGAAGAAGAAATAAAGAAGGTAGAAGACATAAAGAATGTGGAAGAAATTGAAGATGTAGAAAAAACCGAGGATGTAGAAAAAACTAAAGATATAGATATAGAAAAAGAAAGTGATAAAGAAAGCTCGCCTGCAGAGAGTCCTAGTTGTAAAAAATTTAAAAGAAGAAATGCCGAAATTTATCAATCTTAGTCATTAATTGTAAGCCAAAATATGTTGGTATAAATAATGATATTATGTAATTTTTACAATAAAATAATTGTTGGGGCCATCTATACATGACATCGCACATGAGTGGTAGTAGCAAAGCTGGAACAGAACCATGTTTTTTAGTAGGGTTTTCCTGTTTAATTGATAATTATTAAGTTAATTTTTTATTTGTGAAAAATAAATTTTAATCTAAAATAAAAAATATCAAGTTTTTAAATTTTATATTGCATGGAAGAGGTTTAAAATTGGAGTCACGTCATTTATGGATGGCCCTTTATATAAGATAAAATCACCCATTTTTTTTCTTTATTTTATTAGTAGGTACCTGAAATCATCAATCCCCAATTCCTGATAATATGAACACTGGCTCTCAATACTTTTTCGTTTTCCGCGAAAAAATACCGAGCGTTCAAAATTTCTTTCTAAAAAGCCAAAAATGTATGTAGTTATAGCAAGTCTGGCACAGTGGGTAAATTTTTGCTCAAAGAATGCGGCGCGGGTTACAGGCAGGCGCGGATCCATGCGGGGATTAACCCCCCAGGGCAGAACTTAAGAGTGAAATTCGTAAAAAATTTCGCCTGCCACGCTAGTTTCTTGTATTTTTGTGAAATTTTAAATTTAATTGTAATTTCAAAGACTGGTTTAAAATTAAAATAGACCATCGAATTTGTAAAAATCTAGGGTGCTAGGGCTTTCTTACATTATTTCTTAATTTAAGAATATAAAAGTTAAGTTTTTGGATTTTATCCCCCCAGGACCACTTCCTGGACCTGGTTACAGATCTTAAATCACTAAAAAAATTAGATATAAAATTGGCGCACTCACATCTCTACTCTTTTACATGTCTGCTCTTTCACATCTCTATTCTTTAACTTCTCTCCTCTTTTGCTTCTCTACTCGTTTATTTAACATCTCTGTATATAAATTTAATTATTTTTATTAGTACACAGGTTATTAAAATATGACAATGTCAATTATGACATATTCAGTGTATACTATAATATACTCGGCGCATTATCTATCTGAGTAACAAATTGGATCAAGGAAGCTATGATTAGTGGTTTAAAAATGACTTTTAGTAATATTTTTGTAGCCCATTGTGCTTTTGATAATTTTTAACATTTAGGTTAAATTGACTGTCATTTTACGTCTTACAAATAATAACAACATCTGTTTAAAAAGTAAAACTTTGTTCAAAATTATAATAAAAGTAAGTTTTTATTCATAAAGTGCTATTATAAACTTAAATTTAACATTACCTGAATAAAATTACGGACCAGTATTATTTTAACTAAAAAATTCTCTGTTATAGTGTTTACTTTAAAAATTTATAGAGCACTGCATTATATTACTTCATTTAAACAAAATGTTTATAGATTGATGCTTTAGTTTTCTTTTTATGCACTTTTCTTGTTATTTCTTCTCGCTGAAGCAAATTATTTGGATTTTTTTATAAATGTCAAAATAATGTCTTGATTGACAATAAATTTTAAACATGATGAAAACCTTACATAAGGAACTAAATATATTCTGCCAACCAAATAACAAGAAACAAATGACCATCAACTCAGCTGATCAGATAGATAATGCGCGGAGTTTAATAATAAAAATTATTAAATTTATATACAGAGACATCAAATAAATAAGTAGAGAAGTAAAAGAGTAGAGATGTGAAAGAGCAGAGATGTAAAAGAATAGAGATGTAAGTGCGCCATAAAATTACCTAAATGAAACCTTTTGTGTTCAGACAAAACACTTTGTGTTTTAAATCCCTTTCCACAAATTTTGCATTTGTAGGGCCTCTCTTCACTGTGTGACTGTTCGTGTTGGCGTAAATTCTCTTTAAATTCAAATACTTTACCACAAGTTTCACACTGGAATATTCCTTTCACCTTCTTTCTACCACCTTTGGTTCTTACTATGGTTTGGGCAACTTTACATTGCACCTCTACCATGTCTACGGGATTAGGTGTATCTTCAGAATCACTGAGTCCAGATTCTGCATTGATATCTTCATTATTTTCCTTTTTGATGAAAATTTTATCTTCAATTTCCATTTTAATTTCCACTTTTTCTTCGGTTTTTATCGGTAAATTTTCTGAAGGTGTGTTTTTCTTCAAATCAATAGTTTGTTTTAATTTTAGATCGTTTTCTTTTACAGATTTGCGGAATTTGTAATGATTTACCAAAGCCTTTTCGCATTTTTTACACATTTTAGAAGGTAAGTCATCATCTGTTTGAGCCTAAAGAGATAAAAACTTATAAATAAACAAAACAAAAATATTTAAAAACTTACCTCAATTGAAGCACAATCATTTAACATAAAATAGAAATCCACCTTTAAAACCCTGTGTTTATTATTTAAATCCTGTACAGGATCTTTATTTAAACAAATTCTGCATATATTTTCCAAATCTAAAGGCTCCATTGCATAAAAAGGTTGCTTTTATACTCTGTAAAATTGCAAAACTTAGGTTATGTTTATATCAAGCGTTGTTCTAAATACTAAAAATGTAACGTAATACCCTTAAATTGATTTTTTCACTACGCTCGTCATAATAAAGTGGGACATATTTAATATGGGGCACTATCGAAGGAATATTAGTCACTCTATATATTCTCGGTTTTTACCGCCAATTAGAGTGGCTCTAGAAAATTTTTCATACTTTTCTAGTCTTAGCCTTTTCGCGAGGGATTCCCGTAGTCGAAAACGAATGTTTGCCGAATGTGTTAATAATTTACGCACGGGCGGAGTTTACACATCCAGATTAGAGACGTGTCTGGTCAGTTTGCACAGAAATAAACCGAGATAGTTATCTAGATAGGAATTTTGGTTCGGTTTTAGCACAATTTTCTATCCTTTTTAAGCTTGTTCTCCGTTGAATAACGCTCTCTTTTCACTTAAAGGCACGCCTAGATGTCGCTACTAGAAAATTTTGCGTTTATGTACAGCGTTGTCACGATTGAATTTATTTCACCAGAAATATTTATTTTGATAAAAAATAAAAAAAATATATTTTAAATACAAATATCCAAATGAAATGTGTTTAAATCATTCTATAGTTTTTATTAAATCTGTTTGTAGTTCCTTGTTTGAAAAGAAAATGTTATTAAAACTGAAATAATTAACAGGTAATAATTAGGTCGGCAACAACGGATTAACCACGTGCCCTTGTTTATAATCCGACATGATATTGTTGTAATTGTCGTAACCCGTATTTACATTAATTTTAATTTGTGTCAATTATAACTATCCCTTAATACGCATTAAATGATTAATTAAGTACTATATAATAACTTGTGTTTCATTATGTTCGACATTCTTCAGATGTGGTTTATAAGTTGTGTTTTAAGTTTAAATTGAAAATGGAATTTCTTTAATATGTTTACCTCTTGATGTCGTCTGCTACTTTAGGTTTTAGACAGAAATGTATTTTGTTATCAATAAAAAATATTTTTATTAATATATTTATTTTACAGTCAACTAGTTTTATAATAAAAAAGTAACCATAGTTATTATCATAAACTAATTCATCGTTTCTTCACACACTCCAGGTTGATCATCCAAGTGTGTATTCCTTTCTTTATGTCCAAGACTAAAAAAAAAACAAATCAATGAGTTAGGATTTTATATTTTTTGTCCCCCATACGCTACACGAATGTTAACTATGCAAACTACAAATATCCTGAATCATTTGGTTAAGGATTTTTTAAAATAGGACATTCCGTTCAAAAGTTATAAGATTCCGAATATGTACGAAAAATGATTTTTCGGTCGACTTCAATAACGGGTAACCAGGGCCGTAGCGAAGAAGATTTGGTGGAGGGTCAAAAATTACAACTATTTTTTAGCTTAAAAATACAACTTATTTTCTACAGAAAAAATTACTAAAAAAAAGGTCCTCGCCTTTAAAAAGCTTTGTCCGTGACAGTTTTTTTTTTATACGTAGATTGTAGAAAAACAATATTTTACTTACTTTATATGACTTTTCAAGGACCCTGAATTAGTGAATGCTTTCTCGCATAGATGGCACTTATATGGTAATTCTCCAGTGTGTGTACGAATGTGTATGGTTAAATAAGACGAACTTGTCATTGATTTATCACAGTAAGGACAAGCGAACAGTGTTTCGCCTGTGTGCGTTCTTTTATGGGCTACCAATCCAGATTCCTCGCTAAATCTTCTATGACATACGTCACATTCGTGTGGCTTGTCGGCAGTATGGATTTGGGTGTGTCTGGACAAAAAAGCGGCAGTTCCAAACGCCTTTCCACAATAGGAACACGGGAATTTTCTGTCACCGGTATGAGTTCGCATATGCTGATTTAAATGAGAGCTTAATACGAATGTTTTTTTACATGTAGCGCATTCGTGATTTCTCTCTCCTAAAATAGAAACCATTTGTTTAAGTGCGGTAAAAATTTATATATTTTAGTGAATGTATATTATAAAGATACACTGTAAAAAATAAATATGTAATTACACTTAATTCTGCACGTAAATGTAATTCAATGCAAATACATGTAAAATTTACTAGATTTTACAATTTGACATGTTATTTTACTATTTCACATGTAATTTTAAAATTTTATATGGGAACGTTCAAGTATTACGTAACGCAAATTTTGATCATTTTGGACCCCCTGTAACGCTATTTTCCTATACCATTAACATGGGCGTAACACTCCAAAATGGTCCAAAAAAAAATGCCTCGCTACCGAGAATTTTCTTGTGTAAGAAGTTGTTTGACTGTACATAATGAACACATATACAAAGTATCAACGGTGAGGTATTATATCTTACCTGTGTGATATTTTTTGTGTCTAGATAAATCACCTCTTGTTTTATATTCCTTTTCACATTCTGGACATTTGTAGGGTCTCTCTGTAGTATGCACATGTTGTTTGTGTTGAACTAAACTTTTTTTTGTGTCGAACCGTTTATCACAACTATCACATGCAAACAGACCTTTAATTATTTCTTTGCCAGATTTAGTAAGCTTTACTTCATCTTCCATGTCTGATCCTAAAATAAAATGGCATTTGGGGGTTTAATATCTGCTACAAAAATTATTTATATATTTGTTAATTTTTTTTATCAGACAGTCCTCTCAATCATCTTAAATATTTATTTAAGCAGGGCCGGCCATAGCATTTCGGCGCCCTGAAGCAACCATTTGGTATGGAGCCCCTATTTAGAGGTGATGCAAGAAATTTTGATGGCTAAAGAAAAAAAAGGTTATCACCTCTGAAAAAAATGTAATTAACACCTCTGAAAAAAGCTTTATCCCTGACGAAAAATTTGATAACAAAAAAAAAATGATCATCGCTTTACCCGCCCCTAACGTAAAGTTTTGATGACTAAAGAAAAAAAAATCTTTAGCCCTGACAGAACATTTTTATTACTAAGAAAAAAAACGACCCTTGCCGGCGTCCCTCTGAGAGTTGGCGGCCTGAAGCAGAGGGTTCACTCCGCATCGTGCAAAGGCCGGCTCTGTATTTAAAATGTTCGCGACGTCGTGACCCACATGTGAACGTGTGTACCCTCCGGGTCACTTGCGGACATTTGTAAAAATCTACATTTATTTCAAAGGCTTTTGATATTATTATTATTTAGCTAAAATACGGCCTGCAAGAGTAACGGCGTCGTAAACGTATTTATGGCTTATACAATGTCTCATGAACATTCAGCCTTGAGTGCGCATTAACATAACTCCGCCCTGCCCCATCTTAGGAACATTTTTTTATTATTATTGAAATTAAGTGCCTTCATCATTAAATAAGATGGGGCAAGGTGGAGTTATGTAATGCACACTCAGGGTTGAATGTCTATGAGATATTGTAACAGCTCTACCTGTGTGATATTTTTTGTGTCTGGACAAATCCGCACTTGTTTTGAATTCCCTTTCACACACTGGACATTTATGGGGCCCCTCTGAACAGCGCACATTCTGTTTGTGTTGAATTAAATATTTTTTTAAGTCAAAACATTTATAACAGGTTTCACACTGAAATACACCTTTCCTTCCATATTTAGTCATTTGATTGATATCTGCTTTGTTCTTTGTTTCTTGGTCAGTATTTGATCTTGTTTGATTATATATTATAACAAAATCAGGAACATCATAAGGAACAACATCTTCTACTTCTGTCTTGACACTCATATTATCTTCAATATTTTGTTCATCTTCTGTTTTTATCAGTTGCTCTTGCAAACCTTTATTTTTCATTGATTCAGTTTGATGTAACATTATCATATTTTCATATTTTACTTCCACAGGTATGTTTTCAAGATCCATTTGTTCAGATTCATTATTCATATTTTCATTGTCTTTTACATTCTCCTTTTTAATTTTAACTGTTTCTTTTAAGTTTATTGGTAAATGTTGTAATTCTATGTGCTTCTTTGTTTGTTTTAACTTTAAATCATTTTCTTTTACAGATTGACGAAACTTGTAATGAGTAACTAAGGCTATTTCACATTGTTTGCACATTTTAGATGGTAAACTATCATTCATACATGCCTAAATACATAAAACCTATGTATAGTAAATTATTTACTTATTTAGAATATCAAATAACTTCAATATAGTATATTACCAGGGTTACCACAAATATTAACCCCTTGACGCCTCACTTTTTTTTCAAAAAGTGGGTAATTTTTCACCAATTCGGCAAAATATAAGTTGCCCGAGTGGAAAAGATCTAATCTACTGTAAACGAGTTAACTCGGGTTATACGTACTATACGCGGTAACGTATGTAGTAAAGTTATGTGGTAAATATACAATAAAACATTTAAAGTTTAAAAACCTTACCTCAATTGAAGCACAATCATTCAACATAAAATAGAAATCGACCTTTAATTTCGTGTGTTTAGCATTTAATTCTTGAACAGGGTCCTTATTTAAACAAATTCTACATATATTTTCAAAAGGCTCCATTATTCTAAATCACAAGGAAATTTTACTGGTATTTTGTGCGTTTTACTACAAAACTAGGTTAAGTCAAACCAAGCGTCGTTCCAAATAATTTAAAAGTAACAGAGGCTCGCATAAGAATTCGATACCGTGATTGGCTTACAAGATACAAACTATTAAAACAAGGTTGTATTCGAACCTGAAATATTAAATTTGGCACTTTTCGTATATTTTCACAAAAAAAAACACAAAAAGCAAGCCTTAAAAAAAACAACTCTATAACTGCTACAGTTAGTATACTATGGTAATTAAATAAAAGTTTATTTACATTTATACATCTAAAATACATCATGTAGATATCCTACATCATATTAAACAACATATTTGAGGATTAAAATAAAACAAAAATTATTAAAAATTAACTATTTAATTTTTTAAAATGCAATTTTTTATGTTTACATAAAACACGCTTTGTTTTAAACTTTTTTCCGCACACGTCGCACACCTCATTACGCTCTTCCGAGTGCGTAGCTAGATGCTCTTTTAGATTTTGTTTGATGCTGTATGCTTTATGGCAAATTTGACACTGGTAGTCCTTTTCTTTGTTATGCCCCAGCCTAAAAAACATTAAAACTGTTAAAAGAAACTTAAATACAATAAGATAGTTGGTATGGCGTCAAGCGGAAAGAATAACTTTTACTTGTTGTTAGTATTCGTTGACCTTAACAACGAGGTAAACGATGAGCGCCAAATATAAACAGTTAAATGGATCATAGGTTTAATTTTGAGCGCAAAATGTCCGATCATTTCTGCTTGTTGTTAGGATTTGTTTACCTTAACAATGAGGGCAAAATAGAAAGTTAAATGGACTGAGAAAAAAAAAATTTTTGATTGTTTTTTTTACGCTCAGAAAGTGGAACAGTAAAAATCAGCGGCATTTTCATTCAACCATTTTGCTTACTTTATATGACTTTTCATGGACGCCAAAGTAGTAAAACCTTTCTCACATAGATGGCACTTATATGGCAATTCCCCGGTATGTCGACGAATGTGCACAGTTAAACTAGATGACGTTGTCATGGATATACCACAATAAGAACATGTGTACAGTTTCTCGCCTGTGTGTGTCCTGTTATGCGACTCCAAGCCAGATTTTTGGCTGAATTTCCTTTGACATATGTCACATTCAAATGGCTTGATCCCCGTATGCACTCGCGTATGTCTAGACAAAAAAGTGGCAGTTCCAAACGCTTTTCCGCAATAAGAACACATGAATTTCCTTTCTCCAGTGTGAATTCTCATATGGTCGTGTAAATGCGAACTTATTATGAATTTTTTTTGACATATGTTGCATTCATGTTTTCTCTCTCCTAAAATAAATTGAATTTTATTAATTGTAGCACTGAAGATGAAAAAAAATTCGGATTTTCATTATGAGTGACAAGTTTAAAACTTATTTGAAATTAAGTATTCTGGTTATAACTTTTAAAGTATTTCTTAAAAACTGGGACTAAAATAGAGAAAAAAAAATCCTATTTTATAAAGAAAAGTTTTCCTAATACACACTTATTAATTATACCCTAGTGGAAAATAAGGTTAGTACGAGTTGGCCTAACGTAAGGCGAGTGTGGTTTGAATGTTAAATGCGTTTTTCTTTCCTTTTTTTTTAAAATACGCGTTAAAAAAAACGTTTTCCTAATGTTAAATTTCTACTGGGGTATATTAATAACTATTGTTAATGAGTAATACAACATTGTGTGCATATTTCACACATGGAACTCTGAAATAAACCCAAAAATGGTTAGAAACATTTTTTTTTATTCTCATACTGAAAAACTAGGTATATTGAAATCAAGTTTATTCACAAATTTTACCTGAGTGATATTTTTTGTGTCGAGACAAATCTCCACCAGTTTTAAATCCTTTTTCACAAATCTGACACTTATAAGGTCTTTCAGAACTATGGTGTTGCTTGTGTTGACGTAAATTTTTCTTATTATCAAAACATTTATCACAAGTATCACATTGAAACTGCCCTTTTTTCTCCTCTGTAGTAATTTCATTACCATTTTGTTCAGCTGTAAAATCTACTGATTTGGGATTATTATCCAGTACTCTGCTTTCAGTTTTATCATTGGTATTTTCTTGTTTAATTTCAATTTTATCTTCAGTTTTTATTAGTAAATCGTGAAAAGCTTTTTTTGGTTTGATTATTTGTTTAAATTTTATTATATTTTCTTCAGAAGGTGTATCTTTAATTTGACTTAGTTCATATTCTTCATTATCTTCCTCGTTTTCTTTATTTTCCTTTTTAATTTCTACTTTTGCCTCAGTTTTTATGGTTTGATCCTCTAAAGCTTTGTTGTTCTTTAATATAATTGTTTCTTTTAACTTAATATCATTTTCTTTTACAGATTGGCGAAATTTGTAATGGCTCACTAAAGCCTTTTCACATTTTTTACACATTTTGGATGGTAAACTATCATCTGTTTGAGCCTAAATACACGAAAACTGGTAAACAAACATAACATTAGATTTAAAATCCTTACCTGAATGGAAGCACAGTCTTTCAACATAAAATAAAAATCTACCTTAAATAGCTTATGTTTAACATTTAAATCCCTA
The DNA here is from genome assembly GCA_958510825.1 of Brachypterus glaber. NCBI lineage: Eukaryota > Metazoa > Arthropoda > Insecta > Coleoptera > Kateretidae > Brachypterus > Brachypterus glaber. The sequence continues at coordinate 26,351,473 of OY294053.1, forward strand.
ACTGGATCTTGATTTAAACATATTCTACAAATATTTTCAAAATCTAACATCTCCATTATAAGGACCTTTAGTCAAAACCATGGAGGAAGATGAAGTCCAGTGTGACCACCTTTATTTTTGAGAAACTACTAAATTGTTTCTAAAAATCTGGGAAGAAGAATACTACTAAAATCTACCAAAAACCTCATTTTGATAAATCGCTGGGTTAAAATTATAAGTTTCTATGTTATATGGGGTTTCTATAGAACATAGAACCTTATAATTTTAAGCCAGCGAAATGTCATAAAATTAAAAAAAATATATTTAAAAAAATGCAATTAAAATAAAAGTTTAAATTTACTTAAATTTGGATAAATTTCATAAAATTAAAAAAATAATTGGAAATAATGCAAAGAAATAAAAGTTTATCAACAATATTTTTTAGATATCTAAATAAAACAAAAATAAACTATCGTATTTATGATGTTTTCTGTGTTATTTAATTAAAATATGATGATAATTTGCAATTTGTATACACATAGCAACTCTATCTTCCTCCATGATCAAAACCAAGATAATACAAGCAGCTAATTGCAACTGTCCGTGCCGGAGTTGGTTTTGTTTTTTTTGTGTTTTTTTTTTGAATGAGGGGCCTTGGTTTGCGTTAACGTTGGTTTGGCGTCTGTTTCGTGTTTACTTTTTTTGTAATAAAATGTTTTTTATTTAAAATATATTCAAAAACGGTCAGTGCATGCGCAGTTTATGAAAACGCGGCATCAACAGCTGCATACAACCGCTCCTAAGATAATAGCATAACCTGATACAGCAGAGCGTGCGCAAAACATAGACAACATAGCTTCCCTATGGCGCAAAAGCAAAGAATAAGAATGTCATCTGTGTGGAAAACCTATAAAAAACCTAATTATTATTTAGTGCTATCGCCACCTCCGCGTAGGGTTCTTGTACTAAATTTTGGATGGCCATCGATGGATGTGAATGGCGCCTTATTTAAATATTTTAATTTTTTGTATATTTGTATTTGTAAATTATATGGTAAGTTTAATAAATAATGTTATCAGATAAAAATATTACCAAATCATTAACAAATTAGTGTGAAAACCATACTATAGGATTATTCACAGAAAACAAATAACAGTATTTTTTACTGTAAAATTTCCTTACATTTGATTGTTCTGTTAAATTTTATGGCACTAGAACAGACATGCAAAAATTTTGTTTTAGTATGTATTGGTTCTTAAAGCATAAACACCTGAAAAACTTTTCCACCATAACTTCTTCCCCATGTGTAGGGGTCGCTCGAAAGTAAAAAATAAGTACATACTTTATTACTTAATTACTCTGGTCTGTTTTTTCAAGCAAAATAGTAAATTAAAAATCTCACAGTGAATATTTTCAAAACAGATTCGAATCTTGGATGTGCGAATATACTGCGTAGTTTATTTTATAAAACATAACTATATTCTATATACAAACATACACAAATATATGTATATATACTATTCAAACCTGTTGTAAAAATATTTACTGTGCGATTTTTAATTTACTAACTTGCCTGAAAAAACAGACCATAATTAATAATTTATTACTTTAATTATTTTTCTTTTAGAGTGCTATTTAATTACAATTAATTTAAATATTGATTTTAAACATTTTAACATAAAAAAAATCATATTTAAGTTTAGACATTAAAATAAAGTCGACAATTTATCAACAATTAAAACAGTACCTAGTTGGTAATATTTATTGGGTGGATTTGATTAATAATTGGATTTTGATGATTAATTTGATTTGGATGAATTTGATTGGGTATAATTTGATTGGGAATAATTTGATTTGGAATAATTTGATTTTGATTAAGTTGGTTAATTTGGTTTTGATTGAATACATTCAAATTCAAATTCTTTAAATGTGATTTAGTATGTTTTTTCAACACACTTTTCGTTCGGAATGTCTTGCCGCACAGTTTACATACTTCGGGCCTTTCATCTGTGTGGGAGATTAGGTGATCGTTCAAATATTGCTTTTTACTGTACGAGTTATGACAAATGTGACACTCGTAATTCTTTTCTTTGTTATGTGTTAGCCTAAAAAACAAAATATATCATTGCTAAACGCATCCCTGAGTCAACGGCAGAAATTACTGTTTCATCTCTTAAAAGCATACTGTCACTTACTTTATATGGTTCTTCATGTCTCCCGAATTAGTAAAGCCTTTTTGACAAATATGACAAGTAAAGGGCAATTCTCCAGTATGTCTTCTAATATGTATAGTCAAATTGGTCGATGTCGCCATGGATTTGCCGCAATAAGAACAGGTAAACAATTTTTCGCCTGTGTGAACCCTTCGGTGGGCGCGAAGGCCCGATTCTTGGGTAAATTTCTTGTTGCATACTTTACATTCGTAAGGCATGACGCCAGTGTGGCTACGAATATGAACCTGTGAAAATAATACAAATATTTTTTAATTAATCAGCTTTTGATAAATGCAAAGAACTTTTACCTAAAGAAGGAGCATGATGAAATCTACCGTATGCTTTGTTTGAAGCGTGAACCAACTACTGTGAGGGGCTGGTGGGGAGTGACTATTGTTTACACTTAGTACACGTAAAGAGAGAGAAAGAATGTGTAAACTCACAGTCTAATGTCGTAAAATGACTGACAGGGGTACAGTGTTGCCGATTGGAACATATAATTTGTATATTTTATTGTAAATTTTAAGAAACATTAGTTTTGTATGAGTTTTATATGAACTAGTAGTTTAATTTTAATAGATTTAAATATACTATATTATTAAACATAATTATAGTAAACACAATAAAGTTTTTTACATTTTTAATTTAAGTATAATGATTTGAACTCATGATAAGGTGGAAACTACACAACATCGCTACTAGGTAGCCCGAAAGTCGACTAGCGACATCTACATTTTGCACCACAAAGCTGTATCGCGTTTCTGTTAGTAAATAAACAAACAAAAAGATGACACCTTCATAAACATTGGTCTGAAATTACTTCTTGAGGTAAAAGTTCTTTGGATTAATGTTAAAATCATTTGAAAATTGAAAAGCGCTTATAATTTATTTGTATCCTATATCCATTATTCAACCAAAAGTTAGTTTATTTTAATTTTGATATTAATTTGATATGAAAATAGATAAAAAAGTATAATAACCTGTAAAGTTGACGATGTTGCAAAGGATTTCCCACAATACGAACACATGTATGGCCTTTCTCCTGTGTGAGTCCTCATGTGTCTTCTTAAACTGCGGCTCACTATAAATTTTTTGTCACATACTGTGCAATGGTATTTTCTTTCACCTAAAAACAATTATAAATAATACTTGATCATAAAAAGCCTACGATATGTACTTTGAACAAACAAACATTTAAAAAGTCACATTGCATAACCTTCTTTTTGAGAAATCGGTTAAAAAATAACTACCTGTATGATATTTCTTATGTTCGCATAAATCGCTACTTGTTTTAAATCCTTTTTGACACACTGGACACTTGTATGGCCTTTCTTCACTGTGAGATGCTTTATGTTGACGTAGATTATCTTTAAAATCAAAAACTTTACCACAAACATCACATTGAAATACACCTTTAATTTTTTTCCGGCCACTTTTGGTACGTATTATAGTTGTTTGTGTTTCGCTAAATTCCGTTTTAACAACATCCGTGGGATCGGGTGCTTCGTCAGAATAGTTAGAGTCGTTATCATCATTGTTGTCATTAATATCATCATTGTTGCTATTGTCATTATTTTCTTCATTTTCCTCCTTAACTTCAACTTTCTCTTCAGTTTTAAAAAATAAACTTTTTATTGGTAAATCATCTTGTAAGGCTATGATTTTCTTTTCTTCAACTGTTTGTTTTAACTTTGTGTCATTTTCTTTCACAGATTGACGAAATTTATAATGATTTACTAGAGCTTTCTCGCATTTTTTACACATTTTAGAAGGTAAATCATCGTCTGTTTGAGCCTAAATACATAAAAAAAATACAAATTAAACTATTAAACAATTGATTTAAACAAACTTACCTCAACTGAAGCACAATCATTCAACATAGAATAGAAATCCACTTTGAATACCTTATGTTTAGCATTTAACTTCTTTACTGGATCTTTATTTAAACATATTCTACAAATATTTTCTAGATCTAAAGGCTCCATTTTCTACGAACTACTTTTTCCATAAAATAAAAACTTATGTTGTTTGTGATACGACAGTGTCGCTCCAAATAATTTTGAAGTGACATTTGTTTACGTTAGGCGTTTTCTATTTTCCTCAGTTTAACCTATTCACCCCCCCCTGGTATTTTTTTGGGGCGCCAATTTTCTTTTGTTGCAGGGTAGAAACCGTTAGGGACAAAGCGTTTTTTCTTAAAGGTGATTTTTGGGGGGGCGCCAAGTTTGGTAGAAACCGTCAGGGGCAAAGCTTTTTTCGTAAAGTTATTTTTGGGGTGCCAATTCTTATTTGTGCAGGGGCGCCAAATTTGGTAGAAACCGCCAGGGACAAAGCTTAATTAGTAAAGGTAATTTTTGGGGCGCCAATTTAATTTATTTTTCGCAGGGGCGCCCTGGCGTTTTCGCGCTGAGCCCCCCCCTGGTATTTTTTTGGAGCGCCAATTTTCTTTTGCAGGGGCGCCATGTTTGACAGAAACCGACAGGGACAAAGCTTTTTTTCATGAAGGTATTTTTTTTTCTTTTTTTTTGACCCTGGGGCTGAGCTCCCCCTAGATTTTTTTCTGGTTACAAAAAAAATAATTCATATGAAACACATAAAGCACGATATCCTAAAATAATCCGATGTTTCATTGGATTAAGAAAAAAATGTACCGTTTTCCCTCGAAACAGTTCGGCAGTTTTTTAAGAAACCCACTGTCACTTTGAAAGAACCACTATAGATTTCAAACTTCCTTCAACTCCCTTATACATCTAGAAATCATACATACATATTTTGACAATAGTTGATGAGTATTCACGTTTAAATTCATTAAATTTAGGGCTACTTGCACCAATGATGGTTTAACTTTAAACTTGGATTAAATTGACGGCCGACCAATTAAAACGCAGCATTTTTAACTTAAACTCGGTTTGGCTGAGATAATCTCAGACCAAAAGTTGGTGCAAGTGGCCCTTAGGAAGCATAACTTATATCCAGCGAACAAAAACCTTGTTTTCGCATTCGCGCGATAACCACCAATAAATACCAACCAAACAACTTCTTACAATCCAGAAGGTAATGGACATGTGGAGAGATTTAATTTGGAAAAGCCTTACAAATAAAAATAAGAAAACTGATCTATGGGAACAAGTTTTAAATTAATGTTTGCATTCAATATGTGCACTTTTTTGCACTCTGCCCTCTTTAGTTAAAACGTCCTAACTAACATTGCTTTTTTCCATAAATTTTTCGAATAAATGGCCAAATTCCCTAACTTCCAGGTTTTAATTTTAATTTCCCTTACTTTTTCCTGACTTCCCCGATTTTCCTGACTGATGGGAACCCTGGAGATTAAATAAATATGGCATAGAACAACCGGTATATGCAGATAAGCCGAAAATTACAAAAATGTTAGGACGTTTTAACTAAGGAAGGTAGCACTTCTACTTTACATAAACGTATACGTACATTTAAGTAACAAAGAAAAAAACAATATTTAGTAGTTCCATACCCTCATTATGCTTTAATAACATATCAAGATGGTCCATATTAAATGGAAGACTGGGAGTTTAGGGAAACAAACTGGTGACCTGCTCTTGTGGAAAATAACGTTAAAACGACTTGACCTAATTAATGTTAGATGAATGTGGTTTGAATGTTAGATGACTAACGTTAGGAACTAACGTCAGATTAACGTTTATCTAACGTTATAGGTTTTGCCAAACGTTAGATAAACGTTATTCTAACGTTAGGCAACTAACGTTAGGAATTATAACGTTAAAAACCGGGACATTTATACATTAAATACGCGTTAGAAAAAACGTTTATCTAACGTTTAATTTCTACTAGGGTGTTTTATAGTCACATTTTCAATGCAGTTAGGATATTGGAATCTTATGCTCTGCACTAAACTGGAATTGAGTGTATGAATTACAAATTTTATTTAATAAATTATACCATTCATTCATTTATTAGTCACCTATTAACCTATATAATACATAAGTAATGATTAGACACTTAAATTCAAATGTTTTAAATGTGATTTTGTATGTTTATTCAAAACACTCTTGGTTCGGAAAGTCTTGCCGCACAATTTGCACACTTCAGGGCGTTCATCAGTATGTGAAATTAAATGATCTTTTAAGTGCTGACTTTTACTGTATGTATTGCTGCAAATGTGACACTCGTAATTCTTTTCCTTGTTATGCGCCAGCCTAAAAACAACGAAATAAATTAACATTGACTGTCCAAATAATTTAAAAAAATATTGTGAAAATATGAAAATAATTCGTCGTATCAGAACAACAAGGTTTCAATTAACATTTTTTCAGGTTTTCACTTTTTTGCATTTTTGAATAGACCTTTTTACTACCTTTTTGTCTGTGCAAAATAAAAATATTATGCACATAGCCCATTTTATTTACAATACAACCATGTTTTATCTGCATTTTTTGAGATTTTTTTAGTGCAATGAGGTTCTAACTGATAATAAAGTTCAAGTTGAATTTCTTACTTAAAAATCAGGCACTCCGTTAATGAAAATTAACTTAAGTCTCATCGATGTCACTAATGTCACTAATGCATAAATAGTTTGGTCTGTTATTTTTACCAAAATTATGGAGGATGTGAAGCAACTATTAATTATCAATTTTAATAATGTATGCAAAATTTTGCATTTATGGGCAAATTATTAAAACAAACAGCCAAAAAATATGAATTTAACGAAAACGGTTCTAACTCAGTTGGAACACTGTTGTACTACTACTTTTCATACATTTTTGGGTTATCAACGTCCAACTGATCATTTATTTTAGCTAATATTTTAAATATCAACAAACTGTGTATTATAGGTACTAATTTATCCTAATATAAGCCCATCCCAGCATAATACACCACTCAATTATAAAATTTAAGGTAAGTTTCATGATTTTAAAGTTTTGATTGATCATAACTCAAATCTATAATTTATGCAGTTGAAACCTTGTTGTTCTCATACGAAAAACTATGTATTTACTTACTTTATATGGCTCTTCATGTCTCCCTTATTAGTAAACGGCTTGTTGCAAATGTGACAGTTGAAGGGCATTTCGCCAGTATGCCGACGAATATGAATAGTCAACCTATGCGCAGTTCCGACCGACTTTCCGCACATTGAGCAGGTAAATAATTTCTCGCCAGTATGAGTTCTCTTGTGACGCTGCACACCTGATTCTTGGGTGAATCTTCTGTGACAGATATCACACTCGTATGGCATGACCCCGGTATGGATTCGTGTGTGTACAGATAAGGTGGATGAAGTGGCAAATGATTTGCCACAGTATGAACACATGTAGGGTCGTTCACCTGTATGTGTGCGCATATGTTTTCGTAAATGACGGCTTACTATAAATTTCTTCTGACATATGTTGCATTCAAACTTTCTTTCTCCTAAAAATATAATTAAAAAATATAAAATAATATAGCTAATCTAATCATGAAACAGACCCGCAGTTTGAACGCGTGGGTGCGGGTATAAGTTTTAGTTCTCTTATAATCCAAAACGTAATGGACAAGTAGAGAGATATTAATTAAAAAACAATTAGTTTAGGTATGGCTAATGTGACATAACCTACGGTTTAGGCTATGGGGCAAACAGTTTAGAACATGAGATAATAAGACTGATGAATACACTTATTATAGCCTAGGTGTAGTCTATTTAAAGCTGAACATTAATAAAAATCAACTTCCACTTTTTAAATACTAACCTGAGTGATATTTTTTATGCTCAGACAAATCACAACTTGTTTTAAATGCCTTGTCACACTGTGTGCATTTGTAAGGCCTTTCAGTACTGTGAGACTGTTTGTGTATACGTAAATTGTTTTTAAAATCAAAGCATTTTCCACAAATGTCACATTGAAATATGCCTTTAAGTTTTCTCCTGCCACCTTTGGTGTACACTACTGTAGTTTCGACAATACTGTTGTTACACTCTACTTTAACTATTTCCACTGAATTTGGCTTAGGTTCTTGTAGTTCATTATCTGAGTAATCAAAATCATCTTTGGCATCATCCTCATAATCCTCATCTTCTTCTCCCTCGTCCTTATCATTTTCCTTTTCATCCTTTTCCTGCTTAATTTCAACTTTATCTTCATCGTTTTTTACTTCTTCATTGTCATATTTTATTTCTTCTTGCAGTACAATGTTTTTCTTTGATTCTATTGTTTGTTTTAACTTTAAATCGTTTTCTTTTACCGATTGACGAAATTTATAATGATTTACCAAAGCTTTTTCGCATTTCTTACACATTTTAGAAGGCAGTTCATCGTTTAAGGTAGCCTAAATACAAATAACTTTTAAATAAACTCAAATAACCATAAATGAAAAAAAAAACTTACCTCGATTGAAGCACAATCACTTAACATAGAATAAAAATCTACCTTCAATGACTTATGTTTAGATTTTAATTGTTTAACTGGATTTTCGTTTAAACATAATCTACAAATATTTTCTAGGTCTAAATCCTCCATTGCCCAAATAAAAATACTTTTGGAAAAGTTACGAAATGACACGTAAATGTTTACTGATTACAGTGTCGTTCCAAATATTTAATTTACCAATTTTAATTTAGCTGCAAGTGTTATCCAACCAAAAACTATATTTAGCAAGTTTGTGATTCTTACTACTACTACTTGTGATTCTTATAGTTTAATCCGTAAATACGTGAGAGTGAATCATGCTTAAATCGCCTTCCTTCTTTACGTTTCGTTCACCGCAACTTCCATACTTTAAATATGAGTCACTCTCACGTATTTACAGGTTGAACTATTATAGTTCAACCTAATAATAATAATAATAATAATAATAATAATAGTAACGAGAAAAAAAAACACATTTTTAATATTTATTAAACATTTATGTTTAATCTACCCTTTAAACGTAATTTAGTATGTGTATTTAAACCGTTTCTGGTTCTAAGTTTTTTTGCATAGTTTACGCACTTCAGGCCTTTGATGTGTGATAAGGTGATCTTTTAAACTTTGGCTTTTGCTGAATCTGTTTTGGCATATATTGTATGGTACTGGTAGTTCCTTGTTATGAGCAAGTCTATAAAAAAGCATTTTTTAAGAAACTTTTTATTCGTAAGTTAGCCCTTATCCACAAGCTCGCACAACAACATAGTACATAAGAAGATACATGGCGGCACATCAAGCCAATCACGGCATCGCATTCTTGTACTATGTTGTTATGCGAGCCTGTGGATATGCCCCAAGGACGCTATTCACACGCGAGCAGAAAAGCTAAAAACATTTTTTAAGCGACTGTCCTGGGAAAAAGATTTCGGCCAAAATAAATAAAATTTTATTAACAATGTTTACATATTTTATAACTGGTTTCCCCAATTATTACATAATTTGTGATATAAATGATAGGATCAAAATGAGAAGAATCAATGGTCAAAATTCATACATTTATTAATAAATTAATTTAAAATTATTGTACATTCATGCCTAAATTACCTTTTAAGTGTAATTTCGTATGTTTATTTAAACCATTTCTAGTTCTAAACGTCTTACCACACATTTTACAGACTTCAGGCCTCTCATCAGTGTGAGTTATAAGATGATCTTTCAAACTTCTATTTTTGCTAAATCTGTTGTGGCATATATGGCACTCAAAATTCCTTTCTTTCTTGTGGACCAGACTGTTAACATAAAAAAAAAAACATGTTTTAAAAATGGTTAGTAGTCTGTTTCATCAAGCAAGAGAGTAAATTAAAAATCGTTCAGTAAATATTTTTACTTGATGAAACAGACCATAAGAGTCTGTAAATAACAAAATACATTTGGCGCCCCAATGTGGTGCAACCACCGAAACAAAATCACTTTTCCCTTCTTCTTCTTTGTACTGTTTTAGATCGAAAACTTACCGAACATGAGAATTCAAACAGCTCTTGTTGATAAATTTTTGTGTGCAGATATGACAATGGTATGGTAACTCTCCAGTATGTGTACGTATGTGTATAGTTAAGCTAGCTGCAGACGCGACAGATTTGCCACAATAAGAACAAACATAGGGTTTTTCACCAGAATGGCTTCTATGATGGTATTTCAGGTTAATTTCTTGTTTGAACTTTTTGTGACAGATTTCACATTCAAATGGCCTTTCTCCTGTATGGATTAAATAATGCAGCTTCAAGTTGGTAGATGTGGTAAATGCCTTTCCACAAGCGGAACAAATGAAATTTCTTTCTCCAATGTGGGTACGCATGTGGACTTTCAACTTACTAGGTAGTTTGAATTTTTTGTGGCAAGTTGTGCATTCGTGAGTTGCAACTTCTAAAAAAAAAATACAGTTAGGGGCTGTTCAAGAATGATGTTACCTCCATAGGGGGAGGAGGGTTGGTCAAAAGGTGACGAAAAGTGACAAAGGGGGAGGGGGGGGTCCGAATTAAAGTGACGTCATCTTTAAAAAAGGTACATTCAAAAAAAAAAAATAACTGAATTGGGTGAACACCAGAAGTAATAATCAACTCACCCCATATTTTTTTTAGTTTTTAAAATTTGCATTGAATTTGCTTTATTTCAATGGTAATACTTTGTCTATCTGTGGTAGTTTTTGAGTTATTCAAGTTTTTAGCGAAATGGGGAAGGGTCCAGGTATTTGTGACATACTTTTTGGTTTGGACTTTTCAGGGGCATTCTAAGGGAGGGGAAATAAAAATAGTTAATTGGTTTGGAGGTTTTACTCTTATTTGATCAAGTAAATTCTAATATCTATATTTATAGTTTTGTCACCTGCATGTGTCCTTTTGTGTTCAGACAGTGTCCCACTCATTTTAAATGCTTTTCCACAAATCTGACACTGATAAGGCCTTTCTGTGTTATGTGTCTTCTTGTGTTGTTTTAAATAACCTTTTTTCGAAAATGTCTTTCCACATAAATCGCATTTAAATAATATTTCCTCAGGAGGTTCATCTTCAAAATCACTATATTCCTTCTTTGATGATTCATCAATAATACATTCTAACTTTGCCTCCAACTTTGCAGGATCAATTAACTGAGAAATGGGTGTATCATCTGACATATTGGTATCATTATTATCATTATCAAATTCATCGTCAGATTCTTCTTTAATTATATCCTTTTCTTCAGGTTTTAAAGGTGAAGTTTCTATTTCTACGTTTTCCTTCGATTCTAGCTGTTCTTTTAACTTAATATCGTTTATTAATACAGAAACACGGAAGTTATAACAGTTTAATAATACTTCTTCGCATTTATTACACATTCGAGATGGAAGACGATCGTTTAATTTAGCCTAAAAACATAAAAAAGTTTAAATAAACATAACGAAACATAAAGATAATCATTTACCTTGACTGAGGCACAGTAGTTTAGCATAAAATAGTAATCCACGTTCACAGAGCTGTTTTTAACGTTTAATTTTTTAGCAGGATTTTTTGTTAAACACATCCTACAAATATTCTCAAAATCTAAAGGCTCCATTATCTCAAAAATAAGACTTTTTTTCACAAACTTCAAAAATGGGAAGCGAGAGGTTATGTTTACAGTTTCATGGTAGGGATAGAAAACTCGTACCCGGTTTCCATCATAACCGGTTATTACGAAAAATAAGTTTTTTTGTGGCCGGTTACGAGTATTTAAAAAAAAACGGTTATTGTTAAATTTTAACCGGTTTACTGATGGAAAAGTGGTGAAATGGTCAAATCCGAGGAGTTAAACTCTCCAGAAGTAGGCGAGGACCTTTTGTTCAGTCATCAAAATGCGTAGATCGCGGAATACGTTCCTCCCGTTAGCCCTTTCTATGGTCTGTTTTTTCAAGCAAGATAGTAAATTAAAAATCGCACAGTGAATATTTTTACAGAAATTCGAATATTCGATGTGTGAATATACTGCGTAGTTTATTTTATAAAACATAACTATATTCTATACACAAATATATACTATTCAAATCTGTTGTAAAAATATTTTCTGTGCGATTTTTAATTTACTATCTTGCTTGAAGAAACAGACCATAGTTCCGTTTAAAGTGGACGAACGAACGCAAAAATTGCCGTGCACTGAACTGAAACGAACAAACGAACGCAAAACCACCAATGAATAGACCTATTGTAGCCCGTCAAAGGATCTTTTGTTTCAGTGTGTGAGACAGGGGTAAAAGCAGTTAAGTCTGCTGCAATAAACGACCGAAAATAACCTGTCAGTCTTTTCATCGTTTTTTCAAAAAATTATTGTTATTGCATTATTTTACAGATTAGCACTCACAAAACATTTTGAAAAGTCAACTTCCAGTAATACATTACGTGTTTCCAAAAAAGTGAAAAATGCCTTCAGATCAAAAGTAACAAAAAGTGACTTAGCTGGTGTTTCCCCTGTTCCATGGTGATATATTGGAAAAAAACTCAAATAAAACATGCTCAAATGTATAAATTAATTTATTTAAGTAATATTTACTGTACACTTACACTTAAATTTCCTTTTAAATGTAATTTGGTATGCTTATTTAAACCGTTTCTAGTTCGGAATGTTTTTCCGCACAGTTTACAAACCTCAGGCCTTTCATCTGTGTGCGTTATGAGGTGATCTTTTAAACTTCTATTTTTACTGAATCTGTTGTGACAAATATGACATTCAAAATTTTTCTCCTTTTTATGGGCCAGTCTACAAACAAAAATAAACAATAACAGTATAATTAAGAAATATATTAAATAACGCACAAAAAACAATAGTATATTATGCCAAAAAGTCTTTAGTATTTGAGACTAAACTTTTTTTTGCTAAGACGGAGTCGAGGCAAAAAGTCAGTCGAGATCACTTAAGACAGTTAGCATACGTAGTGCATATAATATTTTTTCTACTACCACGTTTTAACAATTTTATGCGCGCCATAAATTAACAAAGCGCTAGCGCGAAAACGGTTGAGATTTCAAAAAAAATTATCCTATGTTTGTAGAAAATTTTATGTTTGACAAATCTTATAATAAGTCCTTTTTGCATAACAGCAAATCTGACGGAGATATTTGCGAAAAACCACATGGGTGCCAACTAATTGCAAAATGAAAAATTAGGCTTGCATAGCACACATTTTGACTTTCCACCCAATATTTATAATGACAAAGCGAAGGTGTACACAAAAATTTAGTCCGCATTTCTCTCTAACCCCTAATCCTAATGTTACTGAACTATTATAATAATACAAAGGGTTGTAATATAATTTTATGAAAGAAAATATGAAAATCAACCTTAAACTGGGTGAGGGATATTCTAAATGGTTTCAGTCTTTTTTTTTTTCTTACCGAATATGAGTGTTGAGACATCCCGAATTTGTAAAACCCTTGGTACAAATATGACACTTGTATGGTAACTCCCCAGTATGGATTCGAGTATGTATGGTCAAACTGTATGAAGTAGCCACTGACTTGCCACAATATGAGCAAGTGTATGGTTTTTCACCAGAGTGACTTCTGTGGTGGTATTTTAAATTTATTTCTTGTTTAAACTTTTTGTGACAGATCTCACATTCATAAGGCCTTTCACCTGTGTGTATGCGAGTGTGTGTTTTTAAACTCGAAGAGGTTGTAAATGATTTTCCGCATATTGAACACATGTAATTTTTTTCTCCTGTGTGTGTGATCTGGTGATTTTTCAGATGCCAGGGTAGAACAAACTTTTTCTGGCATATTTTACATTCGTATTTTCGAATTCCTACAAAATTAATAGATATTTACAAAAAAAAATTGGAAATAGTGTTTGAATTTTTGGGCAAACTTATTAATTTTATTTTATTAAACTAGACATTAAACCCCATTACAGAAATAATATCAGCTAAATAACAAACAATGTTTGACCTGAAATAAAGGAAAAGGGGGCAGACTTCTACCTAGTTGGGCATCAAGGGGCATCAGCTGAATATAGGAGGGGGTAACGCTTAATGTTTGTGAAAATTTGGATAACAGTAACAAAAAAACGAAAACAAGTGCCCTAATTTGTCAAAGTATTATAATGAAAACAAATCTGATGACTTTTGTTAACAATTCTTAAGTCACTGTTTTGGCAAGAGTAACAAAACTGAGGCACATACTGAAACAAATGCCTTTAATATTACATAGTTATCTGAAATGTACCTGCATGTAATCTTTTGTGTTCAGAAAGATTACTTCGAAGTTTAAATGCTTTCCCGCATTCTTGACATTGAAACGGTCGCTCCTCACTATGTGACTTTTCATGTTGTTTCAGATTTTCCTTAAATTTAAAGCATTTTCCACATTCGTTACATTGAAAAATTCCTTTAATTTTTTTTCGACCACCTTTTGTTGTGATTGTTGTGTTACCAGTTGACAGCTCAACTTTGACAATTTCAGACATAGATACTACTGGTTGGGACTCATCAGCATCATTACTGTCACTTTCTACACCATCATCATGATTATCTTCACTGTCCTCATGATCTTTTATATTTTCATGCTTTTCTTCTTTAACTTCATAGTTTTCTTTATTTTTTTCGGGTTCTTTGAGAAAAACAATGTTTTTCTTGCTTTCAATAACCTCTTTTAACTTTGTATCATTTTCTATTGCCGAATTTCGGAATTTATAATAGTTAATTAATGTTTTTTCGCATTTTTTACACATTTTGGATGGTAAACTATCGTTTGTTTCCGCCTAAATTACATAAAACAAGTAAATAAACAAAGAAAAATTGTAAACAAAATATACCTACTTTTATTGAAGTACAAACATTTAACAAAAAATAGTAATCAACATCCAATTTCTTGTGTTTTAAACTTAATTCTTTATTGGGTCCCTTATCTAAACATATTCTGCATATATTTTCAAAATCTAAAGCCTCCATTATTTAAAAAAATACCGATTTTGCAACAAAACCTCTGACAAAACAGCACTTTATAGGTTATAGGTTTTGGCAAGAGTTGTTCTAATCATAGAATTTGGCACATGGCAAATTGTGTGCAAGAAAAATCTTTGAAAGCGCACAACGTTTGCACCGCACACTTTTAAAACTCTAGTCATCTATAGAATTTTTTTATACATGAAATTCTATATCATAGACTAAATCTATCGTTAAATGTTTATTTTTCACGGGTCAAAAGTTTAGTACAGTGTGAGCGCGGCCATAGTGAAAAAAAGTGTGAAGGGACTTGTATGTTAGCAACTTCATTTGTTTTATAAAAAACTGTAAAAAAAGGACGCTTATGTGCATTTTAACAGATTCTTCAAATATACGATTCGATAGCGATGTTTAGCGGTTTATGTGTGAGTTTTGTGTAGTTTTAGTGCAGTGTCTGGTATGAAGTATGCCGGTTTTCTTTAGAAAAGCGTGTGAAACGTTGTATTTTTCACAAACAGTATTTGGCTCTGTTGGGTTAAATTCTGAAATAAATTCGGTGTAAACAGTTTTAAGTGTATTTTAATAGACTTTTTTTCATGAATTCATTTGTGGATGGGTTGAAGAAAAACTGAACATATGGGTATTTTATTGTGAAGCTCAAATAAGGTAAGATTCTTACCATTTATAAATATATGATCATATAAAAAACATTGAAAGGCGTAAACGAGGAGTGAACCTCCCTGGAATTCATTGAGAGACAAGGAAATCATATAGAAATTCCTCAGAATTTCAGAATTCATTGTACAAATTTTTGAGCGAGGTTTAACACTCGACGTAAAAAGTGCCGTGCCACAATAAGATCAAAGTTATTATTAAAAAACAAAAAACTTCAGAATACACATGGATAAGCGGACTTGTTTTAAAAACTAGGGGGCACTCAGCCCCCAGGGTGGCACCCTAAAAAAAAAGGTTTGTCCCTGACGATTTCAACTAAAACTTGGCGCCCCTACAAAAAAAATGGCGCCCAAAAAAAAATACCTTAATGAAAAAAAGCTTTGTCCCTGACCGTTTCTACCAAACTTGGCGCCCCTGCCCCCTGAAAAAAAAATTGGCGCCCCAAAAATTACCTTCAAGACACAAGCTTTGTCCCTGACTGTTTCTACCAAACTTGGCGCCCCTGCAAAAAAAATTGGCGCCCAAAGGCAGGTGAAAATACCAGGGGCGGCTCAGCGAAAATGCCAGAGGGGCTTAAACCAAGACCAGGGGGTTAGTTACGGTCCTGAAAGAGTTATGTTCAATGATGATTTGTTTACAAGAAAAAATCTGTCAGTTTGTCTGAACAGGAAAATTTATTTGGCCAATTATTTTGGAAGATGGAAAAAGGGGGTACAAATTAGGGGCTTTTCAACAATTACGTCATAGAATTTTCGCTATTTTTAATCCCCTTTCCCCCATCTTCACCAACTCATCACATTAATTATAACATTTTATATGAGCTTCAGCTAGACATTCCCCCCCCCCCCCCCAAGTCGGTGACGTAATTGTTAAACAGCCCCTTAATAAAAACTAATTATTGCTTTTTGATGATAACTTTTAATTTTCTAAATAATATGTAAAAATCCTCTTTTTAATATGTAATTTTGTATGTTTGTTTAAACCGTTTTTCGTTCTGAACGTTTTTCCACAAAATTTGCAGACTTCAGGTCGTTCATCAGTATGAGTTATTAGATGGTCTCTTAGACTTCGGCTCAAGCTGAATCGATTATGGCAAATGTGACATTCAAAATTCTTCTCTTTTTTATGGGCAAGCCTAAAATAATATTCATTGTTATACTCCATGTTCTGTATTTCTTAGGAAAAATACATCTTTCAACATTTTAACAAAATTTTCAAAATTAATAAATTCGATTCGATCTAATTATTAATTAGAATTTCCTAAATATATTAATTTTTTCAATTTTTTTTTTTTCAGTTTTAAAATTGAAAATAAAAATCGACCAGAGGGTTTTTTTGAAATATAATTTAGGGGTAACGTAAGGGTAACGCACTTAGGGGGTGGGGGGTAGTGCTTGGAGTTACGATTATGAGTTATGAGGGAGAAAAGGTTCAAAACTGCAAAATTTCGCGTTACGTATTTAAAGTACGAATTTATCGGAATTTATTTTAAAAATTCTATGCCTTATTAACAGAGGCGTAACCAGGTCCAAATTTTGGGGGGGGGCTTGAGCCCCTAAAAAAATAGTCAAGTTTCAGTAGTCAGTAGTCAGTTTGATTTGGGGGGGCTTAGAAAAATTTGGGGGGGGGTTAAGCCCCCCCTCGTTACGCCTATGCTTATTAATAGAGGTACCGACGTCGGTATTTACGCATTTACCAGGGACTTACAAAAATTAGAGTTTTTAAAACTAATTTTTAAAGTAAAGAGACACTTTAGGCTTAATTGCTTTGATGAATAGTGAAATACAGAAAAAATAAATAAAAAATAAAATAATTGAAAACTTTTTTTTTTCTAAAAAATATTTTTTTTTCTAAAAAATATTTTTTTTTTCTAAAAAATATTTTTTTTTCGAAAAATAAATATTTTTTGAAAACAAAAAAAAATTTTTTTCAAAAATTGTTTATTTCATGTTGCAAGCTATCCACCAGCGTTGACATGACAGACCTATTAGTGGAATATAGTTTCAAACGTTTATTTACTTTTAAAATCAGTTTTTTAAAGTTCAAATTTTTGCATGCCCCTGGTAAATGCATACTTCAGTCCGACCAATGCTTATTAATAAGTTATTATACATAGGTTAAGATATATGTATACATACATAGGTTAAGATATATGTAAAATTAAAATATGATATTACTTACATAATGTGTCGATTTAAACAACCCGAATTTGTGAAGCCCTTTTCACAAAATTTACATTTATAGGGCAGCTCTCCTGTGTGAATTCGTTTATGCACGATCAGATTTGAGGCTCCTAAAAATAAGGTTATTAATTTAAAACAGGGGCGATCTAGGACTGAGGGGTGATCAAAAAATTTTAGGCGCATTTACCAAAAGTTACTACACTTTCAAGGGAAAATTATATTTATTTTATTTTGCATTTCATACTACTTCTTGCCATAAAATTATGGTCATGTGGTGGTAATTTCCCCTATTCACCCTCCTAAGTCCACCGCTGATTTAGAAAGTCACTAAACTAAAAACATTATGTATTACATAACGCAATAAAAAGGGTTTAACACACTGACTATGGTACATGCCCCCGGGGGCGTGTAAGTAACGTTTTTGTATGCGGCAGTCAAATATGGAAAATATCATTTGACCCGTAATTTCGTAAATTTTTAACATATTGTAACACCACAAATAGCTTTATAAATTTCTCAATTATAATTATGTAATAATTAGTTTAAGCACCTGTACAAGTCCCCGGGGGCATGATCCGCACACAATTATTAATTAAATACGGTACTTAAGATCGAAATATGCGTCCGCAGTCAACGTGTTAATACGGCTTACCTGCAAAGGCTTTTCCACAAAAAGAACAAACGAATGGCTTTTCACCAGTGTGCGTCCGTTTGTGCCGCACCAACGTCCCTTCTCGTTTAAATTTTTTCTCACAGATGTCGCATTGGTACGGCATCTCGCCGGTGTGAATGCGGGTGTGAATTGTCAAGTTTGAGGACTGTCTGAACGATTTTCCGCAAAAACTGCACATGAATGGTTTTTCCCCAGTATGCGTGCGCATGTGTTCTCTTAGGTAGGCGGGGAGATTAAATTTCTTGTTGCAAATCTCGCATCGGTGTACTTTCTCATCTAAAATAATAGTTATTTATGTAATTTACTTAACTTTTCGATATTTTATCACAAATGTTATGATATGTATGATACAAGGTCCAAAATTTAAGTTTTTAGGTGGTAGAGGTGCAAGGGCGTACCCGGGATTTTTTTGGGGGGGGAGGGGAGAGGCGATACATTTTAAGTCACGAAAAAAAATTAAATTGCGCCGCAGGCAATTTTTTTGCATATTTCTTGTAAACTAGTTAAAATAACCAATTAGGCGAAATTATATAGAAACTTTCTTAAATTTTAGGATTTTGGGGAGGTCCGGGTTAAGTCATTGGTGGGATTTTCTTAGCGCACAAAACTTTTTGTACAGATTTATTAACAACAAGTTTTTAGTTACAATCAATAATATACCATTTTGTAACCTTTTTTTTTTTGTGAAAAATCTTTATTTCATGATGAATTTGTCTTTTTTTAATTTAATTTTTTACCTGTATGTCGTCTTTTATGCTCAGATAAGGTTCCACTCATTTTAAACCTTTTTCCACATATTTGACATTGATAGGGTCTCTCTGTGTTGTGTGTTTTTCTGTGTTGGCGCAAATTTCCCTTAAATTGGAAACATTTTCCACATTCATCACATTGAAAAGTGCCATCTTTCTCTTTTGTTCCAGTTTTAATCTTTTGCTTTAGCTTTTTAACTGTTTTTTCTTCTATAATGCTTATTTTTTCTTTATTGGTGTTGCTATCATCACTTTCTATGTCATTAGGTTCAGACATGGTCAACTCATCATTAAAATTTTCTTTAATTTTTGTATCATTTTCTTGCTGTAATTTAGTTTCCGTATTTTCTTCGTTTTTCTCTGATTTGATTAATAGTTTAAGTGTTGTATCATTTTTTGTAACTGAGTTACAAAATTTGTAACAGTTTACTAACAGTTTTTCACATTTTTTACAAAGTTTTGATGGTAAATTATCGCTAATTTCGGCCTAAATTAAACAAATATAAATTCTAAAAATACCTTTGCTAACAAAAGAATAATTTCCTTTTATGGTCTGTTTTTTCAAGCAAGATAGTAAATTAAAAATCGCACAGTAAATATTTTTACAACAGGTTTGAATAGTATATGTTTGTGTATAGAATATAGTTATGTTTTATAAAATAAACCACGCAGTATATTCGCACATCCAATACTCGAATCTGTTTTCAAAATATTTACTGTGCGATTTTTAATTTAATATCTTGCTTGATAAAACAGACCAGTTATATTTTTATATTGAAAAAAAAATCAAAATGCTGCATTTTTTTAGGTTTTCTTTTCGTTAAAAAATAAATTTTTGAAAAAAAAAAAGATTTATTTAACCCCTTAACCCTACTCAGATTTTACCAAAAACAATTCCATTTTAGAAATTCAAATAAGGAACCTATGTTACAAAAATATAAAGTCTTTAGCTCAAGCGTTCCCGAGTTATCGTGGTCTCAAATTTTCCAGGACAGACAATTTTTTTTTAAGTAACGTAAACTTTACTTGTGGAAAGTAATACAATAAATTATGTATAAAGTACTTTTACCTGTACAGAAGTGCAATAGTTTAACATAAAATAATATTCAACGTCCAAAGTCTTATGTTTTATCCTTAATTCTTTAAAAGGGCTGTTATCTAAACATAATCTACAAATATTTTCAAAATCTGAAGATTGCATCTTGGAAAAAAAATTGATTTCGTTTTCGATAGGTGTATAGGTCTTACAGGGGTCACTCCAGTAAATTTTGATGTAACAAATAAAACTAGGTTTAAATTATGAATTATTTTTATTAAAATTATATATACAGTTACAAAACTCGCACAGTCAAAAATGTGACTTAATGACAAAATCACATTTACGATTTTGAATCCCTCCCCCCATGATACTCTGCAATAATTATTATCAATAAATACTTTTTTCACTCCACTGCTGAAAACCTACGGGGTCCAAATTTCAATATATTAAACAATTCAAAAGTTAAAGGAGGCGGGCATACTTTAGACACGTATACCGGGTGTTTTTATTATGTCCATTAATCTTTATTCGATAAAAACGAAACTTTGGCGATTTATATAATTTTATATTGGCTAAAAAATGGCGGATTTATTTTTTTTGTTTCATTTCCGGTTTCGCCATTTTTTACATTTTTGAATTCAGCCGAAAATTATATGTATAAAACTGATTGTTTTTTTTTACTTAAGGTAAATTATGTGTATCTAGTTTTTATACGATAAAAACGAAAAAAAAAAAAAAAAAGAAGTAAAGAAAAACAATCTGTTTTTTATACATAGAGATTTTTGCTGATTTCAAAAATGTAAAAAATTACAGGGTGTTCTATTTAAAAAAACATATTTATGTTACTTCCGGCGAAACTGGGGCTGTCAATAAATAAAACTCACCCGGTACATAGTGTACACGTAAAATCGTATATCTACTGTACACGTAAAATCGACTTTTTTATTAGGAATGGCGAAAAATCCGCAGATAAAACAATATGTCTAAGTGAATAAATCTCTCAAAATATAATAACGATATTTTTTCTTAGCATAAGGTTCAAGTAAGGCGCAAAGATACGAAGAAGTGGAAAACCCAAATTGTCAGATACGACCTTATTGCTTAGGACTGTGTATTATATAAATAAATTTAATCTACAATTCCTTTTTCTCTCAGTAGGCTTTGAATTCTTTTATTCATTGAATCATAATATTTCATTTTTATAACATTTTCTTTGGCTTTGTCCACGTTTGCTTCGTCAAAGCATTTGGAAATTCTTTCTGTGTATTCTTTAATTATTTCTTTATTTTTCAAATCTAGTGTTCGAATTTTTTCTTCAGTATCTGCTTCATCTATCTAAAATAAAGCAGAGATTCAGATAATGAAAAGTTATTAGATACAGTGCCTTAACGTTTTAGGACTTCACTATTATTTATAATAAATAGCTAGTGTGGAGCTGGTACAATTTCTCATGGCACCCTAGTGCATATTAACATAACTCCACATGCCCCATTTTAGGATTTTTTTTATTATTATTCAAATTTGGTGCTATAGTGAAAATTTTCCCGCAACCAAGTCACGTTACTATCGTGCGCTCTCTCCCACTCTATAATTATGAATGGCAAAGTGAGGACATATTGTCATGTGACTTGGTTCAGAGAAAATTTTTACTATACTTACTAGCATTAAATTTTGATAAAAATAATGTTTTTAAGATAGGACAGGGCAGAGTTATGTTAATACACACTCAAGGATGTCTGGTTGATATTATAATAAAAAAATTGCTAGAATTATAGTCAGGGTCAGACCAGAAGCATTTGGCACCATCTGCGAGATAGTATGCTGAACTCTGGCCACTGGGTTTGGCCCCAAAATATTTTACTTGGTCTCATTCAGCCTGTCTCTGTAATTTTGGGAAAATGGGTTTCTTACCTCTTCATTTTTCTCCATGATTTCCATTAAAAATGAGGGTTCCTGTATTTTTTCATCCTCCTCAAGTTTGGCCCCTTTTAAATTTAATAAGTGTACAGCTCTACTAATAGGTAGTTGTAGTTTATTGTAAGCTTTGTTCACCAAACTGGAGTATTCATCAGAAATTTCTTTTTCTTCACTGCTTCTATAAAAGGGTTAATTTTTTGTTAAAAGTCTTTTTTTTGGTGGAAATAAAAAGGAAAAAGTTAAAATTATAAAAATTTAAAGTGGATGTTTGTAAACTGAAATCATAACTATGGTCTAGTAGTATATGTTTGTGTATAGAATATAGTTATTTTTTATATATATTTTTAAAAATGAAGTAGGACTACTGACGCTATACTCCAAAATAACTTACTTGTTGCTAAATTTATCTGGATGTAACACACTCTGCATTTGTCGATACTTGTTACTCAGCATTTTTTGATCTATACTAAAACTTTCATTTAACTGGAAAACTTTAAAATAATTGTTTTTATTTAATGGTTTTTGTATGCTTTCACATTTTTCACAAAAAATGGCACTTTCTGTTCGGTCATGGCCACATTTCCAACAGTTTTTTGTACCTGAGCAGTATTTCCTGAATTTTGTGAGGTTATCTTGGTGAACACTACTCACAAATATATTTTTTAAGGCATAATTTCTATATGCTAAACTTCTTACACTATATTCAATAATCTGTGACATTTTTACAGAAATAAATCTATCTATTTATCAAGTTTACATAAGTTTAAAAAATTATAACCTCAAAATTTGACAGTTTTAAAAATTTTAAATTAAGATAACGGGCATTTATCTGTCAATTTATTAAGCATAGAATAACATTTTTTTAGCGGATAATAACTTCAGAGTTGTCACTAATTATTTTATCGTGTATTTTCACTTTATTTTTGATACTTTCCTGTATTGAAATACATAAACGTCAGAACTACTGGCGGCGTTCTCGGAAATTTTTGTGTAACAAAAAAAATATATTAAAACATTAAAAAAATATCACCCTTGTGTTATTCATGTATATTTAGTAATTAAAAAAAAAAAAATTGTATATTTGTAAAAATGTATATTACTTAAAATGTGTGTGAGACTTTTTTATTTATTATTATTATTTATTTATAGCATTACACAATGTGTAATTAAAGATTAATCTTTGGTGTAATGCTACACACATTCAAATAAACAATAAAAAACGTCCCACTTGGGGTTATTTATACTAAAAACAATCCGATCAGAGAAGTTTGTATGGGTGCTTACTTAAAAAGTCAAAACTTTTACTAAAACAAATACTACGGAAAACCAAAAAATAACAGCAACTATTTCTTAATTTTAATATTATATAATAAATACAGATTCATTTACAATATACAAAAATTAAATAAATACTATACTAAGCAAATATCAATCGAAATTTGATATTGAGGTCCTTATTTCTCTTAAAAATATCTATCGGGCTTGGAGATTTAAAAATGAGTAACAGTTTAAATAATATACAAAAAAATCAGAAAAATAAACATGATTATATTATAGAATCCTGTTTTTTTCTTTAGAATAGATGTTCCGTGTTTTTTTTTCTATTTTTTTTTTTTTTAATTTGAACTTTCCAAGTTTTGTCAATTATGTAAAGTTATTATATACTAGTAGTATTACTTGACAGGTAGGCTCTATGACTGAAAACAAGGCTCCATGTAAAAAAAAAATTATGGTTTCTAGATTGTGACACGAAATATTTATAAAATCACACGAAAAAATCACATAAACAAATTGTAAAAAGGGTAATAAATTTTGACTCAGATAAACAATAACTCATGAGAAATGAGACACTACAAAATTTTGACTTT
Source organism: Brachypterus glaber (assembly GCA_958510825.1). Taxonomy (NCBI): domain Eukaryota; kingdom Metazoa; phylum Arthropoda; class Insecta; order Coleoptera; family Kateretidae; genus Brachypterus; species Brachypterus glaber. Next base: position 26,375,594 of record OY294053.1, read on the forward strand.
TCAAATGAAGTTTTGTGTGTTTGTGCAGTCCATTTCTGGTTCTGAAGGTTCTTCCACATACTTTGCACACCTCTGGCCGCTCATTGGTATGGGTTATAAGATGGTCCTTCAAACTTTGATTTTGACTAAACCTGTTGCTGCAGATTTTACATTCGTATTTCTTCTCCCGTCTGTGAGCTAGCCTGTTTATAAAAAAGGATATCATCATCATTATTATAATCCTTTAACCCAAAAGAATTTTGAAAATTCCATAATCTGGGATATTAATAGAAGTCATTTTGAAGTTGCAGTGCTGGGTGTGTCATCTGTCTTCCCCCAAACCAAAATATAAAATCTCCACAGCCTTTAATAACGCGAGAACTGGGGTATGAAATGTATTTTATGGGAGGGTTTGGCTTAATTGGCTACCGCGTCTACATGACAAGCCAACTAGCCAACTAGCGTGAGTTCGATTCTCACTGGCGCCGATTTGCCTTTTTCAGTTAATTAATAATTGAAATTTGCCGAAGGCGATAAGTGATGCGGACGCTCCCTATAAAAACTGGTTCGAAAGTCAGTATAAGCCTCTACTACTAGCTCACACAAGTCCTGGACTTAGGGGATGCTTAATTAAGTAGAATAGTACCCGGTTAAACAAACGTTCCCTAAGTCAATTTTGTCTGCTTTACCCGCATAAGTCTGCATATGTACGTCAGTTTTGTCTGCCTTTACGCGCGCAAGTCTACATAGGTATGTACGTCAGTTTTTTCTAGTTTTGCCCGCAAAAGTCTGCATAAGTACGTCAATTTTGTCTATTTTTACTAGCACATATGTGAACTTTAATTTCGTCTGACTTTAAATACCCGCAGAGACAAAACCGGATAAAAGACTGGTAAACGCAGACCTCCTAACGCGGATTTGTTTTTTACCTGCGGTTGTCTGGAAATGACATTAATTTTTACGCGCATTTATGGGTTGAGAAATTAGGTCTAGTCTCACTACAAAGTACCTATTGATTTACGCGCTGTGACGCGAAAACAAGTTTTTTTCTAGTGGTTTACCTGTAAGCAGGTATAATAAATACATTTATCCACGGCCGTGATTAATAGGTCTATAAACCGCAGATCTAAAAATAAACCGTTTAAACTTTGAAGGCCGTAGATAAAGTATTCTAGTATACTCGCGTATAATAGCTATTAATCTTTTACCCACATTGATTAATAGCAATTATTATAGACTTGTTAAATAATTTACTAATAGTCATCACGTAATTTGTCATAATTCGGTAAGTGATAACTAGATAACGCAGAAATCTTAGTATTTTATTAATTCTTCTTAAATTTCAACACGAATACGTGCGTTGCAACTTGAAACTTCATAATGATTTCCTATAATTATATAATAAGATTCATTTGGAATGTATCTGCGATGTTTTGGCAACATCGTAGAGTTAGTCCGATGATACTATCAGGGTTAGTAAAGGGTGGCGCCATTTGAATGCTTTAAATTAAATTGATCAGTATGAAAAAAAAATGCTTACTTTAGTAATGTTTTTTTTTACTGGAACGTTGGCAATCCTATGTTAGCTTGTCCTTTCATATGCATCTTATGGTGTTTACTGAGTGCATTTTTCGTCCTGAATGTCCTTCCGCAGATTTTACAGACCTCGGGCCGTTCGTCCGTGTGAGTTAGGAGATGGTCTTTCAAATTTTGATTTCTACTGAATTTGTGGTGGCAAATTTTGCATTCAAAGTTTTTTTCATGTCTGTGAGCGAGCCTGATTAAGAAAAAATGATTATGTTTGGTTTTTAGAAATTTGGAGAGGGGCGTTGTAAAAAGTGGCGCCATTTTTAGCCTTTAATAAGAGTTAATTCTTGCTCATGATGTTCTGCTGTCATCAAATTTTGTTTTTTCTAGATAATTTTTAAATATGCAAGAATATATTCTGGGAGCAAATTACCTCGGAACAAAAAAGTAGTTGAAGTTATATTGTTTTGTCTAGAACACAGGTTGAAAGGCCAACAACAAATTTGGGACCAATCAAAACTTTGTTGTTAACTTTTGTTGCTAACGTGACTTGTCGGCCGAACTAGTCACGTTAGCAACAAACCGGCCAACAACAAATTTCGGACCGGCCAAAACTTTGTTGCCAACTTTTGTTGCTAACGTGCCTAGTCGGCCGAAATTTTGTTGCTGGACTGTTTGTTGCTAAGATGACTCCGGTTTATAAGTAAATAATTGATAGATGAAAAATAAAAAAATAAATATGTAATATCCAAGCTCTTTTCCAGTCATTTTATATTACTTTAAACAGTTTATTTTTAGTAATACTTTAATCCGTTTATTTAAAAGTTGGTTTTGCTTATAGATGGCGCGACCCTTCACAACACGCATCTAAAAACTGTAGCCCAATGGAAAAGGGTAAAAACAGTTATTTTATGTGATATTTTGTTCAATATTGGACAAATATTTTTATATTAAAAAGCAAAAAAACATCCTTTAATTTTATTTTTAAATTCTTTTGAAAATTTTTAGTGTTACTTCATTCGGGGATCCGGTTGTCTAGCTTTAAGTTATCATATTTCTACGAGGGTCCCACAGGTTTTGAAAGTCTAATTTACTTACCGTATATGCCTGTTCATACACCCAGAATTAGTGAATCCTTTGGTGCAAATTTGACACTTGTACGGCAACTCGCCCGTATGGGTCCTAGTATGGACCTGCAAACTGTACGCACTGGAGACCGATTTGCCACATATCGAGCATGTGAACGGTCTTTCGCCAGTATGGACTCTCTGATGATTACGCAAGATAGCTTCCTAAAAAAAATAAAATTTACAAAATTGTTTTTGTTTTAAACGAATGAATCGTAAACAACGGAAACAACTCCGCACATTTACTGATGAAACCGGCCTGTTTTTTTATCCAACTCTGAAGAAAAGACATTTTTCTCAGTAGATGGGCAGGCATGCACCGAGTACGCGAACCTAGTTTTCAGTGCACTAAAATAGGTTTGCGTCGAGGTATACTACGACCTAAAATTAATTTGTCAATTTGACGTTCACTCATTCTCTGACAGCAGATATGCAAAATTGGCTAACTGTCACTTTCCGACCGCTGTCACGGCAACGCACATGACCTCTGTCATGGCAACAAGTGGAAAATAAGGACCAAGTACTAATTAGGTTGTAGGAAAAAGTAGTTAAAATAAAATACCTGTTTGAATTTCTTGCCACAGAGCTTGCATTCATAAGGTTTTTCGCCTGTATGTATTCTAGTGTGCATTTTCAAGCTAGATGGCGTCCAAAAAGATTTTCCGCAAAAACTGCACATGTACATTCGTTCCCCCGTGTGCGTTTGCATGTGTTGTTTTAAATGCGAGGGGAGGATGTACGTTTTTGCGCAGACTTCGCATTTGAATTTTCTGTCCCCTATAAAAATAATTAATAAATTTTATGGGGAATAATCCTTTGAGAAGTGGTGCTATAGGAAAATTTTAAAGTTTAATTTAAAGTTAAAATTGTCATTTATTATTCCATCAATCTATTTTCTAATCATTGTACAGAGTGATATTGGTAGACTGACAGTTTCGGGCTGCTGGCCCTCTTCAGTACCAAGAGTCAACTCTGCACGCTGATTAAGAAAACGTTGATTGATGGAATAATAAATTAATATTTTTATAATTTTGTTTAAAATTAAAAATTTCTGTCCTTATTAAAATTGTCAGTTGTTAAGTGTATATTATGGAAACGGCTAGTTATTAATACATCAGAGCATTTAATCTGTAGTTAAGGGGACTTTTAATTTCATAATTGGAAAAAAATAAACTTTTTAATTTTTTTTTTTTTGAAAAGAATATTGTATTTATTGAACTGATTTCTGTTTGACATATTTATAAAATATATATATATTTTTTTTTGCATTTTTAGTACATCTTGAACACTTCAGAGGGTGTCTTCCAATAGACAGTTTTTAAATGGCTCCACAGTTTTTGGGCTTCCTGTAACACATGCAGTAAAAATTCCAAGGGGATTCTATTCATAAGACTAAATACTATGGCAAGATAGTAAATTAAAAATCGCACAGAATATAGTTAAGTTTTATAAAATAAACTGCGCAGTATATTTGCACATCCAATATTCGAATCTGTTTTAAAAATATTCACTGTGCGATTTTTAATTTACTATCTTGCTTGAAGAAACAAACCATAGTAACTAAACCTAAAAAATATTCTATTTTTAATATTTCAGAAAAATGTTTATAAAATGATAAAAATATTAAAAATAAAATATTTTTTAGGTTTAGTTACTAGTATTGTCTTATAAATAGAATCCCGTTGGAAATTTTACTTTATGTGTTACAGGAATAAAACATCCGTATTATACATACCTGTATGTAGTCTTTTATGCTCGGAGAGATGCCCACTAAGTTTAAACCCTTTTCCACAGATTTGACACTGGTATGGTCTGTCTGTGGCATGAGTCATTCTATGTTGACGCAAATTACCTTTAAATTCAAAGCATTTGCCACATTCATCACACATAAAAGAGCCTTTAACTTTCTTTCGTTTTGATTTTTTTGTTGTTGGTGGTTCATCAGTTGGCAGCTCTTCTCCTTCACACTCAATTTTAACCATTTCCATGGGTACTGGTGTTTCTTTTTCAGATATGCTGTTATCGCTATTGTTTTCATAATTATCATTGTCATTATCATAATTTTCATCATTGTCTGGCATATTTTCTTGATTTTCTTCCTTTACTTGGTCATTTTCTTCGATTTTTACTGATTCTTCTTCTAATTCTAAAGTTTTACTAGTTTCAACAATTGTTTTTAGCTTGGTATCATTTTCTATTACTGAGTTACGAAATTTGTAGTATTTAACTAATGTATTTTCACATTTTTTACACATTTTTGAAGGTAAACTATCGTCTGTTTCAGCCTAAATAATTTTAAAATGTATTAGGTAGTTATTTATGGTTCATACTAGCATATTACTAGCACACAATCTATACCAAAAGCAAAAATATCTATAATATAAAAATATACTGAGTTAAAAAAAAAAAACGGGGTTCTTAATGCCCCAAAATTTGAAGATAAATTTGAAAACTGATCCTGAAAATGAGGAAATTTATTAAACACCTCTTAGAATAGCTAGAAAATTTTAATTTAGTAGGTAAATGGCCCCAAAAAAAAAAATTAGATATGCCTTATTTATAATGTATTTTTTTTTGTCTAATTTTTCTTTTGGATATTTAAACCCTAATGCAATAAAACTTTACGCATTAGGGCGAAAAAGTGTCACTATTAGCCCGATTGGGAAAAAGTACTAAAATCTGGATAATAATAAATGGTTACAGTGTGGATGTAGAAAAACAAACAAATAAATGTAAATAAAAGAACTTACATCTATTGAAGCACAACTATTTAATAGAAAATAATAATCCACGTCTAGTTTTTTATGTTTTTCACTTAATTTCTTGATAGGGCTTTTATCTAAGCATACTCTACATATATTTTTAAAGTCAGAAAGATCCATTTTCATTGTAAAACCACAATTGCAAAATTTTAGGTTATGTTTGGGTTTCAATAGCGGTGTTCTAAATAAATTAGATGTAACCGTTTTCAGTAGTGCGCACAAGCCGACAACCAAAGGCCTATTGCATAAGAATGCGATGCCGTGATTGGCTTACAAGATACATGGCGGCACATCAAGCCAATCACGGCATCGCATTGTTATGTATTATGTTCTTATGCGAGCCTGTGAATAGGCACTAAGGGCATATCTTCAGTGTTAAAATTTTCACCAAAGTCTCTTGACTTCTTCGCATCTCCTGTCTTTGTCCGACGATTTTCAACAGTGCTAGAACGCATAAAGAGGTCGTTTTAAAAATACAAAACTCTTAAAATCTCAATGAAATGTTTACAATTACCTTAAAAATTTAGATACCTTTTCATTTATTATTTTTGCTTTTAAAAGGTTACAAAAACTGGCCGACAAGAGTGTAGTTAAAATGTTCTATTATTCGAAATAATAATCTTAATTGACCTAAAAGTTCTGAAAAAAGGGACATTTTTAAAATAACTTATATTGAAGGCACTCTAAATTGTTGATATCAGACCACCATGACTAGTTGGTATCTACACACCATGTATAGGGAAAGGCAACAAAATAATGATACAAACTGAAATTAATTATTTATTGAAATAATTATATTAACTATTTAATTTTGCTGATTTTTAAGATGTAATTTCATATGTTTGGTTAAACCATTTCTTGTCACAAATGTTTTGGTACACATTTTACAACAATGAGGTCTTTCATTTGTATGAGTTAAAAGATGGTCTTTCAATCTATTATTTCTGCTGAACCTGTGCTCGCAAATATGGCATTCAAAATTCTTTTCCTTTTTATGAGACAACCTGTAAAAAAAACGTAATATGTTATATATTATGACCAAATTTGCACTTGCCTTCCCTGTTTTGTTTGTTTACCCTCGTACTATTCTACTTAATTAAGCATCTCCTAAGTCCAGGACTTGTGTGGGCTAGTAGTAGAGGGAACCACCGGCTTATACTGACTTTCGAACCAGTTTTTATAGAGAGTGTCCGCTTCACTTATGCCTTCGCCAAATTTAAATTATTAATTAACTGAAAAAGGCAAATCGGCGCCAATGAGAATCGAACTCACGCAGTTGGCTAGTAGACTTGTCATGTACAGACGCGGTAGACCACTACACCAATCCTCCCATGTGCCATAGATTATCCAGATAGGACACTTATCTTTTATTGGCTTGATCTATGGCTGAGTATTTTTTTAAAGTGTCCTACATTTTCACATAAAAAAAATGCGCGTCGAAAATCGCGCAATTTACATTTTTTATCATGGCACCAACACCGGTACTGTTACAGCGCGCTATACGAAATTCGCGCAGTACTAATTATAAATATATCGCAATCAATAACCGTTTAGTATTAGCCGCGCAAACATAGATAGCGCATAGCTTAGTTTCCGAGGAAAACTTAGCTGTCCTATCTGGTATCTGTACTAGTACCAAGGGTACTGTACCATTAGAAAATCGTCGCAAATAACACTAGCTTTCTCTAATTTGTTAAATTCTTGGTAATTTAAAGGAAAATATCAAAAACTGTTAACGTTTGTTATAATAGGTTTAAAGATATTTTATTTTAAACACGTAGTTAACAGTCACATTATAATTTTTAATTGAGAGCCTTAATATCAACTATTTAAACCTATTCCGACAGCATTGAGTATCCTTTAAGTAGTAATTGTTTAATGATATGTTTAATTTAGCTGAGCTTTAAGATGTAACTTCATATGCTTGTTTAAACCGTTTTTTGTAACGAAAGTTTTGGTACACATTTTGCAACTTTGGGGCCTTTCATTGGTATGGGTCAAAAGATGATCCTTCAAACTTTGGTTTATGCTGAATCTATTGTGGCAAATGTGGCACTCAAATTTCTTCTCCTTTTTATGGGCCAACCTGTAAAAAAACACAGTTAATATTTGCGTGATAGCTACAGGTCGACACATAAAAACGAGTGCAAAAAATGGCGCCCAATAGTATGTTTTTGTTTGTTGTGATAATTTCATAATGGGAGGATTTCATTGTATTCACTTAAAAATGTACATTTTTTTTGATTACACAGCCAAACAAAAAAAAAATTAATATCCAGAGACCAGACCAATGCATTTTTATATTTTCGGGGTCGCTGAAACCGAATCTGACCTCAGAATTGCTCCAACAGGTCACAATTGTTGTCTACACTTAAAAAAGGGTGCGAAAATTCCTTAAATTCAGATGATTTTATTGGTAGAAAAAAAATGAGATCTGATGAAGCAATTCTGAGATCAGATTCGGTTTCAGCGACTCCAAAAATATAAAAATGAATTGGTCTAGTCTCTAGATATTAATTTTTTTTGTGTTGCTTTGGGACGATTTTCTATTGATCATAGGGGAGAAAAGTTACATATTTTATCATGTTTCTAGGGGGGACAAGTGTGCCTTGGAGCAGGCTATTAAATTATGTTGTATTTAACAATATAGTAGAGAAAAAGATGCGTCGCTTGCAAAACAACTTTACACTACGATATTTCAAGAAATCTTTGACATAGAGACTTGAAATTTGAAACAAATTTTGTTTACTACTTAGAAAATCTTTGTTCCGAATTTCAAGTCACTGGGTCAAAGCTTTTTTGAAATATAGTAGTGTAAACTTGTTTTACAAGCGACTTTCATCTTTTTCTCTTCTATAACTTACCTAATGTGACGTCCTAGACAACCAGAATTCGTAAACGCCTTGGTGCAAAGTTCGCATTTATAGGGAAACTCGCCTGTATGTATCCTAGTATGTAACTTTAAGCTGTAGGAACTTGCAACGGATTTTCCACAGTAAGTACAAGTGTAAGGTCTTTCCCCGGTATGAGTTCTTTGGTGACTTTTCAGGTTAATTTCTTGTTTGAATTTTCTATGACAGATGTCACATTCATAGGGGCGTTCCCCTGTATGGATGCGGATGTGAACTGACAGATTTGAACTCTGCGTAAATGATTTTCCGCAAAAAGAACACATGTATGGTTTTTCACCCGTGTGAGTACGAAGATGTTCTTTTAAGTAGGCCGGGAGTATGAATTTTTTCGGGCAGAAGGTGCATTTATGTGTGGCCTCCCCTGAAAATGCAAATAACACGCTAAAAATTTCCTCATATAGTCCTTGGATCGATTTAATCAACATTTGGGTCACATATCGCAAACTAAACCGTCCAAACTCAATTTTTTCAATTTTCGGTTCCTTGCACTAATTACATACCTTTGTACATGATGAATGATAACATATACAAACTCCAATTAACTATTAGTTTATAAGTTACATTATATTCGAGTAATAAATTGGAGTTTGTATATGTCATCATTCATCATGTACAGAGGTAACCGAAAATTAATTTTTTTGAGTTGTGACGGTTTAGTTTTCAGTGTGCGATATAGGCCATATTAAACCATATCAATGCAATGCAACCCCTACTCGTGCATGAAAAATTCATGTAAAGCACATGCGTGCGCTGTGACTGAGGACAGGCCCGTAACTGGGGGGTGCTAGGGGGTGCTCAGCACCCCTTGGTATGATTTTTAGCACCCCTTGGCGAAATATGCCATTGGTATAAGTCCATTTCACGCGCGGAGGTGAAAAATGGGAAAGCTCTTTTACTGGGCAGTGTATTTTTTCTAATTTTTGTATATTTTGAACATTTCTTTTATGACATATGCTTATTTACAAAGGAGTTAGGCAACTTAATATCAAATTGATCAGTTTAAATGAAATGAATACCAAGCGTAAACTCATGTGCAAGCAAGGATATTGCCTATAACGAGGCAAGCCATACGCGACATATGTCTTAAGACTTAAGATTCTTAAGTATTAAGATTCTAACAGTAAATGAGTCACAGAGACGTTGTATAATTACCTGAATGAAGTCTTTTGTGTTCTGACAATTTCCCGCTAAGTTTAAAGCCTTTTCCACAGATTTGGCATTGATATGGCCTCTCTGTACTGTGTGATTTAGTGTGTTGTTTTAGATTACTTTTTCCTTTAAAGCATTTACCGCAAGTGTCACACTGAAACGATGTTATCTTTATCTTAGTCTTTTTTATCTTAATCTTTTTCTTACTTCTTGCGTCATTAACTATGCACTCCACTTTTATTAAGGGCATATCATCTTCATCATCATCATCATCGACATCATCATTTTCGAAACCGTTATCTTTTTCATGAATATCCTCTCTATTTTCTTCATCTTCTTCTTTGATTTCTACTTCCTCTGTTTTTATTGCTTTTTCTTTCTTTGAAATGTTTTTCTTTAATTCTATAATTTCTTTTAGTTTTGTATCATTTTCTATCACAGAATTTCTGAATTTGTAATAGTTTATCAAGACTTTCTCGCATTTTTTACACATCTTGGACGGTAAACTATCGTCTACTTTAGCCTAAATATAAAAGTATTTTTTTTTATCAAAAACTCATCATAATATATATCTATACATTTTTCTACATAATAAAATAAAACACACACGCTTTTATGAGTGCTAAGTATATAGGGAAACCCTTATGTACTTAGCACCTTTGTATGCTAGAACATCGATATCAGTTTAAAGCCTAAGGAATCCTTTTTTCAATTTTACTTCAATGAAGCAACTTTATTATATTTTATTACTAAGTAATTAATAATGATAATAAGTAACAATTAGTAAAAAACGAAAATTTTGTATTGGTTTTTTACGTTTTGCGATGTTGTTCATGCAAAAAACAATTTTGTCTGTCCGGGAAATTTTTGACCATGATCAGGGGTCCTGATCCAGGGCTGGACCGAGCCAGTCGGGTTCCCAGGGAAACTTTTTTCTCGTGCCTTTCCAGAACATAATTTTTCCACCCAGGGCCATAGCTAAGGCATTTTGATGGTTTATTTTAATTTTAGAACAGTTACAATTTTCAGCTACATAAAAATGCAAGAAAGCTCTAGCGACGCAGGCAAAATATTGAAAGTTTGTTTATAAATATTTCGTAGTTTATCTTCGTTTTTTAGCCATATGAAAAAGAAAATGTTTTTCAAGAATTTTTCCTTTTGAGCAAAAACGTAGATTTTTTATATCTCAGCGTATTTTTGAGTTATGGTATCTCGAAATATAATTTTTAAATGCTTTTCCATCTGTATTATTACAGAGGGAAAGTAAAATGTAAACAAAATTTCTTACCTGCATTGAAGCATACATGTTCAGCAAAAAGTAGTAATCCACATCTAATTTTTTGTGTTTTAAACTTAGTTCCTTTAAAGGAGCATCATCTAAACACAGTCTACATATATTTTCTAAATCTAAGGACTCCATTTTCACAAATCAACCGTTTTCTCCTAAAAGATAATAATAAAAACTAGGCGTACTGGGTTATTGAGTGTTTTTCTCGCGTCGTTCTAAATAAATATTTGGTAACAAGTTTACTAAAATCGATAATTTGAATTGTTTGTCGAAGCAAGCGAAAATTCTGACTTTTAGCCCTGACTAGGATTCGGGAAGAAAGAATTATATTTCTTGGATGAGCGAGAGGGCTTTCCTTACAAATATGTAGCTTTCTCAACTAGTTAAAAGTAGAAAATTACAGTCCACATACCAACAGACGGGAATTTTTTTATTTCTCCAGGAATTGTGAAAAATTAAAGCAAAAAATACTCTATTACTATACTTTTTTGTTGGTTTAATCAATTCTTTTAAAGGGCAACTTTAATTTACAGATTTTAAAATTTGAAGGAGAAATAAAACAATTTTTTTAACAATTCAGTAGGTTTCAGAAATATTTATTTCCAGGTTGTCTATAACTTACAAGACTAAAAATAACAAAAATTATAAATTATTTTAAACACCAATATTTAATTCTGCTTTTCTGTGTAACTTTAAATGTTTATTTAAGCCATTTTTAGTCCTGAAAGTTTTTTCGCAAATTTTGCAAACTTCAGGTCTCTCATCGGTATGGGTAACTAGATGGTCCCGTAAACTCTGTCCCAAACTGAATCTGTTATGGCATATGTGGCACTCGAAATTTCTTTCCTTTTTATGTGCTAGCCTAGAAAAAAGGTTCAAAAATTCAGATGGAAAACAATAATATGATATAAAAAATATATATTTTTCCATAGCTGTAGTATTAGAGAGTCAAATAGAGATACCGTCAACAGACTCAACGACAAACAGACCAGGGATGACGCAAAGGATTTTTATTTGCTGGGGGAGGTCAAAAATTTCCCATCTCTTTTACCATGGGTCCTAGCTTCCTCAGAACCAGACCAATGTATTTTTTAAAGCAGATTTTGAGAGGTTTGAAACGTCTAGAAATGTAAAAAAAATTATCAATTGGCATATTTTGTGACTTACTTAATATGTCGGTTGACTCCGCTCGAATTGACGAACGCTTTTGTGCACAAGTGGCATTTGTACGGAAGCTCCCCCGTGTGTGTCCTCGTGTGTACCACCAAGTTGGAGGCGTTCGAGAACGACTTTCCGCAATACGTGCAAGTGAACGGTTTTTCCCCGGAATGTGTCCTTTCATGATTCCTGAAATTTGAAAAAATTTACAGAATGATTCAGAAATAAGTTATAAAATTTTAATTTCATTACAAAATATGAAAAAAGGTTACTTTAAAGGTTGGTCCGGAAACGGGTCATGCATTATTATTTTGAAATGTGTGTGTACCTTAAATTCGCTTCTTGTGTAAATTTCTTATGACAAACTTCACATTCGAACGGCATCTCACCAGTATGCGTTCTAGTGTGAAGTAATAAGCTCGACGATTGGGTGAAGGATTTTCCGCAGTACGCGCACATGAACGGCCGCTCGCCCGAATGCGTGCGCATGTGCGTTTTCAGGTAATTCGGCAGGGAGAATTTCTTCTGGCAGACTTCACATTCATACATTCTTTCATCTGCAATAAACAACAATAGTAATTATATACCAAGGTAGAGAAGACATTTTTTTATAGCCGAGCGTATTTAAGAGCGATTTAAGAGTGCGAGGCCATAATAGTCTTCTCTACCGTGGTCTATATATTTCACTACTAGCGCATTTATTCTTATTATTTAACATTTTTATATCAATAATAAACTAAAATTGATTTATTCACTGAAAGTTAACAGTTTTAGTGGGTGGCATTTTGATATTTTTTAAAATGTGTGAAAACATCGGTAAGTTGTTTATTTATTGAATATGTTATATTCTATTATAATTAATTCATTTATATTTGGCAAATATTATTTGCCATGCTCATTTTATATCCAATGGCAAAATATTATTGCATTTTGTCCATTAAAAATTATAAGCAATGACATGTCTTTGCAGTTCAAGTGGCAGATCAATTGTTTATAAAATTTACTCCTACTAGGGGAGAAAAAATTATTATTGCTATAGGTGAAGAAAATTCATTTCACAGTCTGAAAACATGATAAATAATGGTATGTTCTAATTCTAGTAGTGGAAAAAAATTATTATACCAGACTTTAAAATAAGGTTTTATAAATATTGCATAAAACCTTTTGAAAAAAAAGGTGTGTACATGCAATTCTTTGAGAAAAGCTTTTTTTATATTATAGTAGATAACTAATATTCTAATTAACATTAACAGTTCAAGGTTGGGTTTATTCTGGGCTTATTTCTTAACTAAACAGGTTTTAGAAATTATACCAACAGGTAAATGATATGCTCTCAAGAGAATTCTGTCCAAAGAAGCATATCTCTGTAATAATAATATATTGCCAAATAAAAAAGATCTATAAATAGTTTTTTTTTTAATTTGTCAACATCTTGTTACAGAGCTGCGCTCAACGAACTAATAACTCTTCTTTCTAGAATACGCATACCGTTAAAATAAAGTATCGCCAACATCTCGGTTTGTTTGTTAACAAATAGTGGGTATATTCAGGCCTGAACAATAACAATTACCAGTAACTGGTATTGTTGTCTCTGTTAGAACGAAGATGTGCGAGTAAGACAGACGAATGTTTATGTTGCCGACGTTTTTGTCAGTTTTAACGAATAAAATGCCTATTCTAGAGAGAAGAGGCTGCGCTCCTTTGAACAGATTTCTCTTGAGAGCATATTATTCACCTGTTGGTTTAATTTCTGAGTTTCCGAAATTATAAGTACTATTTTAAAAACATTATGTATAATTACTAGGGACCCTGAAATAAAGTGACTTAAGTCACAATTGTTAATTTTAATGTCATTTTATTTGGGGCCCAAATAATCACCTAGATGAAGTCGTTTATGTTCAGAAAGAGTTCCACTCATTTTGAACCTTTTTCCACATATTTGGCATTGATAGGGCCTCTCAGTGTTGTGCGTTTTCTTATGCTGACGCAAATTATTTTTAAATTCGAAACATTTTCCACATGCGTCACATTGGAACGACCCCTTAACTTTGTTTCTACCAGTCTTTTTCTGTTTTACCAATTTTTTATCGAAAATTTCCAACTTATTTAAGGGTAGATCATCTTCAGGGTTGCTAAAATCGCAGTCTGCATTGTTATCAAAGATATTTTCGCTATTTTCTTCATCTTTTATTATCGTTTCTTCAGTTTTTATTAATTTATTTAAATTGGCATTATTTTTCTTTAATTCGACTATTTCTTTTAGTTTCTTTTCTGTGGCTATTACTAAATTACGAAACTTGTAATAGTTTACTAATAACTTATCACATCTTTTACACATTTTAGATGGTAGACTGTCATTTTTTTCAGCCTAAAAATGTAAAAATATGATTGGTACTATAATAGCTTTAAAAAATCAAGATTAATAAAAAGTTGTATTTTATTTGAGAATGAAAGAGATGAAAAGTGCTACTTTTTTATTTTATGTTTTTTTTAGTTATCTTCTTCAGAAACCTACCTTTACAGAAATGCAAATATTTAACAGAAAATAGTAATCTACTTCAAATTTCTTATGTTTTGTACTTAGTTCCAATTCAGGGCTTTTATTCAGACACATTCTGCATATTTTTTTAAAGTCTAGATCATCCATTATGCAAAAGTAAACTATTTACCTAAGCGGAGGCACAGTATTTTTTTATTGATATGTTTGTAGACTTTTATTTTAATTTAAATAAATTTATAAACGACGTATCTATATATTTGAATACAAATTTTAGGTTTCTGAATTACGTTTGTTTTCTAGTAAATGATAATATTCTTTTTTACCAGAAAACGTAATTCAAGAAACCTTAAATTTGTAGATACGCCTGTTTTAAGCCCTCGAAATATATTAATTAACAATTTCTCCTTAACTTTAACTGATTAATAAAATAATAGGTATTTTCTTATATTTAATCTAGAAAATAATCTATAAAATTGCATAGGTTATGTTTACAGTGAAATAGTGTTGTTCCAATTGTCATAACCAGTGGCCACACTTGCACAGAATAAAACTTCAGCTACTCGGCGATCGTTTTGCGTCAGCAGCGTGCTAGCAATAAGGTCATAAGGTGACAACTTTATACACTATTGTTTTAAAAAACTAGAAAATTTCGGGGCCGTTGAGGTAGAATGGGCTAACGAGATCACTGATAAATCATAACACATTTATTTGGTAACAATTTAAAGGTACTAGAACTTATAAATTTTATACATTCAGATGGGATTTCATGTGTCTGTTAAGATGGCTCGGTAATCTGTATCGCTTTGTGCAAAGTTTACAATTAAATGATTTTTCTCCAGTGTGGGTCCTTAAATGATCTCTTAAGTTAGTGTTCCTACTGAACTTTTTTTTGCAAATTTCGCATTCGACATTTTTCTCTTTATTGTGGAAAAATCTGTAAAAAATATGAAAATACAATTACGCAAAATGTAAAATACAACTCGTTGTTACCTTAAGGCTGTATATTCATAAAATACACTAACCTTATGTGTGATTTTAATATACTAGCATTAGTATAACTTTTTTCGCATATCTCACATTTATATGGCGTCTCCCCTGTGTGCGTTCGATTATGTATTGACAGACTAGAAAGCTGTGCGAAAGCTTTGCCACAAACCGAACACATGTAGGGTTTTTCACCAGAATGTATTCGTATGTGGATTTTTAAGTTTGTATCTTGGGTGAACTTTTTATGGCAATATTCACATTCGTATGCTTTTTCACCTGTAAAAGACAATATTTATAAATTAAGTTTTTTATACAGTGCGTTCTGGAGTATGGCGAACAACGAGAAAACATACAGACTGAGGCTGACGTACCGTCTGCTCGGCTTCTCGCTGTTCGTCAATATCCAGGACGCAATATATTCTCCGCGATAATACACCTGTAACTTTTAGCATGAAAGTGCTAGAGGTCTATGTAAACTAAACCGGTTAACTTTTAAATTTCCAAAATTCTCAATAGTGGTCTAAGAGCAAAACTCATATATATTCTCCGTGATGATACAGTATCTCTTGTCGCTCTTTCGCAAAAAAATTACATCTGCAAATTTGCTGCGAAAGAGCGGTAAGAAATACTTCATATATGAAGCTATAGCTACCGTATTACTTGGGTTTAGTAGTACTTTGTAAAGTAAAGAACAAAAGTTATATTCTCCGTGATGATGCAGATGCAACTTTCATAGTGGAAGACTACCAAAAGTTGTAAAGTAAACTGGTTTGCTTTCAAATGTCCAGAATTCTTAATAATAGTCTAAGAGCAAAAATGTATACCTCGCAACGATACAGCTGGAACTTTTAGCGTGGAAACGAGTAAAGGCTTATGTAATGTAAAGCGGTTTACTTTTAAATTTCCAAAATTCTTAATAAAATAAAAAATCGGATAACCCTTAAATATTAAAACAGAAAAATTAAATTTTAAAATAAAATACATGAAACTGTAAGTTTTTAGGTTTACCTGTATGAATTCTTTTATGTATTTTTAACTGACTAACCCTCCTGAACTGTTTTCCACATATTTGGCATTGGAATGGTTTTTCTCCTGTATGAATTTTCATATGTTCCACCATATTTCCTTTAAATGTAAAAGGTTTTCCACAGACTTCACATTGAAACGTTTTTTCCAATTTTTTCGATGTATGTTTCTTCCTTTTTTTCTTGCTCTGTATTGTTTTTTCTACTTTACACTCAACTTTCACTATTTCTGTAGGTCGAGTAATATTTTGTAGATTATTATCAACGTAATGTTCATTCTCTGAACTATACTCGTTATATTCTTCCTTTATGTTTTCATTATCTTCAAGTTCTATGTCTATTTTTGATTTATCAATGTCAGTATTATTTTCATCCCCTAAACTATACGCATATTCTTTTAAGTCTTCGTTATCTTTAGGTTCTCCTTTGTATTTTTTTGATTCAACAATTTCTTTTAATTTAGCATTATTTTGTATCACAATATTTCGAAATTTGTAATAGTTTGTTAGAACTTTTTCGCATTTTGTACACATTTTTGTTGGCAAACTGTCATCTTTTTCAGCCTAAATAAGTTTTTTCTATTTGCGTTTACTTTTAAAATTTTAGAGACATAAAAGAGTGTCACATAATTGCATTTTATGACACTCTTTTTCGTATGCTAGTAGACTTAAAACGCAAATAAAAACAGTAAATTAATTATCATAGAAAAAAATATTGAAAATGTAACTCTTAAATAACGCAAGTAAATAAAGTTTATCAAAACAAGGCAAGTTTCCTAATGGACAAGTGCCCCATGTGCCTAACTTCAAAATGATCATAAAATTCTAACCCGTGCCTAAAATCCGCCAAAGTTGTCCCTAAAACACTAAAATTTACGAATTTCTACCCTGCCGCTTACTGTTTGTAATAATAATAAAATTGGCGGATTTTCGGCATTGGTTAGAATCTTTTGATCATTTACAAATTTGGCACATATTTTTGCATGCTGAAAAGAAAAAAAAAACAAGATTTCAAGCCCTTTAAATTTTTCAAATATATAAAAATTACAGGCCATTTTCAACGATTTTTGCGTAATTATACGGGGCCCAATTAGGACCGTTGAAGGTTTGATCACCTTGATATTTTTAGAAATTTCTGGTTACAAATTTTAAGGCAATAAAAAAAAGGTCCACCCTAATCCTATATAAAGAACAAGACATAATTTACCTGTAGTGAAGCGTATGTGTTTAACAAAAAGTAGTAATCTACTTTGAATTTATAATTTTTTAAACTTAGTTTTTTGCTGGGATTTTTTTTAAGACAAAGTCTACACATAAGTTCAAAATTATAGCCTTCCATTCTATAGTTTCATCTATTTACTTAAATTCAAGTAGTTTAGTATCAAAAAGGGTTGTTCTAGACACTTTGCTTTCCCCTATACACAAGGAGCTCTTTATGCCGCGCCGTGCTAAACTACGCATGTGCTGAGCCTTTTTCAATATTTTATTTTAAATAAAAGACAATTTTTTACAAAAAAAAACACCAAACAGACGCCAAACCAACGTTAACGCAAACAAACGCGCCCCCCTCCCCATTAAAAAATAAAACACCGAACAACAAAAAACCAGAACAAACAACACACGGCGAGCTATAATTAGCCGCTTTCTATACACAGTAGGGATGGGAAACTCGTACTCGGTTTTTGATCATAATTTAGAAAAACCGGTTAACTGGTTATTATTGAATTTTAACCGGCTTTCTAATGGAGTGGTAAAATTATCAAATCCGAGGGGCAATACTCTCCAGAGTTAGGTGAGGACCTTTTTTTTATTTATCAGAATTTGTGCTAGGGGTTTTTAACCAGTTATTGCGTTAGAGTTTTAACCGAAAACAGGTCTGAGGTAATTTAACCGAAAAGCGGTTAACCGAAATTAATTAAGTAGTTCAGAGTTTTTTTTAATTTCCCTGATTTTTTACAGTTAATCAAATTCTCCGACTTTTCCTAAACTGTTGGCACCCTGTATTGTTATATCTGCCATCCACCCTCCCCAATAATTTTCCTAGTCAAATTTAGCTTCATGTTGGCAAAGTTTGAAACATTTTAATAACCTTCATTCCTAAATTGTCCAGTTGGATGATGAGCTTTTTTAATTTTTTGCTAATCAGTTTTATGAGAGGAAGAAAAGTGAAAAAACGTTTTTTAGTCATTAGTTTTATTGGAGGGAGTTTTTTTTTGTGGCAGTTGGCAAATTTTTAACAGTGGTAACCTTTCTTTTTTAAGGATAAAACATTTGTGGACATTGCCAAAATTTAGACGAGTTGGTGGTGACCTTTTTTTTCTTGCAGTTGGATAATTTTGTAGATTATTTGGCAAAATTTGTGACTTGCCCACATAGTTCCCCAGGAAAATTTAGATGAACAAAATTGACGAAAGAAACGGACGATGAATCCTTGTAGCGGACGGTCTGGTCATTATAGCACCACTCAGTGATATCTCAAAGCTTCATATTTGGGAGATAATAGCTTAACATTTTTTCAGGATGAATCAGACTTTAACTACTCGCTGATCCTCCACAATTAAATTTTGATTTTAATACTATTTTTTATCTAGTTTTCAATCGTTTGCAAAATTGCATCACGAAGAAGAACACATTTTTATAAATTGAGGAGGATCAGCGATTGGTTTAAGTCTGGTCCATCCTGAAGAAATGTTAAGCCATTGTCTCCCAAATATAAAGCTTTAAGATTTCACTGTGAGAGGTTCTATAATGTCTAGACCGTCCGCTACAAGGATACGTCGTCCATTTATTTCGTCGTTTTTGTTCATCTAAATTTTCCTGGGGAACTATGTGTGCCCCCGCCCATATTTTTTCTTCGGCCCATCCCTGCCTAGTTAAACTTTTTCTCCGCATGACACAAAGTCTCCGACGAAAGGGGTGGAATCATGCGTGCTCTCTTCTTTCCGTCAAAAGCGTTATAAGGCGTGCACGCCTGCTACGGGCCTCTCACTTGCACACACATTCCTAAAATATTTCCCGTAGCCACAGATCAGTGCATCAAAGTATACCTAAAACTTTATTGTATTTAAATATGCTGACGCAACTTATTTTTTGACCAAAGTGTTTATTGCAAAGATTGCATACAAACTTAAGTTTTAATGATCATTTTATCCAGTAAGCTTCTCAATATGCACTTTTAATAAGCTTTTTTGAGTATAGTTTTATCATAATGCGCACATTTATACAATTTTTCTGATATGCGAGTCCGATTATGAAAATACAAACTGCGTTTTATATAGAAATTATTTTATCACAATGGACACATTCATATGGTTTTTCTTTTTCCTGTGTGTTTAAATATGCCGATTCAAATGCTGTTTATGAAAAAACTTTTTATCACAATGATCACATTTATATGCTTTTTCTCCTCTGTGTGTTCGAATATGGCAGTCCAATTTATATTTTAGAGAAAACTTTTTATCACAATGAACACATTTATATGGGTTTTCTCCTGTGTGTTCGAATATGTTTGTCCAAAGTGTGTTTATGAGTAAACTTTTTGTAACAATGACCACATTCATATGGTTTTTCTCCTGTGTGTGTTCGATTATGTCTGTCCAAACTGTTTTTCAGAGAAAACTTTCTATCACAATGTTCACATTCATATGGTTTTGCTCCAGTGTGTGTTCGATTATGTCTGTCCAAACTGTTTTTCAGAGAAAACTTTCTATCACAATGATCACATTCATATGGTTTTGCTCCAGTGTGTGTTCGTATATGTCTTTTCAAATCGCTGTTTTGATTAAACTTGTAATCACAATGAACACATTCATATGGTTTTTTTCCTGTGTGAGTTCGAATATGGATATACAATCCGCTTCTTAAAGAAAAATTTTTATCACAATGGCTACATTTATATGGTTTTTCTCCTGTATGTGTTCGAACATGGTTGTCCAAAGTGTTTTTATGAGTAAACCTTTTATAACAATGACCACATTCATATGGTTTTTCTCCTGTGTGCATTCTAATATGTCTGCCCAAATTGCTTTTATGAGAAAACTTTTTATCACAATGATCACATTTATATAATCTTTCTCCTGTGTGTGTTCGAACATGTCTGTCCAAAGTGATTTTATGAGCAAACTTTTTATGACAATGATCACATTCATATCGTTTTTCTACTGTGTGTGTTTCAACATTTCTGTCCAAATTTCCTTTATAATGTAAATCACTATCTTGCTTTTGTTGAATATCCTCTAAAGAATGATTGATAATTTCTTCTTCTTCAAATTTTACTTCATGTTCTTGTATCTCCCATTTTATCTCTTCATCAGGAAACTTCTGATTTTTGGAATTATCAAAACTATCAAGTGCATCATCTACCAACTCTTTTTTGATAATTTGGTTGAAATTTTCTTCTTTTAAAGGTTTAACGTGAATGTCCACAAATTCTTTTACTTTATGTTCAGCTGTATCTTCCTCTTTTTCTATTTTAATGTAATCCATTTTGAATTGTTAGTACTTTATTGAGGTTATGTTATATGACTATATTAACATAATCTTGTTAATCTAAGTGTATACGATTTAATAGAAACTGATAGATTTAACTTCTTTAGGTCGAATACAATTGTTTAGAAGGTATACTTTTAAATCAAAACATATTCTTGGACGCGAGTCCCATATACCTATGTGACGTCGAAGCTGATGGTTAACTAATGGATGGATGGAAAACTTGTAACCGGTTTTCGATCAAACCGGTTATTTCGAAAAAAAAACCTGAAACCGGTTATTTAGAAAAACCGGTTAACTGGTTATATGCTGGATTTTAGCCGGTTTTCTTCTGAAGTGGTCAAATTGTCAAATCCGAGGGTTAAAGCTCGGTAAGGACCTTTTTTTTAGTCATCAAAATTTCTATCTAAAGATAAGATCCCAGCAATATTTTTATCCAAATGTGCAGCAACACTTTCTAAAGTTCTCTCAGATATAATGTCAGACATTTTTACCAGCGGTCAGCTTCCGAATGATTGGAAAACAGCAATAGTCGTCCCAATTTACAAGAAAGGCAACTAGCAGAAACCTGAAAATTACAGACCAATAAGTCTGACCTCAAACAATTACAATCCATGAACAGTATCCCCATACTAAATGTAATATTCTACAAGTAATACGCTAATTAATATCACAAAAAAATGCTTCCCATCTGTCTGTATTAGTTTTTTAAACAAAATAAAACAATATTTAAAAATGTATCTATTTATTTACAACTTGTACATATATAACAAAAATTTTATATATTTATATGAGTTTTCATATGTCGGGTTAAGTCACTGCTGTATCGATATGCTTTTGAGCATATTTTGCACTCATATGGTTTTTCACCTGAATGCTTCAGTAAGTGATTTTTTAAAGCATAGTTTCTAGGGAATTTTTTATTGCAAATTTCACATTCGAACCTCTTTTCGTTTTCATGAAAAATTCTGTAAAAAAAAGAAAATTATTTATTTTGGATTTTTATGCAAAAAATCTATCAATAAAAAGTATTTTTTTCTGCACCATATTGAAAATGACGGACTTGTGCACCATTTATACCCGCGCAGACCCGTCATTTTCAACAGGGCAAGCGTACTAAAATGTTCATATTTTACAACTGAACACAATAGATAGAAGTGATATATTTTTTACAGTAAAAAAATGAGTTCATTGTTCTTCTTCTTCTCTTTATTTTTGGCCTTTGCCTTTGTCAATTAGCCAGCTCGCTGCTCTCTCGTTAACTTCTGCAGATGGTTTGCCTGGTTGTTACCATACCATCGCTTTCTTTTGGCCTGGTCTTCTGTAAGACTTCTTGTGGAACCTCTTGTTTTGGTGGTAGAGTGTTAAACGTTTAAGGTGACGGCACAGACATTTAGGTTTATGGTGGGGTTCAACTATGGTAGGATTAAAGGATTATAGGTCAATGTGGTTGTACCTAAGATAGTACCATAACCTTTGCATAATATTGTTATTAAGTTGAGTTATGACGTTTGCCATACTGAAGGGTGACTCAATTCCAAGCTTTTGTAATCTCCTGTAGATATCAAAGCCGTTTATGGCGTTTATAGGGCACTCAAGAATTAAGTGGTCCAAGTCCCCAAATGCCCCGCACTCACAGTACGGGTTCTCCCTTACCCCAATTCTGTTTAAATGTGCGTAGGTCCGACTGTGGCCCGTACACATTCTGATAAAGGTCACAGTTTGTACCCAGTCTATATATAAGGTTTTATCCTCTATATTTTAGCAAATGGTTCTTTAATTCGTAATTTTTTGCAAAGGTTCTGTGCAAATTTCACATTGGTAGTTTCTTTGTTTTTCGTGGAAAATTCTGTTAAAAAAAAACAAAATGTAATTTTTTTTGTTTGTGAAAACAGAACTACCACATTAGCAAAAAATTATTATGAAACTCTCCTGAATACTTATCAAAAGTTTGAAGTTAAAACCTAAGACTAGGTAGAAACCAAACAAAATAAAAAAATCAATTCACCTTATATGATTTTTGAGTCCATCCGATTTCTGGTAGCTCTTGTCGCACAGTTTACATTTATAAGGGGTCTCCCCCGTGTGGGTCCGGTTGTGAACAGATAACGTGGAGAGCTGTGCAAATGATTTCCCGCAAATCGAGCACATGTATGGTTTTTCACCAGAATGTATCCTCAGATGGCTTTTTAAATTGGTATCTTGCGTAAATTTTTTGTGACAAACTTCACATTCGTATGACCTCTCACCTGAAAAACAAAGACGTAATATTACCCAGAGAGCCTTAATGTGTCGTTTTCTATCAAGAAATAGAGCAGAGACAAAAAAAATTGGTAAAAATTGATAATTGTTGGTTGGTTTTATATGTCTTGGCATTAGATGTCACAAATTACATAAGCACATATTTTCAAAGAATTTTTTTTTAAGTGTTATTGTAAGTCGGAAGAAAATGAGTTCCATTTATTTAAAAATCCATTTGGTAATAACAGAATGGAGAAAGAATATGATTAATCCCAACTGTAGAATAAAAAAAGATTAAAAAATATGCGGGGTATAACAAACGAGTCTATTTTTGCATATATTTTGACACATTTCTAATTATTATAATGATGTTACCAATAAACTACATTTGGTCATACATTGCGGCTTGTTAGCCGCTTGTTGATATTAACAACAAAACAGAAAGTTTAATTTGGTTAAATAAATCATACCTGTATGAATTCGTTTATGAATTTGAAAATGGCTGACCCTTCTAAACCGTTTCCCACAAACTTGGCACTGATATGGCTTTTCACCTGTATGGATTTTCATGTGTTCCTGCATATTGCCCTTGTATGTAAAATGTTTTCCACAAACTTCGCACTGAAAGAAATTGTCTACCGAATTTTTCTGTAACTTTCTGATTTTCTTTTTCTTTTTCTTGCCGGATTCGGGTTGCTCTGTTTCGCATTCTACTTTGACCATTTTTATAGGATCCGGTTCTGGGATCAATTCTGAATTACACATTTCTACAAATTTAAACATATTTACCTTTCTTTACTAATTTCTATGGATGATTCTGAAGGTTTTTAACATGCTAAAACCAAATTATTTGCTATATGTAACGCAAAATTTTGCAAATTTTGACCCATGTAACGCTGAGACTTACCCCTTCCTCTATAAATACCTAACGCTACCAGCCAAGAGCGTTCTGTAACGCTTCATCAGTTCCCCCTCCCCCTCATGACTCATTGTTACGTTAAGCACTACCCTTTCCCTAAGTGTATTACATATTTTAAGTATGGCCCCTAAGCAAAATAACAATATGCAATGCATTTTGAGCTTTTGTAATTATTAGAAAACTCAAAAGCTTCCTAGACATAGGTCTCGTGTGATTAGAGTAAATAGGTTCAAAAACTTTGTTGAATACTCAAGTTTTCAGGATATTTCAAATTGTGTGATTTGGACAAAAAACTAGGATTTTACATAAACAATAACCTATTCAGGTTGTTGTTGTTTTAACTGTTTAACGTCGTTTTTATTCACGTGACATGTACCTTTGAAACAATACTGCTCCAAGGGTTACATGCCTTGCATCTGCTGTCATGCAAAAGATGCAAATAATAGCTAGATGAACTCAATGTGATCTTGATAAACTTCATAATAATTATTATTATGTCTAAAGCATTTTGAATGTTAAAATTATTTAATACCTGTGTTATCTGTATTATCAGTATTATCATCATTTCCTGAACTATAATAATCTTCTTCTTTTATTTCTTCTGTTTCATCTTCAGTTTTTAAAAGTTCTATATCTTCTAATACAATATTTTTCTTTAATTCAACTATATCTTTTAATTTTATATCATTTTCTGCTACCGAATTTCTAAATTTATAATAGTTTACTAAAACTTTCTCGCATTTTTTACACATCTTTGATGGTAATGTATCGTTGACATCAGCCTAAAGTAGTAATTAAATTAATTAATAATAATGTCAAGAGTTAGATAGGTAGCCAAACAAGCTTTACCTAAATTTAATAAAACAATTTTATTTATTATTTTTAAATTAGTACCTTGTATTACATACAAATGTTTGGCAAACCAAGCTTTCCAGTTTTGGAATTGTTTGTTAAATACCATAGTATAAATGCGATACTTTGATCAAATTACATTATTAGAAAATTATTAGATTATCATATTGGATTGATAGAGTCGATAGTCGGGTAGTCCCCAAAATGGGCAGTGCTCGGCGCCTCCACCATGTCATGATTCGTAAAGTTAAAGCTTGTTTGGCTACCTATCTAACTCTTGACAATAAAATTAATAATTATTAACTAAAAATTCGAGAGAAACAAACGCATGGTTTTATTCTACTAGTAGGTACTAGTAAGTAAATTAATTAGTTATTTAGAGAATGAATACATGCTTCTTTTGCTACCTCGTTAATGGCAATCAATCAATGGACGGCTTAATCTAACGGTTACACAGTAGGTTAGTTAATAAAAAAATGTAAATAAACTAAAAACTGTACAATTTATCACTTACCTGTACTGAAGTGCAAGCATTCAACAGAAAATAATAGTCCACTTTGAATTTCTTATGTTTGTCACTTAATTCTTTAACAGGACTGTTATCTAAGCACATTCTACAAATGTTTTTAAAATCTTCTACTTCCATTTTATTTTAAATGCACGATTAATCGCTAAAAAGCAGTAAATCTAAAAATATGACCTAGGTCGTAAAAAGCGGTGTTGTTCCAATCCATTCTGCTTTCCCCTAAGTAGTAGTTGTAGTTCGAAAAGCTTTAGAAGTTATAAACTTTTTTAATTTTTATAGTATTCCCGATTGATTTCGGTTTCAATTAAACTTTTTGTAAAAAAAATACCTTTAAAATAACCTATAAACGTCACCCAGAGTTTTTGGAATCATATTGCTTCCACTTGTATCTGCGTTAAATATTATAATTCTTAGAACTTTCTCTACATTTTGAAAATTTTCATAATTTTGGGAAAGCCTTGTATTCGTGCAAAAATTTTCAATTTCGTTTGGACTTTTCAATTTCGAGCAAAAAAAATTGACGGTCGGTCGATTGGTCGTTCTGTCCGGCAAAGTTTGTGTGCACGATAACTTAAGAACGCTTTAAGCTAGAGACTTAAAATTTGGCATTCAGGTATGTTACCAAAAGTTCTCGCTCGGGATTGTTTTTGGTGAACATTGGTGTGCGGCAAGGGGGGTAAATGGGGAAAATGCCTTTTTTTACAAAAATTGGCAAATTGCTATATAAAAGTTTTTAAGGTTGCTGAAATTGAATTTGATAATAAAAACTTTCAAACTCCGCCCCCGCGGGTATTTTTAAATATTTTCGTCAAAATTGGTATATAGGGTTTCTGGGGTCGCGAATCTGAAAAAGTCCAAACCAACAGTCAACACGAAAAGGGAAGAAGGAAAAGACAAAGAAAAGGTCTTACAGAAGACTGGAAATTTTCTATTATCAAAACAGGAGTGGGCATGGTGAAAAGCCAGACAAGAACCACTAATGGTAACTAAGAGGGATCTGGCTAATTATCTCACTGAGAAAAGGCCAAACTAAAGGAAGAAGAAGAATTTCGAGTTCTCTGGGATTGTTTTAGTTAAAAAGAGGCGTTGGATATAATTAGAAATAATTAAAAACGTGGGTTATATAAATAAATAACTATTTATTTAACATTTTATACATTCACATGTGATTTCATATGTCTGTGAAGATGACTACTATTCCTGTATGTTTTACTACATAGTTTGCAACTGTGAGGTCGTTCTCCCGTATGGGTTAGCAGGTGATCCCTCAAATTGCGGTTCCGGCTGAACTTCTTTTTGCATATCTCGCATTCCACATTTCGCTCCTTATTATGAAAAAATCTGCACAAAAAAATCACTGTAAGTATTTTACTCAATATTTTTGTTGTAGTTGCATACTCGCTTGACTATGACTTAAACAACATTAAATTCGGGGTTTTGAATGATTTGATGAAGTTTTTCTTTGATTTTTCTGCATTTTATTGTGACTTGTAATATGTAAAAATATTTACTTTCAGAATTAAAAAGGAACCAAAGGCTTAAAGTTTTGGTCCTTCAAGCCAGATCAATAAGTTTTTAAATGTTTATTGTTTGAGGTATTTGCTTTACTTGTACAGTAGAACGTATTATTATTAAAGTTTATTAATCTTTGAAGTTTAACTTTAATACTTACCTAACATGTGACTTCAAATAACTAGAATTCGTGAACCCTTTGCCGCATATTTCACATTTGTAAGGCAACTCTCCAGTATGGGTTCTGTTGTGCACTAACAGGTTGGAAGACTGTGCGAATGACCTCCCGCACACTGTGCACATGTAAGGTCGCTCACCAGAATGAGTGCGTAAGTGGATTTTTAAGTTGGTATCTTGGATAAATTTTCTCTGACAAAATTTGCATTCGTAAGTTTTTTCGCCTGAAAAACAACAAACTTTTAAATATAAAAGGTAACCTTCTAATTAAGTGTTGAGCGCGCTAGCGGGATAAGGTTTGTATAAAAAATTTAAGCTAAAAATTTGGCAAAAAAATCAATAAAAAATATACCTGTGTGTATCCTTTTGTGTACCTTAAGTTGCCCAATTCTCCGAAACCGTTTTCCACACACTGGACATTGGAATGGTTTTTCACCTGTGTGAATTTTCATATGCTCAAGCATGTTTCCCTTATAATTAAAAAACTTTCCACATACATCACAGATAAAAGTGTTTTCCACTGGTTTGGGTCCTTTTTTCTTTACTGTGTGTTGAGCCTCATCAACTAAACACTCGACTTTAACCACCTCAATCGGATATGAGCCATCTTCAGGGCGATTATTCAACGTTTCGACATTATCTTCTTCATCTTCAGAGTTATTTCTGTCACTTGTTTCTATCTCAAACTTTTCTTCTAATTCATTTGAATCATAATTTTTCTTGGAATGTAAATTTTCTTTTAATTTTGTGTCATTTTCTATAATAGTTTGACGGAATTTGTAATAGTTAATTAATACTTTTTCACATTTTTTACATATCTTATCAGGTAAACTGTCGTTTATTTCAGCCTAAATCATTAAAAATATTAAACTGGTGATGTTGCGACATTTTTTTGACAAAGTTGTACTAAAACACTGTTGCAATATTATTTGTGAGATTTATTTTAAAGTTGACGCCATGAAAACTGATAAAAACTACCTTAATTGGTTTAATTATTGTTGTTTTGACAGAAAAAGAAATGAATATCATATAATTTCTAATGATTAATGTCAATTTTAAAATAAAATATAAACTTTAATTGATTTGTGTGCATGAATTTTTATATTGTGGGCCTTCGAGCCGGATTAATTATGCGCAAAAATAAATTAAAAATTAAATCTCATTTTAAAATGGACATGTCATTAATAAATTATTAATAATAATTACATAACAACAACATTACTGATGTTTATCACTGTTTTGAAATTCACAAACTTGTTAAAATAATATATCCAACAAAACCATCAGCATTTGTGTGTGTTTTAATGTGACAGCTTTGATTTTGAATGTGTACCACAATAAACACAAAAATTTACCTGTATAGGTGCACAGGAATTCAACAAAAAATAATAATCCAAGTTTAATTTTTTATGTTTTATGCTTAATTCTTTATTAGGACTTTTATTCAAACATATTCTACATATTTTCTTATAATCTGTATTCTCCATTTCATGAAATTAATAAATACTCGCAAAACTAACTATACTAAGGTTATGTTTACGTGCACATCGCGTTGTTCCAATTGTTTTTAGTGGAACCAACTTGGTACAACCAAGAATCATAATATTCCGGCTTTTCCAAACAAGATAGTATTATTATATAATATAATTATAATAATAATAATTATTATATTAATGATAATTATTATAATTTAACTATTGCGATTCTAATATTTTATATATTTTTTAGCCTGTTTTTCCAACACCTGTAACTTTGATTGGAATTGGTAAAATGTAAAGTATAAGTGGTTAAAATTGTTGTCTGGTCATGAACTTGTGCAAAAAGCAAGATTTATTGTTCTAGAAGCTAAACATCCCCTTAAACAAAAGGTTAACTACCCTCCCTTTTTGTGCATAACGACTTACTAAAATAATAAACAATTAATCTTTTCCACGCACGTGCGTTATGCAAAAATAAGGCGTAGTAGTGTAGTTAACCTTTTGTTTAAGGGGATTTTTAGCTTCTAGAACAATAAATCTTACTTTTCGCACAAGTTTATGACCAGATAAAAATTTTAGGCACTTATACGTTACATTTTATCAATTCCAATCGAAGTTGCAGGTGTTGGAAAAACAGGCTAACTTTGCGGTCACTTTTTTAACTAGAATTGTATAGAAACAGGGCCATCGGCAAGACCTTAATAGTACTTATCCTTAAAAACGATCTGTTGTGATGTTGCTGTTATGACCCTATTCTTTGAAACTTAAATTGGCTTCAGGGCTAGCCCTGATACCTATCATGTTTACACCGCTTTTATACCGTGCTTACACCGTATTTATACCATACCCCATTTAAACTGTGTTTATTAGTATTTCAAGTATTTATTGATCAATACAGTTCTTAAAAATATAGATCTACACAGGGGCATTCCGAGGTTTATGTCGTGGGAGTACGAAAGTAAGATTTTCCGACTATCACAATTTTTTTGCCAAAAAAAATTTTCACCTCCAAAATTTTGATACCACTGGACCACTGGGCAGAAATTTTAATGAAAAAAAAAAAAAAGAAAAGCTAATCACATCTAAAAATTTTGCCGATTGGCCTTAAATTATGCCGACTCGCCCGAGATTTTCTGACGACCAAAAAAATTTTGTCGCCTCCGTAAAAAAGCTTTATCCGTGGCAGGAATTTTGATGATGGTTGAGAAAAACGTAGACTCCTCTCAAATTTGCTGACTTATCTGTTGAAATTTATGCCTGGGCCATTTTGTTGGGGGTGTATCACCCCCCCTCACACCCCCCTCGGAACGTCCCTGGGTCTACAGTATGTTTAGTCCCTAAACCCTAAACCCCTAAAATACGTCACGCAAATTGACCATAATTCATAACTTCATACCCCCTTTCTCGCGTTATTAAAGGCTGTAGAGATTTTATATTTTGGCTACCCTCCCTAACACCCCCCTATTGGGATGTAGAGATTTCATATTTTGGCTACCCCCCACTACAGCCTTTAATAACGCACGAAACGGGGTATGAAGTGTATGAATTTTGGTCAATTTGCGTGACATATTTTATGGACCTGTGGGTTTGTGTGGACTATTCATATTTAATTACACACATTAAGGACCTTAACTATGGTCTGTTTCATCAAGCAAGATAGTAAATTAAAAATCGCACAGTGAATATTTTCATAACAGATTCGAATATTGGATGAGCGAATATACTGCGTAGTTTATTTTATAAAACATAACTATATTCTATACACAAACATATACTATTCAAACCTATTGTAAAAATATTTACTGTGCGATTTTTAATTTACTATCTTGCTTGAAAAAACAGACCATAGTAAGGTATTTATACCATCTAGTAAATATGTTGCACTGAAAAAATTAATAGTAAAATCAACTAGTACACTTGTTTGATTTGGTGCCAACAAAGATAATGTAAAATCAACTATTCTTTTTGTTTATTTTTATTCAAATTCTGCTACATGATTGGTCAAAAATAACATTGTAAGTAGTTGAAATAAATTTTTTTTTAGTGTTTGGCGCCATTTGTTGATTTAACTATTCTTTTTTTTTCTTTCTGTGTGGAGTAGAGTTGTTATGAAGGAACTCCGTTATATTTTTTATTTAGTAAAATTTCGACAAATTTCAAAATTTATTTAGTTACCTACACTGCTCTACTACGCTAGAAAGCAGTAACTCCATTTGTCGCATAGCAGCGTTTTCAAAATATTACATCAGAGTTGACGTGACAACGTTGCTATGCGACAAATGAAGTTACTGCTTTCTAGTGTAGTAGGGCAGTACATACTATTGTATAATTTTTTAACAGCAAGGTAAATCAGGCGGCGTAAATTTTACGTAATTTACACCTAGATCAAGAAAACTTGTTTGACTGTAACACTAACTTATCACCTAAATGACTATTTTGTTCAAGCGTCATAAAATACTTTTGTTCCTCATTTGGCACATAGATATAGATTAAATGTATTCTGCGCATCCGAATGTCCGGTTTCACCCTGGTGTATTTTTTCTTACTCACACTCATAATGCTGTCTCTGTCACATCATAGAATATCCAGGGCCGTGGAGAGGAAGAAATAGGGGAAATCCCCCCGGACTCGGGTTCTTCAAAGCCGCCTGAAAGGGTTCAAATATAATGGCAAACTATTATATTTTCTCTTGACAGCCCTGGTACAACTAATCTGTGCCAAAAAGGACACAAAAATAAAATATGTATATCCAAATTTAAATTACACTCATAAACTTTCAGTTTTTATAATTTTTTCACTCAGACAAAGAAATCTATGTACCTTGAGGGTAATCTGCTGTCTATCTCGCTATCGATTCCGCAGGCAAACTTCATGCAAAATTCTACAAATTACCCCATTTCTACACGATTTTTTCTCTATATTTTTATAACACAGAGAATCGTGTAAAATTCGAGCGATTTCTAGAATTCTCGATGACACGGTTACAATTTTTTTACGCAGATACCGTGCGATTATAAAGTGCCGAACACTTTTTAATGCAAAACTGGCATTAGCGATGATGAAAATGCAAGAAAGCTGTGTGCGTTTTACTGGCCACCGAGCTGTTGTACGTAGCAATCACATGGGCTTGTCGCGCACAACTCTATCAGAGGCGTGGCTTCAAACGAAGAGTATTTTCTTTTCAAACTGTTCGGAACTTTATAATCGCACTGTATATTAGTTAACTGTTAGTTAATTACTTCAATACATAAATAACTATATTATTGATTTATTTATAAATCCATGTGTAATTTCATATGTTTTCCCAGACAAGTACTAGTTCTAAATGTTTTATCACACAGGGAACAATTTATCGGTTTTTCACCGGAATGTGTTAACAGGTGGTCTTTCAGATTCCGGTTTCTGCTGAATTTCTTTTGGCATATCTCGCATTCGAAATTTTTTTCTTTTCGATGAAAAAATCTGAAAAAAAATTAACATTTAACATTAGCATATAAATCATATGTTTATGGTAATTATTTATAAACTTGTGTTAATTTGAGTGTTCTAACTATGGTCTGTTTCATTAAGCAAGATAGTAAATTAAAAATATTTTCAAAACAGATTCGAATATTGGATGTGCGAATATACTGCGTAGTTTATTTTATAAAACATAACTATATTCTATACACAAAAATATACTATTCAAACCTGTTGTAAAAACATTTACTGTGCGATTTTTAATTTACTATCTTGCTTGATAAAACAGACCATAAGCATAATCACAGTTGAATAAAAGATTGGTAATAAACCTCAATAAAGAAGAAACGCAATAGATTATTATTAATTTTTTAACCTACCGTATATGTGAACTCAAGCAACTTGAATTAGTAAATCCTTTCTCACACAGATGGCACTTATAGGGCTGCTCCCCAGTATGAGTCCGAGTATGTACGATAAGGTTTGATGAGTTTGAAAATCCTTTTCCACAAAAGTTACACGTGTAGGGCTTAATCCCCGAGTGTATTCGCGCATGTTTTCGCATGTTGGTGTCTTGTTTGAACTTCTTGTGGCAAACTTCGCATTCGTATGGGGCTTCCCCTGAGTGGGTTCTAGTGTGGACTTGCAAGTTGGCCTGCTGGGTGAAACTTTTTCCACAGACGGAGCACATAAAGGGCTTTTCGCCTGCGTGCATGCGCAGATGGCGTTTTAAGTTACTGTATTGGATGAACTTTTTGGAGCAGATGTCGCATTCAAAGCTTTTATCACCTAAAAACGATAAAGTGAAGATAGTTAAAACTGATAAGGGAACGTTCAAGTATTACGTAACGCCAAAATTCATACACTTCATACCCCAGTTCCCACATTATTAAAGGCTGTAGAGATTTTATATTTTGGCTACCCCCCCTATTTGGGGGGGGTAGCCAAAACATGAAATCTCTACAGCCTTTAATAACGCGGTATGAAGTGTATGCATTAAGGGGTTAATACATGGTACAAAGTAATTGTACATACCTGTATGAATTCTTTTATGATCACTTAAATGTGCCTTTGTTCTAAACCTCTTTCCACAGACCTGGCATTGAAATGGCTTTTCACCTGTATGAATTTTCCTATGTTCAATCATATTTGTTTTAAAATTGAAAAATTTTCCACAAACCTCGCACTGAAATTTAGTTTCTAGTGGTTTCCTATTTGGCTTCTTTTTTGATGTCTTTTCTTTTAGTTTTTCTTCCACAAGGCATTCTACTTTGACCATTTCCAAGGGTTCTGGATCTTGTACATCATTGTTTACATCATTATTGTGATTGTTTACCTCATTATTATCATTGTTTACTTCATAATCATCATCGTTTATATCATCATTGTCATCATTAGAATCATTTTCATTAAATTCGTTTGATTTTTCCCATATTTTTTCATCTATTTCTTTAACAGCATTTTTCTTCAATTCAACTATGCCTTTTAATTTTTGATCGTTTTCTGTTATCGTTTTTTGAAATTTGTAACTGTTAACAAGTAGTTTTTCGCATTTTTTACATATTTTGTTTGGTAAACTATCGCCTTCTTTTGCCTAAACGTTAAAAAAAATGTAAATAAATACAAGGAAAACGTAAACAAACGGCTTACCTGTATTGCCGCACAATTATTTAATATAAAATAATAATCAACGTTTAGTTTTTTATGTTTAACACTCAGTTGTTTTATAGAACTTATGTTTAAACATATTCGACAGATTTTTTCAAAATTTAGTTCCTCCATAAGGTTCTTAAGTTATGGATTTCTGAAAACGATAACTTGTGTAGGTTATGTTTACATACAAAGAGTCGTTCTGAATAGATTTTATGTAACATTTCTTTTTCGGGAATAACGGATTAAAAATTAAAATTAAAAATGATTAACATTTATTGATTATTTTTTAATTTAAATAAATAAATAAATAAATAATGTAAAATGTTTTTTCTTTTAGGGGCTTTTTAAACTATTGCGTACCGCTTTTTTAGTTTTTAGACCCTCCCTAGGACTCCTAGCTATTCCTAGGCTAGGAGGGGTATGTAACAATTAATTTAATATCTTCACATATGGTTGTAAAGTACTTAGTAAAGTTTTATTTTGCGTTACATAATAGTTAAACAGCCCCTTATATATTTTGATGTTGCTGCACGACGTGTCTGTTAAGGTGGCTGCGATATCTGAACGTTTTTGGACAAATTTTACAGCCATGTGGCTTGGATCCTGAATGCTTTAGTAAATGGTTTTTCAAATCGTAGTTTCTGGCGAATTTCTTTTTACATAATTCACACTCTATGTTTTTCTGTTTTTCGTGGAAAAATCTATAAAAAAAAGAATTATAAATTAATAAAAATAGAGATTGTATTGAAATATTAAAATTATAGTTTTTTTCTGTAGAAAATCAGAAGTATTTTTTTTATAAAAAACAAGTAAAAATGTAAAAATATAAAAATTTATAAAGCTAATTAAAAATCTTATAACTATGTTAAATATAACATTTAATTATTAATATTTTATTTATTTATTTTTTAATTATTAATTAAAAATTAATTTATTAATTAATAAGTTTTATATTCAATTATACATTTTTATATTGTCATTGCGTATTTTATTTATATATATTTTTTTATTGAATTGAAGTTATGTTACGTTGTTCAACAATGGTTGTTGATTTGATATATTAAACTGGAATTATTCGAACTGAGTTAAAAATGTTGCGTTCTGATTGATTGACCGTTATTTTAATCCAAGTTTAAAGTTAAACCATCGTTGGTGCAAGTGGCCCTAAATTAGGTAGGTCGTGATGTGCCGAAACGGTATCAAGTATTTACAAATAGAAGTTTTATATTTCGACTGGGAGCGTGGCGTCTCCTGTAATCCAGCTACTTGGAGGTCGGGTTCAGTGGATGGTTTGAGATCGGGAGTCCTGGTGCGAAGGATCCTATGTAGACCGGGTGTCCACACTAAGCTCGGCGTCAATATGGGCATCCTGGAGGAGTCCGGGATGGCCAGGTTGTACAATGAGAGGCGAACCGGGCCAGAGGGGAAACTCAGCAGCCAAAAGTCTCCGCGTTGTGCAGTAGTGGGATCGCGCCTGGGAGTGGGAACTTCGTATCAGCCCGATCAAAATAGCTAGACCTGGATCTTTTTTTTTATATTTTTTTGAATTTTAATTTTTAAATGGTTATAATTATTAGCAAAAATAACTAAAAAAGTGTAATTTAATGCCGTTTTTGCAATATTTCTTATTTTTCTTTCAGTTCTGGGTTATACGTATAGATGGCGTCGCTGTACACCTTTAGGTAAAAAGTTCGAAACGAGTCTCATATTATGTTTAAATGTACAAATAACTACTCAGCATTGAATTACCAACAATAAAATACGTATTTATTGATTTATTTAAAAATATATTGTAATTTACAGTTAAAAATCCAGAAGTTCAAATTTTGGCGAAGGCGCCAGTTAAATATCAGAATTCGTTAAAAGGTATAATATTCGTAATATTTTTACTTTCGCCACGATAAGTTTAGAACGGGTTTAAAAACTTTAAATTTGAATAGGCTGGGTTTTTGGTAAAAATAGGGGTGGGTCGAGGCTGGGGTAAGAGGCCAATCTTTGCGATAGCGTTTAAATATTCAATACCACCAATAAAAAGTTATTTTTTTTATCGTTTTTCGAAAAAGAAACTTTTGAAAAAAAAAATAAGTTATAAAAAAAAATTCGTTTTTTGAATAAAAAGTGCACACTTTGAAAAAAATGTTTTTTGGAAAAATTAATTTGGGAACGTTTAAGTATTACGTAACGCAAATTTTGATCATTTTGGACCCCCACCACCCCTGTAACGCTATTTTCCTATACCATTAACATGGGCGTAACACTCCAAAATGACCCCACCCCCCTAGGAGCGTTACGTAATACTTGAACGTTACCTTTTTTGTTGGTGGAACCTAGGACTACAGGGGAAAGTATTATTTTGTTGGCAGCAGTTTTTTTTTAACTTTTTTTGAAAATGTTTTTGGATTATTTTCTGAATTTGAAATTTTTTTCTTGTATTTCTTTTTATAAAATTTAAAAGTATAATATATGTAGGGTATTGCTTTTTTGATAGCACACGGGTGTACACGGTACGGTATATGGAATATATAGTTTGATTTGGCGACTAGGGCACAATATTTCAGCCCGATTGAGTAAAAAAATGTTTTAAGGAAAAAATCTTAAAAATCCAACTATAATCATAAAGTTATGGCCCATAACTTATGGCTTAGAAAGTATAGAATGTTGCAATGACAGCCCTGTTGCAGTAACATGCAAAATTTCAGCTCGATAGAATAAGATTCAATGCAAATCATTGTTTTAGACAGTCCCTTTGTTTAGTGACACTCTGTATTTACGAACAAACCTGTAATATTGTGCAACGTTTTGTTGTTATTCATGCACTTATTTGGGTTTTCCCTTCTCTCAGTATTCTTTTTTTTACGTGTGTAAATCCAGAAACAAGCTAGAGAATAAGTGATTACAAGTAATTAAATAAAAAAATTAAAGAGCCTGTTGTCCCGCCCTATTTCAAGAATATTAGGCGAAAAATTACACCAAAGAAAATCGGAATATCGTAAGTATATAACCTATAAATTAGTTTTCTTAAGTGGAACTGTTGTTAGATTCGTTCAAATTGCAAATTTTTTTATGCGCTGCTGCATTTCTTAGATACAATTTTATCTCCAATAAACACCACGGATTCTAGTTTTATAGACTTATCATCTTGATCACAGAGAAAGAATAAAATCTTTGATTTGAACTATCTATTTGTAAAGTCAGGCAATGTTTCCACAGCGAAATTCCCTATATTAGTTTACAGGGTGTCCCGTATCTGCGTTTTGCCCCTATACCGGGTGTTTTTGAAAGGTGGTTCGCCCCTATAACTTTTTTATTTCTAGAGGTAATATGAAATTTAGTCTATAAGACTATATTTTGAATTATAATATAATTATTAGGTGATATTATGACCTAACGTATTTTTTTTTTCACTTTCGTGCCGCCATCTTTGAGAAACACCCGGTATATCTATTTTTCTAATACAGTGATATTGGTACTGCACAGTTTCGGGTAGTACCAAGAGTTATCCTAGGGCCCTGTACACTGAGAAAACATGTTTTTACTCTTGGTACTGACAAGGGCCGCAGCCAGAAACTGTCAGTCTACCAAAATCACTCTGTACGATGATTGGAAAATAGATTGATGATGATTTTTATAATTCTGATTAAAATGAAGAAATTCCTGTCCTTTTTTTAGAGATTTAAATATGGATTTCGTTGAAAAATTTCATAGATTGCCGGGATCTCTGATTGGAGAAAAAAAGAAAAATTTATATGATCTACTAACCTCACATACCTTTCAAAATGAAGAAAATTTGAACACAATTTTTGAAAAAATTCAACCATCTTGCTATTTGGAGGGTATTTTAAAATTGGAAGCTCTAATATATTACAGACAAACTTCTGCGCTTCTAGAAGAGATGAAAAATGGTAACGAAGTATTTATAAGTAAAATACTAAAACAACATTGGTTTATTGAGGGCCTATTTCAAAATTATGCCAGCGAAAAAATAGTTGAGTTTTTGCCTTATCTATCTTTTTCTGTACGGATGAAACTATTGAAGAAATTATCTTCTACTTTACACGAAGACAAAATAAGCGATATTTTTGCCCTGCTGATGGACAGATATGGTATGTCTGTAGCAGTACATATTTTGCCTTTTTGTAACTATGAAACAATTCATAATTTTCTCATAAACAATGAAGTTATATTGCAAAATAATCATCTTAGACATATATACGACAAAAACCCAGACTTAATATTAATATCTTTAAGCAAAAATGTGGAAAAATTCGGCACAAAACATACAAATTGGAATTTGAAACTTTTAGAATACATCGTCCACAAAAATGTTGATCATTTTTTAACATTAAAAAAAAATTTTAAAATTGACATCAAGTTCGGTAGAAGAACCAGTAAGATGATTATTAATTCAAAAAGACAAGAAATCACGACGACAGATTTATATAAAAATGTTAACAATCAGGTTTTGGTAAGAAAACTTCAAGGAGACTTTAAAGAGATTTATCTAAAAATGTTTCCAAAAGATTTCACTCTTGCACATACTTGCGGAAATTATTTAAAATACTATCCCAAGAAGTATCAATTTTCTTTATATTTGGACACTTTTAACAAACAATTTAATAGAAAAATAGACTTTCATGAAGATTGGTTAAATGCAGATATTCTTGAAGATTATATACACGATCCTATAACAAGAGAAAAATGGGCAGAACAATTGTACAACCAAAATAGGTTTTCTAATCGGAAATGTATCCAGTTTTTTAGACCCAAAAAAGCATTAGACCTAGTCTCTTCTCTGGTAAACTACATTTCCTCTTCTTATGAAAGAGGAAAGCTTTTGGTTTATCTTCTTGAATCTTGCAAGTTTCACAAAGACCTTAAAATGCTTGAAGAAGTTTTGAAATACATTTGTAGACGGCATAGAAATGAAAGCGATTCACAAGTAAAAAGAAATATTATTTACGCCATTGACGACTTTTTTGATAGTAGAGAATTAAATGTTGTACACTGGAAATATATTTATATATTAATCCAAAATGAAAGGAAAAAACAGTCTTATATGGGCTGCTCGAATAGTTTGACTAAGAAGTATATTACTTTTTTACATACACATGGAAAATCTTTCGAAACAGAATTAAACCAATATTTAAAAGATGTCTTGGAACGAGATGGTTGGCTTGTAGAGCCAGAAGATTACAAAAATACCAAGTATGAAAATGAGATTCAAAAAATAATGATTTTTAAATTGTTGGAAGGTAAAGATAAGTTTAAACCGAAACACCTTGAAGTTTCACACATAGAAGTTAAAATAATTGAGTATATTTTACATTACAACGAAAAATGCCCTGAAGATATTATAAACATATTTGATTATCCTGAACTAATAGCACGTTTTAGAAATATTCCTTGCCATTTAGCCTGGAATTTGAAATTAAAATTTAAGGATATTGTTTATAAAAAAAATAAGAATGAAATGAACAAGAAACTATTTAATATGTATTGGACAAATATTCACAACTTCGGAAGGTCATTATTTAGATATGTTATAAAATTTGAACCCTTATCCATTCTTGAACATTTTGATGATTTTTTTATCAGCGCTGTAAGATTTAAAAACAAATTAGATATAAGCAAGTGGATAAAAAAATTACCGCAAAAAGAAATACGCCAAAAAATTATAGAACATTGCAAAAAAATGGTTTCTGATGATGGAATTATTGAAGATTTAAAAGAAGATGATGTTCATAATGCGATAAATTTGCTGTCTCACCTGATGGATTTTGAAGATTATGTAGGATTAATTCAAACTTACGCACGCAAAAAAAGTATAGTTGATTTGGAAGATGAACACGAAAAACATATCTATAATAAGCAATGTCAAATTATTAAATCTTTTAAAAATATAGATTTTCATAAAGATATAGATAAAAGCATACATATTTTGCAAACATTTTGTGTTGGTGATTATCTTGGATCTGCCTTAGTACCATTATATAGTTATAGTAATAGAATACCAGAAAATAAGTTGGATTCCTTGATAAACCCATTAAAAACTACATCAGTTTCAGCAAGAAAACACGCAGTATTTATTTCGACTAATACAAGAACTAAAAATAGTTTTATTAATATTCTAAAGTCTTTGAGTGAAAATGAAGAAAATGTTTCAATAAAAAAACATTTACTGTTATCTAGCGTTAAATATCTTTATAAAAATCCAGAGGAAAATAGTTTAAATATTGTAAAAGAGTATATTAAGTTTGTAGTACCAAATGATAAGGAAATCATTCAAAAACTTGTAGATTTTCAAGCGCCTCAAAAAATTAAACGTATTTATTGGGAAATTATTTGGAAGTTATTACAAAATAACATAAACATAAACAGTAAAAATATACCAGATTTGAAAAAGCACGCAGATATGTTACTATCAATTGCAGATAGGAAAATACTTGAGAGTTTGGATGAAAACTTAAGCCACAATATAATAGAAACAAATTTTTTGAAATACGATACATTTGGACATAAGGAGAAATCCGCTAAAAAAGACTCAATAAATAAATTTGTAATAAATTTTTTACTATCTCAGAAAAACAATGCAGCTTTTGAATTTGTTTTTGAGATAATACAAAAATATCTTGCAGAATCAAAACACAAAAAATTCGTATGCAATTTTCTTGATACATTTTTGGAATTGGCGAAAAATTACTCATTACAATTCGAATTCATAAATCTTTTCCAAAAACACTGGGACTTGTTATTTACAAATGAAGAAACATTTACAGAAAATGTTATTGTAAACTTGATAAAAATTCACGTTGAGAGTGTAGACTTGGAATCAATTGGAAAAAACTTGATACCATATTTGGAAAAAATTATAGAAAAATATGGAGGTGTGATAATAAAAGTATTAGAAAGTATTATGATTAAAGTAAACAACAATATATTTGCCGATGAGGAAGAAGAAATTAAGATGTTTCAACATCTGGCAGGCTTTGAGACTAGTAAAGAAGTTAGAATTTTGTTCTTGGAGTTAGTGCACCAAGAAAAGTTTAAGGTACATTATGACCGTGGCATTTACACAGATATAAAAGTGAAATTGTTGGCAAATGGTGACAAAATTACAAGACTTATGTATGATATTATATTGAGCAGTGATTATCAACTTGAGATTAAAGATGAAAGTGAGTCTGAAGATGAATGTAATGATAATCAGGTTGAAGAGTGGGGTATATTTTTATGTTAGATGTTTTTATATGCTTTTATTCACTTAAAAATAAATATAAATGTATGTTGAAGCTATTTATAAATTACGTAATATAATACTCATAAATAAGTTTTTTTTTGGGAAAAGGGGGGGCGGTTGGTAAATTTCGATGCACCCTTATAGAGGTGGAGGAAGAGGGTCATCTTATGTAAGGCTTTTTTATCATTTTTATATGTTTAATAAAAATAAAAATATTGATGCTAAAATCTAACAAAACCCTTATAATGGAATCTTAAAGAATAAATCTTGCAGAAAAGTCAGACAATAATGAAAAAATTAATAGAGATCCAAATAGACAGGGATGCAGATATTCAGAGCAAACACTGAACTAAACTGAACTAAATTATTTTAAATTTTTATATAAAAAATATGTTTTTTTTCTTTTTTTTGCATATTTTAAAATATATTAAGATTAAAAATGTAACTAAACATCCCAGGCTAAAGAACATCTGTTGCCTTTTGATGTTATAGTGAAATATTACCTACCCAATAAAAAATCACTTTTATTGTTATTATTATTATTATTATTATTATTATCCTTAGGTCTTATAGAATCGATTTCTCTAAAAAAGGTTTATTTAAAGTCGAACTAAATTTTCCATCTACCGCACCGCGTGCAGTATTTCTTACCTAACATGCTCTTTCAATGTACAAGACTGCCGGAACGACTTGTCACAGATATCACATTTGTAAGGCGTCTCCCCCGTATGGGTCCGGGTATGAACCGAAAGATTCGAACTTTGAGCGAACGACTTCCCACAAAACGAGCAGACGTAAGGTTTTTCACCAGAATGGGTCCTGCCGTGACTTTTTAGGTTTGTTTCTTGAGTGAATTTTTTGTGACAAATTTCACACTCGAACGTTCGGTCACCTAAAAACAATAAAATATATGATTTTGTCCTTACCTATTTTTAAAATAAACGCAGGAAGATTCTTAAATGGATGCATTAATTTTTAGAGAATATGAAAAAAGTTCCTATAAATGGACCGTGTTTTACAATAATATGTTAATCAATTTAACAACAGCGCTGTTTATTAATTTCTAGCCAGTGGCGTACTAATTTTAGAAGTTTTCTTTAAAAAAGTCTGATCCTAAACGACTGTGTATTTGTTTTAGTTTGGAAAAATTAAACTGATATGGTCCTATATGTGTTTTTTTAATGACCCTATTTCTGAATAAACCTGTATACAAATACGTTTAAATTACCACATTAAAATCCACCCTACTTGACTCAAAAGTTGATTTTTTTACCTGTGTGAATTCTTGAGTGTTGATTTAAATGACCAATCATCCTGAATCTTTTACCACAGACCTGACATTGGTACGGTTTTTCTCCTGTGTGAGTTCTCATATGGATATTTAGATTTCCCTTGTAGGTTTTTCCACAAACTTGACATACGCACGTTTTATCGTTCTTTTCTAAAATTTCACCGGGATAAAATTACATGCAACTATAAAGGTTGGTCCGTAAATGAGCCCTAAGGGAGCTGCGGCTCTTCGAAGATGGACATATTGAATGGGGGAACAAAAAAGCACCAATAAAATTTTAATGCTGCAGGGCGATTCTTTTTTTAAAACTAAGCAAAAAAGTATTCTTTACCAAAACACCTAAATTTAGTACTGAAGGAGTAATAACCTTTTAAAAAGTAACATTTTTAGTGGCACAAAATGTTAATTCGTCTTAATTGCATTTTTTTTAACGGTTGCTCCTACAGTGTTACACTTGACATTTTTTATGTATTTTTACTCAAGGAATCTATATTTTTAACCAAAAATCCAAAAAAATATACATACAAAAGTTTGGGGCAAAAATGTGTTATTTTGTACGTCTAGGCACGCCTCTGGCATAAACTTATTGCCCTTATTAATACTACTATACATGCAAACTTATTCTGAATAACCCTGTATAGTGTGTCAACTTAAAATTTGGAACCCGTAAATAACAAAACCCAATTACATTTGATACTTTTAGGGCTCACAATGTAGGCAGTGGGCACTTTTTC
The DNA here is from genome assembly GCA_958510825.1 of Brachypterus glaber. NCBI lineage: Eukaryota > Metazoa > Arthropoda > Insecta > Coleoptera > Kateretidae > Brachypterus > Brachypterus glaber. Next base: position 26,418,574 of record OY294053.1, read on the forward strand.
CACGCACGGTATATCTTTACGGCTTGTTTATTTTTCTTTTTACTTACTTTGGTTTGTATCTGCCGCAAATTCATCGAAATATATCGAGTCTTTCTCGTCTTCAAAATTTTTATCATCACTTTCGTCATAGTTTTCTTCATTTTCTGAATAAATTTCATTAATTTCTATTTTTGTTGCCAAATTTTCTGTTTTGTCTGTTTTTCTTACCATTTTGTTTGTTTCAAAAATTTCCTTTAGTTTAATATCATTTTCCCTTACAATATTTCGAAATTTGTAATAATTTATTAATATTTTTTCACATTTTTTGCACATTTTCTTCGGTAAACTATCGTTGATTTCAGCCTGAATGATACAGCATACACACAAATAAAACTTAGATTTAAACCAACAATACTGTTTTTTTCTTCTTGATATGGTTATTTTAACCATATGGTATAGTTAATCCAACATTTAGTTTGATTTAATATTACCGTATGCTTGATATAACCATATGGTATAGTTAATCCAACATTTAGTTTGATTTAATATTACCATATGCTTGATATAACCATATAGAACTACATTATGGTTAATTTAACTATGGTATAGTTAAATTAAACGATATATGATTAAATCGGGCATACGGTATTGTTAAATCAAATTTAATGTTGGATAATCAAAATTTGCGTTACATAATACTTGAACGTTTCCTAACTGGACAGAGCGCCCTGTATCTTTAGATAAAGCGAAAAATGCAAATCTCTATTGCTCTATTTTATGCTCTATTTTACAAAAAAAATGGACATGGTGTCCATACCTAATTTATAAATTATGAGTTTTAAATTACACTTCTAGGTGTGTAGGACATGCTTTACAAAAAAGATTTTTTTTTATTTGCCGAGAGAGACTTTTTAGTTGATTTTTCATTTTTTATGATCAGCTGTTTTTTTGGGATATAGCGCACAATGTTTTTTTTGTCCATAGTTGTTGTCAACGAAAAAATTAAAGTCTAAAAAAATCTTGTCGTGGATTTGTTCTCAGTTTATGAGGTTTTAAAAAAATTAGATTTAAAATATCTTTGTTTATTTTGTATAGGATTTTAAAATCAGATAAACTTTATCCTTAGATAAAATATCGCATACTTACAGAGAATCACAAACAAACCTCTCTAAATAAAAAGGTGGGCATCATTAAAAAAAAATTGACCTTATTTAGCAAAAACCCGTGCGCGTATACCTACGTGTATAGTCCTCGGTATAGTCAGTTTTGTACATTACATCACATTTATGTAAAAAAAGCATTTATTATGTCTTGAAAATTATTGCACCAGTTTGTAACCGTCTCCCTTATATGACAAATTATAAACATAACAAAAATAGGGTTGCCAGATAAACACACTCTGTAATATATAGTATTGTAAACAAATAAAAAAATGTAAACAAACAACTTACCTGCATCGAAGCGTAAGTATTTAACAAAAAATAATAATCAACTTTAAATGTTTTATTTTTTAGACTTAAGTCCTTATTAGGACTGCCATTAAGACAAATTCTACAAATACTATTAAAATCACAACCTTCCATTAGGGAAAAAAAATTAATGATCAAGAATTTTTTAGGTTATGTTTACTAACTAAAAGTGTTGTTCTAAATATTTTTAGAATTTTTATACTAGCAGAGTTATTTCATATTCACAGGCTCGCATAGCAAGCACAGTACATAAAAATGCGATGCCGTGATTGGCTTGATGTACCGGCATGTATCTTGTAAGCCGGGGAGTTTCGAGAGCGTTACGCCGCGTTACAGAGGGGGTGGGTGTCAGTAAAAATGTCAAGTAACATTTAAAAAATCATAAACTTATAAAATGTTTATTGGATTACGTTTTTAACAATGATCTAGGCCTAAGATACGGATTTGTTGCACCTACTCCTATGTCTCACTCAATTTCGTTTAAAATGTCACTTGTACACCTTGGCTTCTCACCCCCTCAATTATTTTTTATTCTGTAAGTACTGCACCGAGTACTTTTTAATATACTGAAAAGAAATTACCTTAAATAAAAAACAAAATACTTTTAATTCATCATATATTTAGCAGTAAACAAGTCAACAAATGAAAACAAACAACCTGAAAATAATTTTCTGCATTTTCCATTAGATTTTCCACTTTTTTCTGCTAATAGTAATTTGTCCTTAAAATTAAGCGCGTCTGATTTTGTAATATTTTCAGAAGATAAATCTAATTCCAAAGAAGGCCTAAAAATATTTAACTTTAATGCCGGCTGCCCCAGCTAAGGGCATATCCACTGTCTCGCATAAGAACGTAATACATAAGAATTGGATGCCGTGATTGGCTTGATGTGCCGCCATGTATCTAGTAATCACGGCATAGCATTCTTATGTTTTATGTTCTTATGAAAGCTTTTGAATAGGCCTTAACACAGATAGTTAAGGGGCCTTTCGAATTAAAAAAATTAAAGTATAATACCGGGTGACACAAGAAGTATTACGAATTATCTCCGTAACTATAAAAGATAACTTTTTGAAATTTACAGAGCTTGTATGAACTGTAAATACTCCCATTTTGACATGGTTATTATAAAAAAAATATCACTTCCGATCTAAGCGATATTTGCATTAAAGATGGCGCCACAGTAGCCATTTTTCATAAAAACGACATAGCGGTCCTATGGCTTCCATATTGGAATATTTCTGAAATTTGATATTTAAAATCTTTTAGTAAAAAACCCTAATGGGGTTGGCCCTTTTTGGGAAAAATGGTCATATTCTGTTGGGAGCTATATTGAATCCCAACGGAATATGGCCATTTTACCCGAAAAGGGCCAACGCTATTAGAGTATTTTTACGTATTTCTTGTAGAGTATACCTGGGTTTTTAATTGAGTGAAATCAAAAATAGCGTTTTATTTAAAAAATTATCAAAAAATGGCGTTAAAGTTAAGTAAAACTTACGTAAAAACAAAATGGACTATTTTTTCTAATAAGCTTTCATCGTTTTTTATGTGCATTGGATATTTTGATATTTCACATATCGATCTTAATAGGCAATCCTCCCCATTTAGTCCGAAACTAAAAAATGTGAATTAAAAGTTAAAATAAGTACTAAAATATTAATTTATTTGTATGTTTCTTATGTTAAGGGTGGTTCTTGAACCGAAGAAGTTCTTAGACTTTATTTATCAATGTTTTTTTATTGTTACAGGATAGCGACATATTTGGTGTAAAGGTAAGCTATTAATAATGGTGGTAACTTACCGTCAACCGGGGTTAAGTGAAATTCACTTTATTAATAACTGGGATAAAGTGACTCAAAGGCAGGGCAGGTAGATAATATAACACATGGTTGCCTATACGTGCAGTTGATACGGGAGGAGAAGTGAGGATTGGTCGGGATCTCTCGATGACGTATTCGAATGTCATTGTTATCGGATTTCCGATCTGAGAATGCGCTTTATTAAGTTAGTCTATTATAATAATAATTGTTAAACGTTATCGGACTATTTATGTTTCTTCTTCAAACGAAATAAGAATTTATTAAGCCAACAGCAACTTTTCTATGATGTTTTCGCATATTTTTTTCCGGTAGAATTAAAAAACATCCATCTCGTAGCAACCCGTTGTTAGGGTGTAATTTTATCAAAGGCACTGACTTGATTTTTACAATAAAATTTTACGTTTTAATTTCTCTTTTATAAAATATATTATTGTTTATTTTGTTGGATCGTGCAAAAAACGTAATAAGCATCACGGCCATTAAGTGCTCTACCGGTTTCTGATAGTATTGGAGATTTCGACTTTTCTTTCTCTCCAAAATAATTCTCAACCGGTAAAATGCACTTTTAATTCTTGTGCATTTAACTTTTTTGTTAAAATTTTTAACACAACTTATGTGCGTTTTTTTTTAAGACTCGTTTAATGCTTAACTAAATAAAGCTAAGCTTGGCAACGTTGAGTAAGGTAGTTAGATAAAATTGAATGACTATTAAGAGATGGAGAACCTAACCATCGCTAATTGGTGTGAAACAACATTTTACGAAGTAGGCAACCTTTGTTATATTATCTACATACCCTGAATCAAAGGTTCGTTCCCAAAAAAAATCGCTTGGTTTGGCAGTGGTCTGGCCGCGTGGTACTTATTACCTTTGAGTCTGCACGAAAAACTTTTGGCTAATGAAACTTTACCTCCTTGATTTAGTGCGTTCAATGGAAACAGAGATACTCATTAAAAGCCTTCTAAGGACCACTTGCACCAATGATGGTTTACCTTTAAACTTAGATTAAATTAATGGTCAACCAATCGGAACGCTGCATTTTTAACTTAAACTCGCTTTAGTCGAGATAATCCCAGATCAAAAGTTGGTGCAAGTGGCCCTAAACGCTATAATTAGTTTCGAATGAAAGATGCCGCTGGATTTATTCCTCATCAACGCTTTAGGATAATTATTTTTGAGTAATTTTATAAATGCGCGGGATTGTACTTTTTATAGGCTTTTCTAACCTCAAATGGTGGTGACAGATATTAGCCGTTCAGCAGTTTGCTAGCAAAACTTATCATTTGATGACTTTTGATTAGTTTTGCTGTTTCCATTGAACGCACTAAATGACTTAATCCTGTTTGACGGCATTTTTTTTTATCTTATCTCACTTAAAATTGGGGTTTTCGGTTCAATGTCAAAAAAGTTAGGCAAGAGTCTTAAAAAAATATCATACTTATATTAGGTAAAACTTTTATTTAAACTTACTTATCCAGAAATTCAGTGATCATTTTATAAAAGAATTCTCTGCTGAGATCAACATTTTTAATTTTTTCTCTCGCTTGGATAATTTTCGAGCTAGTTAGAGTTGTCAAATTATTTGGTAAATTGTAATTTACTTGGGCACACCAGCTCAAGTTTATCGATCGTTTTGGTAAAATTAGAGGTACCGAGACTCCATATGTAAACTGAAAGAAAAATATATACCAAATAATCGAATATTACAGATAAAGGTTATAATTTATATCCTATTTTTTTTGATAATATTAGTATTTTTGAATGGGACAAATTTCGCTTCCTTGAATGGGAAAACTATTTTATTGCAGATATTTTTTTGTTATGAAATAACATTATAGATTCATTTTGTTATTAGTTATAGTGATTATTTTCATGATTTGTTATCTTTAATATTATCCGTGCCTGAATTAGACTGCAGTGACTCATACCTAAAATGTATTGAGCTGCTCTCGTATAAGGGATTCCGCTCTGACGGAGTTACGCGAACCGCACCCGAACTGGTATGATCCTCACTTTTTAGCACATTTTCGCAAATGAGTCACTGCAGTATAATTCAGACGCGGATAAGCAATTTTGTATTTTTGTCCTTGAATGGAACAAGTTTTTTTTTTAATGCTTGTAGTTTTGATAAAAATAAAGATTATTTAGGTTATTCACATTTAATATATGGAAATATATGGAAATCATATTATAATAACTAAAAAAAGAATACATAAATCTTTAAAAATTTTTTAAGTTTACAAATTTTGTCGGTTTTTAAGTGGTACTGGTGGCAGTGTAGGCACTGAATTGCTTACGAGCTGCTAGATATAGCTTTTTGCTCCCCGCACTCGTCAAGTGGTTTGACACGGACTGAATAACTACCTGTAAAACTGTAGCTCTTGGAAACAACAAAGACCTTTTGATAATCCTATGTTTATTTTCGCCGAACAACACAGTCACTGAGCAGAAAAACACTAAACATTTAAAAAAACTCATTTTACTTTAATTAAAAACATTTACGTGTATTCATTCATAATAAAATTATTTAACAAAAAGTACACGGGGAACAAGAAATTAACATTGTAACCAATTCACTACACAAAAATAGCAACATTGTAGAGGCATTAAATCGCTTTACGTTTCTATCGTGTACTCTTCGCAGTGCACGACGCATCTGGGCCGTTCCAGCGTTTCGGGTGCTCCACTATTACACATTAAAACGGATTTTATTAATACTTATTGCACTAACAGATTGGTCCACGTATGCTACAATTAGACTAATATACCAGTTAAACAATCTGTTAAAACCTGAAATAAAATTTTAAAAAAATTAAGGAAGATGTTGGCAAAATTTGCCGTTTTGGGTGTTTCATCTGAAAATAATTAAAAAAAAACATCAAATAAAAAAAGTTTGATTCAGTTCTTTTTTAATCATACTCTGTATTTTTTTAGAAATTCTCATTTTAAAATTTTTACGCAGATTCTTTAAACCAAATAAATATGGCATTTACTCAAACATTGCTTTTGATAGAGGGTTATTTAGAAATAAGTTCAAGAAGGGGTGATTCTACATTAAAAAATATAAAAAAAAGTTCTTATAAAGGTTGGCCTAGAAATGAGCCCTAAGCGAGCTATGATTCTCCTAAGGTTACATCTTAAAAAGTAGTTTTTGTTTAATATCTCTGGAACCCTACGAACCACGAATTTTTGCACATGCCTTAGTATTGATAAAGGTTATCATTTTATGTAATTTTTATTTGGTAGTTTTAACCAGGGACGTGCAAAATGTCGTCGTCGATGTCACTTTTTTGCCCAAAACTTTTTTATTTGTAGACTTTTTGATATTTTCTCAATAAAATATTAATCTTTAATTAAAAATGCATAAAAAAGGTACTCTTTATGTAACACCGTAGGGCCAACTATTTTCGAGAAAATTGCAATTAAAGAGGTAATTTCACGTTCTGAGCATCAAAAATAGGAACTAAAAAATTCACCTATAAAAATTTCAATACTGCAGGGTGAATTTACATTGAAATATATAAAGAAAAGCTCATATACATCTAGGTTCGAAAATCAGTTTTAAGATTTGATTATAATGCTTGATATAAGAGAATATGGCGCTGTATTCAAAATACTTAAAGTATTTATTGGTTTGGTTTATACAGAATCATTGATATATTGCATAACTTATACAGTATAAGGTACAGAATATAAAATTTTGGCTTGGTTATGTTGACATGACAAAACAACCCAAATGCTTCAGTGTAAATCGGCGTTTGTAACGTATTTAGCGCCAAATTAAAAAAAAGTACAGCATATTTGGAAATACTTTAAAATTAATTCAATTTGCCACAAGAAGAACTATGAAAAAAAAGTAAATTTACATAAATGTATAGTATTGTTTTTAAAAATATGAGAACTTTTTCTAAACTTATAAACGAAGAGTTCCATACCACTAATGCAAATATATAAAATAAATATTAATTTTAACCATTATTAGTTGTTTTAATTTTATATTTAAAATTTAACGTTAAATAAATATAAAATAACTGTATTTTAATCTTAATTTTAATAATATGTCCAGTAGTAAGTTTACGTACGCATGATGTGTAATGTTTAGACAATAAAATTGGAAATTCCCACATGTAAAAGTCTGAATCAAACAAATTAGCTTCATATTTATTTTACACTAGGATATTAGTGGTCCACGCTACAATATGGAGGTTTTTTTCAGTTAGTAAAAATAAAAATATGTCCTTGGACATTCCAGCCTAAATAAAATAAACTTTAATTTTAAGTTAACAATGGGGTACATATGTTTTTATTTTAAGCTTTTATTGGGTGCCAAATAAATAGTTAAAAATTATCAGAATTTTTTAACTACGTTTATGTTAAATTTTACCGATTTGTGATTTTAATAATAATAATTGTAATAATTTATTTCTTTTTATGCATTTATTTTTATTCTTTTATAAAAAAGCGTAATAATAAATATGATACACTTAAGGCAAACATAAAAATAAACAATTTAATTTTTTTAATAACTAGTGGGGTTTAATGCACCCCATCGGTTAACAGTTAAATTAACAACACATATTTCCCAAGTAAAAATTCAGAAATTTCCCCTCCAAAAAAAAAAGGTTTACCCCTGACAGAAAATTTTGTTGATGAAAAAAGTGTCCTCTGATAAATTAAAAATTCCCAACTGAAAATTTTAAAGACTAAACCTCTGAAAAAATTCTTAAGTGTACTCCAATTTTCCCAACTCACGAATAATGCTTTACCCCTAACGAAATTTACTTACCAATTTCCCAACTGTACCCCTCAATTTACCCAACTATTCTACCAGTTTTTGAAATCTGCCATTAAATTTTCTCAGTTTTACCAATTGAACAATGGATTTTACCAACACGAGCGTGTTTGGGGGTGGCGCCCCCCTGCCCCCGCATGGGAGCATCCAGGGATTATTTTAATGTGCAGTGGGAAATTTAACTGTGCAGTATAAAACATAATAAATATTTAATAAAAATACTAAAAAAAATTATTTAAAATATAAAAAAAATTATGTGTTTAGATTGAAAAAAAAAATCCAAAAAAGGAAGATTTTTTTTAACCATTTGCAATTTTGGTGGATGCGCCGCATTCTTTCTTGATTTTTCCAGTGGGAAAAAAGCTTGAAATAAACCCTGGGAGCACCCCTGCACGAAGACGTGCCGAGGTTATAAAAAAAGGGTTATGCGTCACGTTATTAGATTTTTTTTTTAAGTTTTATCTCATTTTTAACTTGTGTCTTTACTCTTTCCCTTATAAAATAAATAAAAAAACTATTTCCTTAACCATATATGGTTATATGCTCATTTTAATATTTTTTCCTTATTTTTGTTAAAGATTAATTTGTTATTTAAATCTCTACCACTCCAATGAAATGAAAGTAAAATGCTATTTTGAATTTATTTTATTTCCTTTAAAATTATGTACAAAATTTACTTAACCAAATAAACTTAAAAACTAATTAATAATATCACGTTCTTACATTTTTTATAGGAAAGTACGTAAACATTTCTAGAAATCTTACAAACAAAAATTTGTATGCTACCCATCACATAATGATAACTTGATATCTCATCATTGATAAGGTAGGGTGTATTTATTTTTAAGTCCAACGTGTTTTATTTTTAGGACTTGAAAAAATAAGGTAGGTAATATAAAAAAAAATCAAAATATCGAAAAAATAAATAAATAAATTGGTCCAATATATCAAGAATTTTGTTTTTCACACCCTCTAATATATTCTATTCTTTTTCTAAAATTAGCCTGAAATACCAAAAGACTGACTCTAAAATTTTAGGGATGCGATGCAAAACCATTGCAAGGTTATAAGTTGCATATAAATTTTAACTAAAAACCATTGTAAGATTTCCAAAATTATTTATAATGTACTGTGCTTTTTGAAACGAAACCAAGCGACAAAGAAAGCAAAGGATGGACAATTGAAGCGGCATGCGAATGAAGGTGTTATGTAACATTTTTTAAAATTTTGAAATTTGGTTAATATTATCATAGAAGGGTCTCATACTTCCTTTATTCATTGAAATGTTGAAAAAAATTACGTAACACCTTTATCCATATGCCGCTTCAAATGTATTTGTCTTTGGTTTGAGATAATATGCCATAATATAGATATTATCTATTATGAAATGAACTCCAACAACCAAACGATTGTGTCTGAATGTATTGCATATATAGAATATATTCTATATTACTGTTTGTTTTCTTTTCAAGCATTTTTCACATAATTTTACAAGCACATGTATATAATAATTTAAAAACGAATATAAACATTTAAGTAATTGGTAGTTCAGTGGTATTTTAAGGGTCGTACAGTGTACTAATTTCTGCTAATGGTTACAGAAATTACACTGGACCAAAAAAAATAAGATTTTGAACTTGTACAGTTTACAGACTTAAATTAATATAAATAAACTCAGTAACAAGAATTAATAAATATTAATAATTAGAGAAAGAAGCCAAATAACATGGAAAGTAAGCTCCAAATTATTCTGAAACACAAGAAGAAGAAAATTCCTCGTACTGCTTGATGTAACAGGTATAATCTGAAAATAATACAAATATATTAAAAACATTGCGCACCCAGGATTTTTCTTAGAGGGGGGGGGGGGGGGGGGGGGGCGAGCCAGGGACCTCCAGGGACGATCACAGGATTTTTCTTAAAGGATCAAAAGTCACAAACAAGGGTGTAGCCAGATTTTTTTTGCAATATTGGTAAGCAAATTTAGCGCCACAATCAATTTTGATTAGAATTTTCAAGGTCACGCATTTTAAAATTTATAAATTAAAATTGTAATATCTTATTATTGAGAATCAAGTTTAGCACCGCAGGCGAAAATTTTTACAGTTTACGGTTTTTAGGACAAACAATTTCTAAGAATTCGAAAAGCAAATAATTTTATAATAATAATTTTTATAAAACTTTAATTAAGTAGGTGAAACCTCTTAAAACATAACTTATTATGCTAAGCGCCGCAGGCGAAAATTTTTAGAAATCTTAAGTTTTTGCATTTTCAAAACATCTTAAAAGTTGACATGTAAATAATTTTATAAAATCTATCTATTATTGCCACCTGTCAGCCCCCCTTGGGTTCGCCACTGGTTGTAAAGTTCTGAAGATATACTTGCCACTTTAAAGTATTAAGGTATTCCAATATTTTATTTTTAAAGTTATATAAAACATTGAAGTAGGTACCCAATTAAACATATTGGTCATTTGAGCTGGTTCGATTTTTTGGGTAACAGAAAAAAATGGCCCAATGCGAAACTAGGCTTAAACCATTCCTTATATGTCTAGCTTTTATTTTAGACTAAATTTAAAATAATCCATCGACGAAAAAAATATTTATTCAACTTTTTATTTTTACAGTGTATTCTTTTGGATCAACTTTATGAAATAATACTAAACTTTTGTTATAAAACTGTTTTTAACTAATTTGGGTCGCTGACTTCAAAAATATTTATACAATGTATAATACATACTTAAGCAAAATATGCAGATTATCATAGTTTGCCATGGTTTATATTTCTTGAACAAAAACTTTTACAGGAAAACTGAAATTATTTTTAAAATCAGATACCCAAAGTTAGTGAAAAACAGTAAAAATATCTAAAAAGTTTAATAAACTTGGTTCAAACACTACACTGAAAAAAATAAAAAGTTGAAAAATTTTTTTTTTCGTCGATGGATTATTTTAAGTCTGGTATGGAAATGAAAGCTAGACTTATAAGGAATAGTTTAAGACTAGCTTCGCGTTTGGCCATTTTTTTTGTTTTTGACCTAAAATATCGAACCGCCTTACTAAATTTAGTAAGGCGAGGAGTCAAAAGGGATAAACCATACTATTAAACATACCTGAAAAATTTAACTTTAGCCTGTGGAATGGTTTCTAAGGGATCCTGCAACAAATACTGTCTGATTCCTTTTAAATATACAAGGAAATATTCTTCCCAGTCCAATTTCTTCAAATCGCAAAAGAATATTTCTTGATCTTTCGGTGTCATCTGGTTTATCATATCCCTGACGTTCTGAGAACGAAAGACCCAGTTTCTCGTACAGAAGTAGGCGATGACGTTGGCAAATTTGTGGATTTTTCTGTAGACTTTCATCATCCTGTAAGTAAAAACAATATTTTCAGTTATATGCGAAAGACCTAGTAAGTACGCGAAAAAAATAAATACATTAAAATTAGAGTGCACAATTTAATTAATTGCTCATTTGTGGCAAAACTATCAAGTTTGTATAAAAGTTTCATAGGACTTAATTTGTAGATTATCAAATTCTCTACAAAAAAAAATATATATACCTACAAATATTTTTTATTTGGCTTAATTTGTTCGTAAAAAGTAAATAGATTTAAAAAAAAGTAAATAAATGAAAAAAATAATAAAATAAAATAACACAGTGGAAACTTTTTTCCCGAGCGCAAAAAATATATTTTTCTTATCAATTTATAGGCCCAGAATCCGAATTTGACCTTAAAAAAAATCCTAAATGTGTAACTTTTTGAAATTTAGTACGGGCAATTATGCTAATTTAAAAATAATTTATATAAAAAAAATATTGCGTATTTTTTATCGTTTCTTTTATAATGATTCTACATTATAAAAATGTTACTTCATTACATAAGGACCGTATTACATATTTCTAGTTCATTTTTGACCACCTAGTGAGGCTTTTTGACGTTTTTTAGCATAAGTAGGTGGTGCTCGTTTCCTTATGCACCTATCTCCTCACCACCACCCCTACTTAGATGTGTGACAGAATCCACTTTTTTTTTGAATATTTTTTTTCCTAGTATCCCTATTTATTTTACCTATAAATATAAAGTTTCTATAATCTAAGTTGGGTATTTTTTAACAAATCTTGAGTCGCCCAATCCAAATTGTTTTTAGAACAAAAGGGCTAAAATAATGATATTTTGACAATTTTATCTCATTTTTCTTAGTAACTTGAGGCAATAGAAAAAATCTGGGGACAGATTCGGACTCAGCGACCCAAAATTAGTTAAAAAACATATGACTACAATCAGGGCAAGAAACCGTGTTGCCTAGTGTAATTTAAAACCTAATATGTTTTAAAGATAATTTTTCTTTTTTCTCAAAACAAGCAGTACTTACATAGGTGTTTTTCCAATGCATACGAGAACCGTATCGACAAGGAAAGCAGGTAATGTGTGTAGTAAAAATGCACAAATGGTGTACCCAATGTACGATTTCTGCAACGTCAAAAAGTAGTACCATACTGCTTTTGCACAAGGCACCTTGATCCCCGATACTTCCGATTTATTCATGTACTCGCCCCACGTGATTGGTCGGTCGTTACTCGACTCGTAGTTGAATATTGGAATCTCGAAGGCTTCTTGATTTTTCTTTTTGTATTCGAAGGAGTTTGCCACACTCCATGCTGACGCGATCATAGCGTTTACTACCTAAAAAACAAGTCCCATGAAATATTTTGAAAATGAAAAGTATATTATACGAACATTGAAGGAATACGATTTCTAATAATAGTAGAGCAAACATTCTTACCATATCAACTGGTACAATATTGGCATTAACTTCATGGTTGCAGTGAAGGGTTCTCATCACTCCAGTGCCTGCACCTGCACATACTCCTGTGGGTCCATACATGTTGTTTATCCAGGCTGGAATAGGTTCCTTATATGTTGAGATAACTAAAAAATAAATAAAAATATAAATATATAATTTTGAAACACAGAAATGGAATATGGTACTAGTGAGTTGAAGAACGACGCGATCCAGTTTATTATTAGTTTAAACCCTATTTTCAAATATTACGTAAAAACGTAAACGTAAAAACGCAAGAAATGCAGTACGCTGATTGGTTCAATTTCAAGGTTGGTAAAAATTGAACCAATCAGCGTACTGCATTTTTTTGCGTTTTTACGTTTACGTTTTTTCGTCGTTTTTATAAAAATAAAGTCTTTAACAGGAACAATACAGGACTTGGTGAAATAAACCATAGAACAAATTACACAGGCACACAAATTAAAGGCCGGTTTTCCCAGACGAGACAAAAATTTCTATACGTTTTTGGGTTCGCTAAATCCGAATTTGGGGTTGGTTTGACTCGGTCAGGTCGCATTTCGTTGCTACCCTCAAAGAAGTGATGAAACAAATCTCATCACTTTTTTGAGGTTAGGAATAAAATGCGACCTGACCGAGTCAAACCAACCCCCGATTTGGGTTCAGCGACCCCAAAAACGTATAGAAATGTTTATCTGGTCTGGGAAAACAGACCCTTTTTTTGTGTGCCTGTGTTATTATTTAAGAAGTAAAAAACAAGATAAGGACGATAAGGAGAAGGATGCAAAAAAATATTGGAAGTGGATAAAGAATAAGAGGAAGAAGAAAGATGGGTAAAAGAAGAAAGAATGAGATGAAAGAAAAGTAGTTAAGAGAAAGAAGAACGCATTACTTACCAATGGATGGTCTAAAAATACCAATGGGCAATCCTGAGCCATCGGATTTAATAATATCCTCAGCAGCTCCTTTGGTGTAAGCGTATGTATTTGGATATTTATCCAAAAGTCTGCAACAAATAAAGAACTTAATATTGTATTTTATTTATTTAACACGTTCGCGACGACGTGCCACCGTTGGTACACTGTTTAATTCAGTTTCTATACGCCTTTAAATCCACTGCTTATCAGTTATACTTAAGATATTGGATTTAAGACTATACATACAAGGTGATCAGTAACTGCCATGCCAAAATTTAAGAGGTGATTATACATCCAAAATTATGAAAAAAAGTTTCTATAAAGGTTGGTCCGGAAATGAGCCCTAAGGGAGCTACGGTCCGTCGAAGATGACATATTGAATGGGGAACAAAAAAATGCATCAATAACATTTTAATGCTGCACGGTGATCCTTTGTTTAAAACTGAGCAAAAAAGTATTCTTCATCAAAACACCTTAATCTAATATTAAAGGAGTAATAGCCCTTTAAAAAGTAACGTTTTTGGTGGCACAAAATGTTACTTCCTCTTAATTGCATTTACTTTGGTAAGTTTTATATAAAATTGTATTGTCAGCCGAGTTAAGCAGGTGTACCAAATTTTAGCTTTCTAGGTTTATTCTAAGTAGTCGAAAAAGCCTTGGGCAGATTTGCCCTAAACAAACATCCAAACATTTTAAGTAAACATAAAAGCTTGTAAAAAGTATTAGATTATTTTAATAATCATTGCTAAAAAAGTTGTTCATGTTTAAAAATAATAAATTACCCAAAATTAATTGATGTCCATACTTTTTTAATAAGGAAATGCGGAAGAAACAATCACATAAAATATAATTATTGTTATTATACAATTCAAGGTTCCTACACTGTAAAAAGTATGAATATTCAGTTACAAATGGATAGGAAATCGGGTTATTATCCTATACAATTTGTTTTTAATTTTTGTTTAAAACACGCAACATTTTAAAGTACAATTTTTAATGTGGGATATACCTGTATAATTCAATAATTAAAATGAAGTGTACCTACTATCCGCCTATAGGTATACGTGTTATTGAATTTTTAGTCAATGAACTGCATACATATTTGCGATTTAAAAATCGAGGTTAAAGGACTACTTTCGCAAAATAAAAAATACTGGCCGACCTTTATGAATCACGTCGATTTTTGTTCAATATTTATATTGTTTTCGTTTTTTTGATACATTTTTGTAGGATTTTGATTTTTTTAAATCTTTACCCCTCCATAACTTTCTTATTTTTGGGGGCATTATTTTCAGTTTCAACAGGATTCGTGTCTTAACCAAGATTGACTTTTTCCTATAAATTTGAAGGTGACAAGATTTTTCTTTCTTGGGGTATCGCGCGGTCAATAATACGTGTTATACGAACGGACGGAATCACTGACGGACTGATACACGGGCGGACGGACGGGAGGACGGACTGACTGATAGACGGGCGGACGGACGGACATATATAAAAGTTGTTTAGAATTGTATCTAACGCACGTTATTGCATTCATTTTCGATTTGTTGAGTGAAAACACTTCAGGAAAAACAAAGGCGTGTGCGATAAATTAATTCAAAATATTAGAGATCCAATCTTAGTTAATTCTGCGTTGACCTGATCTTTTATTTACGTTATAATAAATTTGTTATTATAATTTTAGCTACATCTAGCCAAAATAGAAGTTCATATTCATAATACCTTCCGTTTAATTCATTATTGAACTATACAAAGTTGGTAGTCTATTGTATCAGTTGAACTGATGAACTTAAATACTAGAAATCATCGTATTGTGAAAATATAAACTATACCTAAGCACGTTACTTCATTTAGGTAAAACATTGAAAATTCAAATGTCAATTTTAAATAAATTGCGTCACTGTAAAGGGTATCTGATTCAGCAGCGCATTGCATCTTTGTGAACAGATTTTTTAATATAGAATTATAAAGAAACACCCCCCTCCAATAATTAAAAAAAATTGTAAATTGAATTTGTAATTTCTTCATAAAAAATTGGTAAAAAACCGATCTTATGAGCTTTGTTTTTGGTTATTACTTATTTTTCTAGGAAAAAAGTTGGTATTTCTTTTATTGAAAAGTTAGAATACTTTTGCTTTACGATCCCCAAGAAATTTCCTTCGTTACGCGTATAATGATAATCATACATTTATAAACCACTAAAAAGATTTACAATAGAAAAAAAAAATACAATTTTATGTAAGTTCAAAGGGCCAGATTAAGATTTGCATCTCATTCTTCCTCTGGCCCCAAAATAGAGATGACAATTTTGTAAAGGGATCATTAAACTAAAAATAATAAAAATATTTAAGGAACCTACATATCAATACATTATAAGAACATATGCTGCTAAAAAGAAAAATAAAGTTAGTTATTTTGTTTGCACAAAAGCATATTTTTTATTAGATATTTGGCTCTTAAGGGGGAACTATTTTTTATGTATAACGGTAAATTATTATATAACTGATAAATGTCAAATGTAAATGACTTCTTAAAAAACTCGCCGAGAAGGTGGATCCATTAAACCTCTATGGCGAGTACGGAGACTGTGGACGTCATCTCTAAACCTGATTTTGTTATACAAATAAGGTGGAGTTCTAGTACGGATTATTTTGTGATATAAGTAAAGTTTGTGCAATTTTAGTCTATAAAACATATTTAGCTAACCAGATTGTTACAGATTTGGTGTAATATGAAGGCCCCTACGTACTCCCTACATCAACCGCAGGCATGAATTTTGCATACTCTGAATCTTTCTTTTTTCAATGTTATTTAGGTATGTGTCATACACGGTATTACAATAATTGAAATTTGACAAAATAATCAATAAAAATAAAATAAAATAATCACATAAAACATATAAAGTTTTAAGTTTGTGGTAGGCCTTTTGTAAAATTTTAGAAATGTTTTGAGAGAATTGAAGTTTTGAATCTAATATTAGTCCTAAGTTTTTGACTTCTTCAACGACTAATAGCGAAGTAGCATTAACCTTAACATCAACTAAATTTTTAATCTGATTTATTTTTTAAGGATTTCCAAACAACATTACTGCGAACTTATTCGTATTTATATTAATTTAATAATTTATATGGCTCTAAGGGATTGGAGGGATCGGACATTAATAAATATAGCAAGTTTTAGCTTTTAAGCAAGATTCTCTGCAAGTAAACAGCTTGTAAAATAAGTGAAGTATGCCTGTGTCTTTCGATATTTTCAAAGCTATATCCTCTTGATTCAAGGCTAGCATTTCTTTGAATTAAAGTCAGTGTCCTTGAATCAAGAGCACGGGGATTTGAATGAAGATTTGCGCTCTTCATTTAAGGACATTGACTTTGGTTCAAAGAAATGCTAGCCATAAAACAAGAGAATATGGGTTTGAACATACCGAAAGACAAGTGACTTTGGTCCAAGGAATCCTTTTTTTCTCTGTAGTTAAGAATTTGTAAAATGAATGACACAATAATTTTGCAAACTTGTAAAAATGTTACTAGATTTACTTACGTAGGTGTGATGTTGTCCAACATTTTTTCAGGCATGGACTCGCCCAGCATGATCAACTTTTTACTGTCGATCGCCGGCGTGTAAACTTTTTCTTCGATGACTGTCTGAGTGCAGTTTGAGTAGGCAGTGGACGTGTGAATGAACGATTTTAGCTTTTTCATTTGTTTACTTAGAGCTATGATATCTTGAGGTCCTCTGACGTTTATGGCGATGGCGAGTTTCAACTTTTCGTCGAAACGAACGGTGGCTGCTACGTGAAAAATAACGTCTACCTGTAACAAATCAACAAGTTGCACATTTAAAAATGAAAAACTCGAACACACACAACGCATAGAATAATAGTTATTAATATAACAAGGGAGTAAACTGGTTGTTTTAGTCCCGCCGCATGAATGTTTCCCGAGCGACGCGTAGCGAGGAAAACATTCATGCTAGGGGGCCCCTAGTAGGGGCTAAAACACAGTTTACTCCAAAGGTATTTACACTAGTTTTTTGCACCACCGACAACTATATTTACATAAAATTTAAATTAAAACACGCATTCAAAACCAATTAAATCATTTTTGCAATTTCTTTTAAAATTAAATCAAGATACTAATTAATCGCGAAGTGACAGGTTTGCGTTTTCAATTGTTTTTTTTTCAATATGGCCTTGCCTGCAAGTTGTCTGTAAAATTAAAACGTTTTGATTTCATTATATTGAACAGTATTTGGCAACTATTTTACACTATTATAAAATTAATGCTAGGTAATGATCATAGCCCGGGGATTTGCGAGTTATCAATCTTCTTTTGTCATCTTTTTTAACTTTTATCATAGATTCACTGGCGTTGTGTTGTTGCAGGTGGGGACAGGCGGCTTGCGGTCGCTTCTAATCAGTTCTGAATTTATGCAACGCTCATGAACAAACGAAAAGCTCGCTAATACCCGGGGTGTGGTAATAATATTTTAAATTCGTTGTAAAATTGTAAATATGTTTTCATAAATTTTTACTATCACATATTTAAAAAAGCCAATTATAACAAATAGGTAACTTATTTGTAATGCGTAGTTAAAAACTGAAAAATATAGATAATACCCACTTTAAAAATAATAATTATAATGTTTATTTTATAATGGATCATTAAAAAATAATATATGATAGGTATGCCATTGACATTGAAGAAAATAAAAACTAATTAGTTCCCGTTTGGTTCCCGTTGAAGGTGTGAAACTGAAAAATTGCTTGCCCATATTAAATATACTCTTTAAAATAATTTTATTCTATTGATTCTAAAAGCGACACTTTTTGTTCATGTTTTACGGGCGAAAAGTTGAAAAGTTTTTTTCGACCGCAAACTAAAACTTGTTATTTTTAAGCTTTTTAAAAGAAGATGCTTTACCTTTATTGTAATATTTATAAAGAAATATGACCCTTTGGTCACTTTTGGTCTTGAGCTAACTGTTCTTTTTTTTAAGATACAGTTATTATAATCATTTCATAAATAAATAAATAAATTTCTTTTATACCATAACCTCAAAATATATGTTAATTAATCTGTATTCGCCAACTAAAATAAATTAAAAACACAAAATTTCGATTGTAAAATCAATTTCAATATTTATAATATTCATATAACGGTTTCAGAAGAATTATTATTTTCATAAAAGAGACATTTTAACAGAAATTAATCACCAAGCTATAGCTTTTTTAATTTGAAAATGAAACCGCACGCAAAAAAAACAATTCAATTGTTTTTTTAGCGATTTGATTGGATAGCCATTTGTCATGGATAACTAGATAAGTAATGAGGCAGTAAAAAGAAATATTCTTTGCAATTTAAAATTAAGCATATTTTAATAATTTAGTAACAATCGAATAAAAAATATTGTATAATACACGGGCAAAAAGTTAAATTTTGATTTCGTAGGTTTATTACCCTCGGGCCGACCCCACCGGCCGGCCCTCGGCTTCTAAAAACCTACTCAATCGAAAACCTTAACTTTTCGCCCTTGTATTATAAATAACTATTTAGTATATTTTGCATTCCCATTTTGAAAATTTTCAAAATTTCGGAAAGCCTTGTATTTGTGCAAAAATTTTCAGTTTTTTTTTGCGTATTTTTGCCTTTTGTGACGTTTTATGTCGATATAAATCAATTTCAAGCAAAAAAAAAATGTCGATCGGTCGATCGTTCTGCCCGGGAAATCTTGTAAGCACGATAACTTAAAAACGCTTTAAGCTAGAGACTTGAAATTTGGCATACAGGTATGTTACCAAAAGTTCTCGCTCGGGATTGTTTTTGGTGAACATTAGGGTGCGGAAAAGGTTGGAAGTACTAGAGTAGAACTAGACTAATATTGTAGACTTTTATTAACAAAAAAATTGTTATTTACGGTCCGCAGAAAAAGATTCCTTGAGCCAAGGACACTTGTCTTTTAATATGTTCAAAGCCATATTCTCTTCTTTTAAGGCTACCATTTCTTTGAACCAAAACCAATGTCCTTGAATGAAAAGCAATGGTTTTTTAATAATGACCCGCGCTCTTTGTTCAAGGACATTAACTTTGGTTCAAAGAAATTCTAGTCTTGATACAAGAGAATATGGCTTTGAACATATCGAGACACGTGTCCTTGGTCCAAGAAATCTTGTTTTTCTGTGTATATGAAATTTTATCTCATCATCTCCGCTCACCTGCTTCCTTTAACTAACCTTTAACTCACCTCGATAACCCTTAAGTATTTTCAATTTTTTTGGCTTTGGGGACATCTGGTCTCAATTCTTGAGGTGGCTTATTTGTTGTTTGTAAAATGCGAAGAGTATTTTTTGGTGTAAATCTACCAAAAAACCTTAAATGCTTCCGTACACAGTAAATTGGAAATTTCCTTAAAATGATTTTGTAATGATTTTATAATTAATTTTAAATAAATATATCTATAAATACAATTTTTATTATGTAAATTAACATGATATCAATAATTAAAATAACTATAAAAAAACCAACCCATGATTTTGGGTATTTTTATTGTCTGATAATATATTACTGATACATTTTATTAACTAGGAAGTTTCTTAGAAAAGTATAGGTGTTTGAACTTTTTAATAGAATAAAAACTAGAATAAATCTCCAAAAAGGGGTTTACCCTTAAATTATTTTTTTATAGCTTAAAATTACTACAAAATATGCGTGTTTTTTATACGATTTCATATTTATTTTCTTTTATAAGTTAGAGGTCCTGTACCAATATGCCTATCACTTCAAATCATTGTCGGACTGGGAAGCCCAAGGCTAGTGAGATTTCTAGCCTAGGGAGGCCCCC
>OY294053.1:26439399-26482586 GCA_958510825.1 Brachypterus glaber
TATCTATTTCAATTAATTTTATGTATAGTCGTACTAATCGTGCAGGTCGCTTGCAAACTCTTTACACTACGATATTCTCAGCTCCGCTGCGATCCACAAAATACGACCTCACACATAAAAAATCACTTATCTCTACAAATAACTATTTTTTGATTCGTAATATGATTAAAAGCAACTTTTATAGATAAGTTTGACCCGTCCCAAAACGTTATTTCAAATGCCTCCTGTACCACTAACTGTTTGGCACCCCTGGCCAAAGTCATTCATAAACATTTTCGAATAAAAGAAGCTCTTATGACTACCATCCATGCAGCAACTTTGAGTCAAAACGTATTAGATGGCAGTACCAAAAAAGACAGGCGACTTTCCCGATGTGCATTGCTCAATATTATACCATCTACCACTGGTAAGAAACTAAATACAGAGCGGTCCAAAGGTCATTTTTGAACGAGTTGAGATATCGACTTCAAATTTAGAACTCTTACATAAGACAACTTAAACTATCCTTTAGCGTATATTTTACTTTCAGCTCTTAAAATGTGGGCACGGGGGCATGGGTGGATATTTTGTTAAATGGAAAGGGAGGTCGTGTGATACATCATTTTAAAGCAAATAAAATTCATTGATATTAATGGCAGACTAACATCTCTACTCTAAATTTCTCTACTCCCTAACATCCCTACTCCATAACATCCCTACTCCACAACAACTCTACTCCGTAACATCTCTACTCCATAACATCTGTACTCCGTAACAACTCTACTCCACACTATAGACACTCGATTAGCCACTTGTCTTAACTCAAAAGAATATTTGTCATGCTAAGTCACTGTCAAAAATGAATTCAGTTTATTAATTACTTACATATTAGTGCATGTTAAGAGTACGCGGTCATTGTTGCTTTTAGAATAATTCATTTATGATTGTTCTAGATTTACATTTAAAGATAAACGTTTTCTAGGAAAAAAATAAAATAATCTAGAAGAAGAAGATTCTTTGTTCTTTGAACTGCTCATTTATTATTAAGTGGCTAATAAAGTGCATATAGTGTGGAGTAGAGTTGTTACGGAGTAGAGATGTTATGGAGTAGAGATGTTACGGAGTAGAGTTGTTGTGGAGTAGGGATGTTATGGAGTAGGGATGTTAGGGGGTAGAGAAATTTAGAGTAGAGATGTTAGTCTGCCATATTAATTAGGTATCATTTTATTAAATGATTTTGGGAATACCCACAGGCCTATCTCAACGTATTATATATATTTTTACATTTATAGTTTTGCTTTAATACGCTGCAGACTTTTTTTTAAGAATTTTTAGATCATGCTAAAAATTTAAAATTAGCTGTGCTTACCTGGAATTTATTCACTTTGCATTTAAATATATAATGTTTTCGGGGATAGCTATTTCTTCAAAAACATTGCCTACCTAATGGTAATCGTACAAAAATGTCTTTTTTTTTTGTTGAAAAACTATAAAACGATAAAAAAATGTGCCTAAATACAGTTGAAAAAAAAACACCAGGAAAAAATGAGCGACTATAAAGAAAACGATATCACCTAATTTTACTGTACAGAATTCTGTCTTTGGGACCCCTACAGCCTCGGCCCGGAAACTTTTTATCCATTGTATAGTTTGACGCACGGATCTGTGGCTACGGGAAATAAGTTTGGAATTTGTGTGCAAGTGGAAGGCCTGTTGTAGGCACGCACGCCTTATAACGCTTTTGACGGAAAGAAGAGAGCGCGAATGATTCCTCCCCCTTGCGTCGGAGACTTTCTTTCATAGGGAAAAACTATACCTCCCCTCTTATTGGGTGAGCCCGGGCGTTACAATAAATTAAAAACTTTTAAAAGTTATTATTTAGGAGCCGCAAGAGCAGTTTCAAAGGTGTTGCCAGATTTAAAATGCAAAATATCTGGTATGGCATTCAGAGTCCCGGTTGCAAACGTGTCGGTGGTAGATTTGACTTGTAGCCTTGCCAGAGGATGCGGCTATGAAGAAATTAAAAATGTGGTGAAAGAAGCTAGTGAAAAAGAGATGCAAGGTAAATCTCAATCTCGAAATTATAGCGCGTGACGTCATTTTTACGTTTTTCGCAATGATTTAGAGTGGGTTATTCGTGGATGTTTAAGGGCTGTCCATATATTACGTAACGAAATTGTACTAACATTCATACACTTCATATCCCGTTTCTCGCGTTATTAAAGGATGTATAGATTTCATATTTTGGCTCAGGCGCGTAGATAGGATTTTTTTCTGGGGGGTAGCATTTTTATTTTTTTTGGCGCCCACTTTGACGCCCCTACCAAAACAAAAAACAACCTTTCGAAAAAAAGCTTTGTACCTGAGCGTTTCTACCAAAACAAATAAAACCCTCAGAAAAAAAAAAGGTTTGTGCCTGAGCGTTTCTACAAAATTTGGCACCCCTACCACAAAATAAACAAAAAAACACCCTCCGAAAAAGACAAAGCTTTGTCCCTGAGCGTGTCTAACCCTGTCTTGACGACTGACTTCTTGTCTCTCGAGAGTCTTGATCTTCAAGATTCAAGACATTCTGTATGGTTGGTTTACCCTAGTATCACGCGTCGAAAATATTCCACGTTAGGTCAGATAAGTTTTTATTATTAAACATAATTTGTTTCCATAACTTGTGTGTGAAGAACTTACCTATGACTTAAGTGGTAAGTGTATTAAAGGTACAAAATGTTAATCAAGAACCGATAAGTTTCAATTTTTGATGACGTGACACTTGTCTTGTTTCGATTTTTTAAAATATACCCTTGTCTTAATTATTTCTCGAAATTGTGACAAGACCAGATAAGAAATTTCAATTTTTCGATACTTGTGAAACCCTAACAAAAATATTAAAAATAATGATCCCATTAGGAATCAGTGGTTTTTTACCACCGCTGTAAATGTCAGCTTATGATTTTATTATCTTCGTTGTTTTCCAGTGGCGGACTGTTCATGGGACTGGTCGGCGAAAAACCGCATGCTCATGCCCTCCCACGAACTTTTTTTTCGGTTTTGACTAGTTCTTTTTTCTATTTTTCATTTTTTTTTAATCGTCTTTCATCATTTGTCTTCTTCCTTTTCTTCTTCTTTGTTATGACCTTTTGGTCACTTATGGTCTTAAACTATACGTTCTTTTTGACCAGATACAAGCGTTATATAACTTTTAATTGTTTCAAATAAATATAATTTCTTCCATAACATAACCTTAAAAAATATGTGGACACCCTAATCCGGATTCATCCACTAAACTACATCACAAACATTAAATTTCAATTGTTAAATCAAGTCCAAAAATTATAACTAGACATCGGGAGTTAG
This sequence comes from Brachypterus glaber, assembly GCA_958510825.1. Taxonomy (NCBI): domain Eukaryota; kingdom Metazoa; phylum Arthropoda; class Insecta; order Coleoptera; family Kateretidae; genus Brachypterus; species Brachypterus glaber. The sequence goes on from OY294053.1 coordinate 26,442,730, forward strand.
CGAGCTGTTCATACGTTCATCAGCGTAGCATAAATTTAACACTGTTGAGAAGGGACCGAAGGCGGCTGTCAGACAGCTGTGCCCACTCTATAACACCGCGCCCGCCATTGTATTTATAAAGAAAGGTAAAAAACATGACAAAAGATGAGTCATAGCTCGCAAGTCCCCGGCCTGTGGTTATAACGGTTGTAGATTTAATAATATTTACTCAAAAAACACATTTTCACATAAATTAATCGTTGCTGAAGTTAAACGTTGTTCCCGGTTTACTAATTTCGCCTAGATCACTATTTCATCATTTGGCCGACCCACTATCAATTAATCAAAAATCAGTCCGCACCTGTTGTTTTGGTTTAATCACCTTTGTCCTTGATTAAGATATTTATATTAGTTTATTGTTTAAAAAGTCTTTCCCGGACCTCTGCCCTCCTTAGGAGAAACGCGGAAAAACCAGATAGCAAATACAGTCGATTTTTACATAAGGGGTCACAAAAATATCGACTTTATTGCTATCTGGATTTGCCGTGTTCCTCATAAGCTCATAATCACACGCATTTTACGTGTTCTTATAGGCCCATAAGAGGTCTGTACTTTTTGTTCTTTTGGCTTGACAACAGACCTGGCCTATCGCTTGACGTTTACCGTGCAAATGTCAATGTCGCTTTAAAGTTGAATTTTCTACAAAATTTTGTGTTTAGGTTATTTTTACCATGTTAAAATTGTGGCTTGGTTAATTGCAGTAAAAAAGAGAAGAGATGACTATAAAATATATCAAAATATCATTTGTTCTTAGAATTTTAAACATGGTGTAAACTGTAATGCCAATCCAAAACAAAAATCCCTAAATCAGTCATCAATTTTAATGTAAGTTTTTTTTTTAATTTTAGAGCAAAATAGAAAAAATTGTATAAAGCACTCGTTTCATAACACGTTTTTAGCGAACTAGTACTTTAGAAAACTCGCCGCAAGCGGCTCGTTTTCTAAACTTGTACTCGTGCGCTAAAAACGTATGTTATGAAACTAGTACTTTAATATACTTTACGATATTTGACTGATATTATTACAGTAATTAAGAATAGATAATCTTTACTATTAACAGCTACTCTTTCCAACTAAAGGTTGATATTTTTCCAATATTTTACCCAAGAAGATTAAAAAATTTTCAAATTTTTAAACGACGGAAAAGTCAATGGTCAAATAAATAATTTAAAAAAACACCCGACTGATTAACTAAAAAGTATAAAACAAGAATAATGAAAAATAAAATTATATAGTAACCGTCGCAGTCGGAGGCTTCTTCTGCCTTCATATTTAGTAAAATTTTAAAATAGTTATATTTTTATTATCAATTGATTTGGAAGCTGCAAAAAATATATTAAGTTTGGAAAAGGAACCACTAGCAGAGAATATATATTGAAGAAGAAGCGGCTGCATGAATATAACTTCAAGAGAATATGATTAATGTCAACTTCATACGTATTATTTGGAATATTTGAAACAAAAATAATGCAGTGCCCCTAGCACAAGCCAAAAGCTTATTTGGGGCTTTTTGGGGCTGTAATTAAATAAGTAAATAATAATAATTATTAATACAATTGTATATTTGAATTGAATTTGAAGATTTGTATCATTATTATTATATTTAGGATTGACCTCCGACTACGACGGTTACTATATAATTTTTCATTATCGTATCTAGATTCCGAGGAGCAATTCACATTGCATGTGGACGTAATGTGATAATATCACATCATATGGAATTTGAATCGCTGTTATCTTAGTTTGGAAAAATATTTGTTACTTATTTCTCTTTGGAACAGTTTTCTTTGTGTTAAGGCATCATTGGATACACTGACGAAGAATTGGTTTCCCAAGATTTCCTGGGATCTCCTTATTCCTGTATCTTCGATGCAGGAGCGGGATTGGCGCTAAACGACAATTTTGTTAAGTTGGTAGCGTGGTACGATAATGAGTATGGTTATTCCCACAGAGTTGTTGATTTACTGAAGCATTGTATGACCAATCCAGCCGTATCTTGCTGATAAATAAGTAATAATGATAATAATAGGAATAATAATTTAATTTTACAAATGATAATATATTTTTAATAAAGTAAAACATTTTAATTTTCTTTTTAAATAAAATGTGGATCTACGTTTCTCTATAGCGTCTACATACAGTGCGATTATAAAGTGCCGAACAGTTTGAAAAGAAAATACTCTTCGTTTGAAGCCACGCCTCTGTTAGAGTTGTGCGCGACAAGCCCATGTGATTGCTACGTACAACAGCTCGGTGGCCAGTAAAACGCACACAGCTTTCTTGCATTTTACTCATCGCTAATGCCAGTTTTGCATTAAAAAGTGTTCGGCACCTAAAAATTTGACGTTTTCCTTGTGTTCAATATAATTTACGTTTGTACAATATGTAGAATATGCTAATTTAGTGTGTGTATGAAGAATAAACCAAAAAAGTACCTTTTTCAATACCATACAAAATAACATTAAGTATAAACATTTATTAGCTTTAACGACCGTCAATCATTGTCATAGACAAAAAAAGTCACAATATTTTATATGTTAAAAGGTACGATTTTTTAACCAATGATGTAGCTTAAAAATCGCAGGAATTTTAAACTACTATCTTGCATAATTGGACGGCCTATAGCATAGCGTTGATTCAAGATTATTAATCTTCAATCCAGTTTAGTTTTTTTTTCGTGTGTGCATATTTTATCACAAAGCAAGAATATAATATTCCCGCACAGTATGCCAGAATTCAGTAATTCTGTCATTAAAATCTTTTAACAATGATGCTATTTTAAAGTAATCGTAGAAAAACGTGTTTTTATATTTTGTTTTGACGACTGCTAAAATATTTAAATTAAATTATGTAATGTTTATAAATGTATAATTATAAAATTAAAATTATTTACTTTATGTGATTTTTTTTTGGGCAAAATTTTAATTGTTATTCACTCAAGATCAAGGTTTTTTTTTTAAATTAAGGCTTTTTTTATTTTAAAATTTATTCATTTTTTTGTACATTTAACTGTTAAAAAAGTTTAAATATATTTCGGTTGACAAAGTAGAATTTAATACAATACAGAGTGTCAAAAAGTTCACACTTATGGCCTGTTTCATCAAGCAAGATAGTAATTTAAAAATCGCACAGTGAATATTTTCAAAACAGATTCCAATATTGGATGTGCGAATATACTGCGTAGTTTATGTTATAAAACATAACTATATTCTATACACAGACATATACTATTCAAACCTGTTGTAAAAATTTTTACTGTGCGATTTTTAATTTAATCTCTTGCTTGATGAAACAGACCATAGTCTTAATTTATTAGTTTATTGCCATACATGAACTACAGTATCTTCTTTGATTCAAGCAGCTTAATTTTTCACTTTATTTTAGTAAATGGTTCAGAATTCTCACATACCAAAAATATTTTTTTTATTAGTATCGTGTTGTTTTTTAAGATATGTTATATTTAAAACTAGGACATTTAAAGTCAAAACTGAAACAATAACATTTTTATAATTGCATCCACATTTTTTAACATTTAACCACTTTATAATCAAATGTTAAGCCTCAAAATATAAAACTGTCAAACTGACAATAAAAAATTCTTAGTATTATTTTTAGTAATTTTTTCATGTTGGCGTACCACTGCTGTCAGACCCTAGTGGGCCATATCAAAGCCAACTAGATGGTCCAGTAGCGCGGCTTGGAAGTGAAGGACGCCTTGCTGGTACTCGAAAAAATCCCTGTTTTTTCCGTTTTCGCACTTATTGAAAAATGTACCGAGAGAAAATAATGATATAAAAATGGTCACCAGCTCTTAGACTATTACCGTATAGTAATTAAACTTTTAGTATAAAATTATAAAAAATAAACTGGTCTTTGGTCTTTGACTTTTTAACTAATATTTTAATATTTTAACATATTTTTTTACCAAACTATTTATTGTTAGTTTTTTAGATTTTATTACCTACTAAGTTGGATTTACAAAAAATGTGCTAAAATATAAATGCTTGTATTTAATATTATTTATTTTGATGTATCTACTCTTATACAGGGTGTTCCAGAACTCGCGTAGAGAAATTTTAGAGGTGATTCTACATACAAAAATAAGTCCGGAAATGAGCCCTAAGGGAGCTACGGCCCTTCTAAGAGTGCCCCTAAAAAAAGAGTTTTTATTTAATATCTCCTTTACCCTATTAACCACAGTAACGAGTTTTTGCACATGCCTTAACATTGATAAAGGCTATAATTTTATGTATTTTTTATTTGACAATTTTAACCAGGGACGTGCAAAATGGGGGGGGGGGGCAATGTCACTTTTTCGCCCCATCTTTTTTATCTGTATTTTTATGACATTTTTTCAAAAAAATATGATTTTTTAGTTAACAATACATAAAAAAGGTACTCTTAGTATAACACCGTAGAACTAACCGTTTTCGTGAAAATTGGTATATTGGGGTTTTTGATGTTGCTGAAAGTGAATCTGATAATAAAAAACCATTTTACGCGCGGACTGAAAAATGGGGAAAGCTTTTTACTGGGCAGTGTATTTTTTTGATCGCATGGGCGCACTTAATTTATATACTATATTAAAAAGTGGTTATAACTGTTTTGTTTTGAAAGGATTTTTTTTAAACATTACGGTAAAATTCCTTCCTAACAACTGTTTTTTTTCTAGAAATTTCATATAGGTAGGTCATACAATCCGTTCTTAAATTACCCAGGTCTACAAAAAATATATATTCTCTGTCTTAAGGTTCTAACCCATCATTTCCTATGTTTTTTGATGCGCTGAAACCGATTTCACCATAAAAAAAGATTAATCGCCCAGTTTTTTCACAAATCGTATATAAAGTTTATAAATTTTAATAAATATGCTCGTTGAATCTTTTTTTACAGTGAAATCGGGTTCAGCGCATCAAAAAACATAGGAAATGATAGGTTAGACAGAGTAATAACAAGAAAAAATCCTATCCTATAAGTTTACAGTGGCGTACTGTAAACTGAAAAATATCTAATAATCTAAAATATTTTGTAGATTTATTTGGATATGGCCAATTAAATTATTTGGTTATGAGTAATAAATTTTATTTGAGTCAAATAAAAATTTAGTTCATGTAAATAAATATTTCAAAATCATTTATTAATGGAACAAAATATTTTATTTGACATAAATAAAATTTATTTGTCACATCCAAATATCCAACCAAATATTTTGTACACACAAATAAACGGTTTTATCAGTGTAGCTTTTGAACTGTGACGAGTTTAATAACAGGTCCCGTTATTAAAACGAAATGCTTGTATAACAAGTACCTACCAATTGATTGTAAAAAATGAAACTTGACATCTTAACCTCGATTCTTTGTAAAATTTGTAGGCCATTTCTTAAGCATATTCTGCTGAATTCTTTAAATAAAAGACAAACTCTGCTGGAATTCTTAGGGTACGTACCTACCTGAGTTTAAAATTTAAAATTATACGGCATTTTGCGACCTTCTAAATTTTAGAATCTAAAACTTGATTAAAAATTAAAAATAGTGTGGTTAAAAAAAATAAATAAAAAACTTTAAAGCAGGCCAGTCACTAGAGAGCATGTTGGGCAATATGCTTCTCAACATGATTGTCGACAAAACCCACTGTTAACCGCTGGGATGTTTTATCGAAGGACCTTTGGGATGTAAGGCAAAAGGGACTTATGTGTATTGTTCCAGGTGTCTTCTTGTACTTGGGCCCAAGATGATGTTTCCTCGGAGAAATGGCGTAAGCCCTATTTGCAACTCGTTCTACGCGAAATGTTATTTATTGGATGTATTTTCCATAGCGTGATTCATTACGAATAACTATTGTTATTTTTTTTCTTTGGAAGCAAAAGTGGCGTGAGTATCGCGCCCCTGACGAATTTGACGTATTGTCCGGACCCTGCTGTTTTACGAACTCTTTTAAACTACCGAAATATCGCTTGAAGCCAGCTAGTACGTCATGCGGACGAAACCTTATATTTGTCCCCATACGGGATGAAAACTAAACTATATACAGGATGAAAACTAAACACCCACCGAGCTCACACATCAAGAAACATGTTGGGCAACTTCAGTTGACAAAACGAGTGGGTTAATATGAAAGTGCTGTCAAAGCAAGAAAAAGTGGCAGTTGAAATAGGCTTGACAATAGCCACAGAAAATAAGAGAAATAAAAGAAGATTATGGGTAAAAGAATGGCTTTTCGGTCTCGCCCTAGGAGCCTGCAACATAGCAGCATGTTGACGAACCAACACACACATTTGGCAACTTGTTGACGACAACTCTGTTCGCCTAAACGGTTGCGTTTTTTCAACTGAAGTTGCCCAACATATTTCCTGTTGTGTGAGCTCGGTGTTTTTTTTTGACAAGCATGTTGCCCAACATGCTCGCTAGTGAGTGGCCTGCTTTAGCAAAAAGCCACGCTAAAAAGTATAAAAATATATTTTTTCATAAGGTGGTCACCACTAGAGCACTGGATAGACAGGTTTGTTAGGGTAGGTAGGTAGTTTACACACTACACAAAATCCGAGACAGAAAACGGCGGACGGAATTGCGTCATCAAGAGGATAATTTAAACGAAATAATTTTTAATTTCAATTTTTATTCTATTTGTCATGAAGTTTTCAGAATAACAGAAAATAATTTATGACAGTTTGCAATAATTTGCTCAATATTTTCGAATAAAAGTTGAACAGCATTTAAGAAGGGAAATTTAAAATGGTGTAATTTTATATTTGCCGTGTAATCAGTGGTAATTCAGTCGTTTGGACGCGTCAGGTGAATAAAAGCGTCTTTACCTAAAAATAATTCAGGGAGTTTGATTTATTTTTTAGTCTATAGGGCCGCAAATAAAAGACCATTTTGTGACCTTGAACTCGATTTGGAACTGTCATTTTTTGACGTATTTTTCACAAAACCCGGATTTTTAAAAATATCTCAAGATCGGTGCATTCTAGGACAAAAAAAACGTCCTATATGAAAGTAAAGAGGGACAAATTTCCAAAATTTTTTGTTGTATGTATTTTTTTTGTACGACTTATAACTAATTTACGGCACCGCCTTAAACGTTACACTATGTTTTTAGCGTTTTATTTTCCTTTTAGGAAAAACCAAAAATTTTCTTTATTAGTCAATAAGGCATGCCTGAGTGAAAATTAGAAAAAAAAAAAATTATCTGGCGGTTTCTTTTAAATTTTACCAATTAATTAATTAGTTATAAGTCATACAACTTATACTTATAACGTATTTCTAACTTAAAAATCTAACGTTAGATTAACGTTTGTAACTAACGTTTGATTCTAACGTTAAAAAGCGGGACATTTGCACATATTTTATAACATACAGTTTTCTAACGTTAAATTTCTACTAGGGTAATTTTATTTGTAAACACGCCTAAATTTCTAAATGTTCGTTTTTTCAGTGTGGTCCCGGAAAAAACATAATGGCGGGTGAAAGACCGTATTCTGGGTTTTCATTTTTAATGGCAAGAAAGTCAGTGCAACTGTACCATTATTTTATTGCTTATTAATTCGAATGCGTAAAAGTATAAAAGTTACCTTGAACTTGCCAGTGACACGGTAATTGTGACATTGCTGTGTGGGTATTACGCAGGTATGCATAGGGTTGCCAGGCAAACGTTGCCTATTTTTGAAAATTTCGAGGGGTGAAGCAAGATTTTCGACATAAAAATTCATGATTTTTGAGACTCATGAAAGATTTCAAGATTCAGTTTAAATATTCTGAAAAATCTTATTCAACAAACAGCTAAACTTTGAATGTCATGCCAAAAGGAAAAAATACAGATAATACATCAATTTAGTATGCACTTGAAAATTCATGATATTTGAGACTCATGAAAGATTTCAAGATTCAATTAATCTATTCTATAAAAATTTAAAATTTCTTACAAACGTTTTCTAAAATTTCTGAAAAATCTTCTTTAACAAACAGCTAAACTTTGAATGTCATGCCAAAAGGAAGAAAATTAAATACAGATAATACATCGATTTAGTATGCACTTGAAAGTAGAATTCGTATCCCCTGCACATTCCTGCATATTTTCAAAGTTTATTATTTTTTTACGAAACATTTGTATCCAAAAATTTTTTTCTATGATGTTTTTTGGCAATTTTGCAAAATTTAAAACTACAGTATTGTACTCTTCTAGCGCTTACACATGGAAAAAAGTTTCTTTAATCAAATAATTATATTATTAGGAAATTTATTCTCTTAAAAATATTGTTTTCGACTAAACCTAATTTTATTTAACGAAACCAATATTTTTTATATAAGAATTTATATTAGTTCAATAGTCAATATTCGAAGTTTATTCTTGGAGGAAAACTATTTGACTTATTCAAATAATACTCTTTAGCCACATATTTTTTTTTATAAATACTGATTTTATTATATTCAAAACATTAAAAATGCTTTATTATTTAAATAACAATTTTATTAAATTTTTAAAGGGCTGTAGCTGCCTTAGGGCTCATTTGCGGACCAACCTTTATAGGAACTCTTTTTGATATTTGAGGATGCAAAATCACCTCTTAAATTTTGACGCGCCAGTTATTGATCACCCTGTATATTATCTTCGTTAAATACAAATCACATATAGTATAAATTTAAGACAACGTTTCTCTGTGTGTAAAGAGTTTAATAACGTTGCTTATAAGTAGTACCCGGATATTTGGTATTGATTACACCGGCACACAAAAAAAAAATTGTCTGTACACCGGGCGCCACGGGCATGTTTTTCGACCCGCTGAATACGAATTTCAAGTCAGTTTAGGCCGTCCAGCCTTCAATTTCGAGTAAAAAATTTTTTTTCTTGCCAAAACATCGAATTTTCGCTATTTTTTGGGTTTTTTTGCAATTTACTCGAAATTGAAGGGTGGACGGCCTAAACTGACTTGAAATTCGTATTCAGCGGGTCGAAAAACATGCCCGTGGCGCCCGGTGTACAGACAATTTTTTTTTGTGTGCCGGTGTTATTGAGGGGCGCGCGGAAGTTTAATTTTTTGTGACCATTCTGACATGGGTTACACTTACTGAGTATAATGACACAAATTTGTAATTTATTATAAATAAGTTTTTCCCGAGCTGCAATTTAATCGTGAGGTACTTTATTGTTGAACGTGCGAAAAAAATATAGGTTTGTCTTAGAAATGTAATGTTTCAAAGCACTTATCATCAAAATAATGGCATACAAAAATGTTTTATTTTGATTTAGTAAGCCAGTTGTAACATTCCGTCGATGAAAATTGAAAATCCTAAGGGTTTTTAGAAAATTGGAAGTTGTAAAGTTGCCAAGCAAGCCCACAAAGCGAAAAAACTGTTTACCAAAGGCTTTAGAGGATATAAAATCCAAAATTTTAGTACAAGACAAAAATATTTTTAGCATAGATGAAACCAAAAATGTTTCTGGTTTAAAGATTGCGCATGTTATGTTATTCCGAATTTTCTACAATGTTCAATAGTAGACCTTGAAGTTGAGTTTTCTAAACCAAATCTAAATACTTATAAATGTATTAAGAAATCATACATTCTTTAATTATGCTTTATGTACTTCGGTAGACATAGAACATTCATTTTCAGATTATAAATATACTTTTGGTAAAAGAAGACGAAGCTTAATAGCCGAAAACATGTAGAAAATCTTGATGATATATTTTTATATTCAACAATAATATTAATTATGTTTTAAAAAATTTGTACATTTAGTTTTAGAACACTTACATGTAAATATTTTGTAAAATATACATAATATAGTTCTTTGTTGTTTTACCTTTGATATTTATATAGTTATAAATCTTTTGTAATACTAAAAGTATAGATAATTCCCCGTGTCATAATATTGATACACCTGTTTAACATAGTCGTCAAGTTACGCCATGAATAATAACTATCACGGGATGGTTAAGAAAGTGTGCCATTAATCGTTAAAAACTTTTTTTTTATAAGTAACATTTGCGCGACCCTCGTAATCAATACCAAATATCCGGGGTATGCTTATAAGATAGATCTCTAGATATTCTTTAATGATCTGATTTTATATTACCTTTTACCTATAAATATTATTGCCACATATTTTTTTTTAATACATTTCGAAGTAGGTAATTTTGCAACTTTAATTGTATTTGTTTAATCGAAATAACATGTTTCGTTTTGGTGAGAAACTTATAAATTGGGTCATTGTTGAATTTTGGTCAAAAACACTAAGAAAAATGCAACAATAAAAATGAAAGGTTAAACCTTCAATTAAGGTTTAAGCGTAATTTTAAATAGTAGGAAAATGCTATGTACGGTTGCAAAACTTGGACAGTAGGGGTGCCCCTTTAATTTTTATTCCAGGCCTTCCAATTTCTTTTTAATGAGGGTCCTGTTCTAGAAAATCATCGACGAAGCTTTCTAATAAGCGAATACAAGGGCTTAAACTTCCAAGTTTAATAAAAATAATTATACATAATAAGTTACCAGCCAGAGCCCAGGGGCTCAGCCCCTTGAGTAAGATTTCTTTGGATTTCCTTAAGAGATTACCTCCAAGATTTCCTCAAATTTATACACCTGAATTCCTCAGCGGTTTGGACTTTGGACCCCTCGTAACAGTTCTAATTAATTGTCCATAGAATCTGAAATCGTCTACAGAAATGCTGTATTGATTTTTTTTTCAAATATTCATGCAAATACAAAAATTAATTTCTAACAAAATATTCCAAAAATAGATTTAACTTTCCCGGCCCTCACCAATGGAAAGAAAAGTATAGGACAGACGCCTAATTTTGGATAGTTCCCTAATTCCGGATAGTAGTGTATAGTTCTCCGCATGAAAGAAAGTCTCCGACGGAAGGGGGAGGAATCATTCGCGCTCTCTTCTTTCCGTCAAAAGCGTTATAAGACGTGCGTGCTTACAACGGGCCTCCCACTTGCACACACATTCCAAATATATTTCCCGTAGCCACAGATCCGTGCGTCAAACTGTATCTAAGATACTATCTGCAGAGGTAAACAGAAACCTACTTTTATCGGTTTTTCTTTAATGAAAAACAAAAAATTAAAAATAAACTGAACTTTTTTAACCTCTTCGGAGTACCAAGTTTGGGCAAAAAAAATAAGTAATTTTAATATAGTTTTTCTTACCTAATAGGTATTTTAAAACTCTGATAAAGTCACATCGTTTTTAAAACAATATTTCAACAAATCTTTTGCCATATAAATTTGGCCAGATATAGCAAGAATGGTAAAAAATCGTAAATTGTTCATTTTGCCACCGTTGGCGAAATGGTATTGATTTAGTTCAAAGCGTCCAACGTTGCAACGTATTGCAACGCGAGGATTGTATTGTGGCAGCTACAACAATTTTTTTTGTGTTGACGTAGAAACTTTAGAAAATGAAAGAATTGGATAGGGGTAAGGGTAGAACGAGGAGCTGCCTCAAACCAATTTTGGACTGATAACTTGATGAAGTAATTTACCTCCAATTTTTTTTCCTACCACTTAAACCATTCCAACATGTTAGAGAAGCTTAATGTTTATTTTTTCCATACAAAAATACCACTATAAAATAATTATCATTTATTGCCCAGCAATGCTGTGTAATGGGCAATTAAATGCAGTAGCTATAATTAGCACTATCTTGGAAATCCCAGGTCAATCTTCAACAGAGTAAAGCAAGTTTGTTTTTGTATGATTTTCAACAAGTCATCAAGACTATACACTGATAAAACAGTTTATTTGTGTGAAAGAAATATCTGGTTGGATATGGCCAATTAAATTATTTGGTCATAGAAAAAACGGATTCCTTGAACCAAGGACACGTGTCTTTGTATATGTTCAAAGCCATATTCTCTTGTTTCAAGGCTGGCATTTTCTTGAACCAAAGTCAATGTCCTTGAATGAAGAGCACGGGTTTCGGAATAAAAATCCGCGCTCTTTATTCAAGGACATTGACTTTGGTTCAAGAAAATGCCAGCCTTGAAACAAGAGAATATGGCTTTGAACATATCCAAAGACACGTGTCCTTGGTTCAAGGAATCCGTTTTTTCTACGGTTGTGACAAATAAATTTTATTTCTGTCAAATAAACTATTTTGTTCCCATTAATAAATCATCAGGGTGGGACGAATAGTTAATACAAAAATATTGTGTTTTTTATTAATTATTCGTTTTTTAAAAGGGATCAATTAAAAAAAAATAAGTCTTTCTCCATAAGCGTCGACATGACATTCCGCTAGGTGAATAATAGTTTAAAGTATCTATTTACCTAAAAAACGAGTTTTTTTAAATACTAATTTTTGCATGCCGCCGAAAAATTATTGATGTATGCTTTTTGTATAAAATCATAGTCAGTTAAATTCACCAGATCTTCTTGAATTGATTGATATAAGAGTTCCCACTAATTATTTAAGACATAATAATTTATTTTTGGTTCAAAGTTATTCCACTAATTATTTGAGTAATTCTCCACTTAATAGAATTATGAATTTAGTGAATAACTATAATGTTGAATTATTAGGTGTCTCTTATAATGGTCTTAAATCATATTTATGGCGCGTACTTCCATAGAAAATAATATTAATTTAAGTATAAAGTTTATTAATTCTTTTTTTTTTTTTATATTAAGTATATTTTATATTTTGTTATATAATATAAATATTATTTCATATTTAACTTGTAATGGGGTTTCCCGTATAAATAAATAAATGGCTGCTTTGATCCGGGCTGTGGTAATGAATAAAATAGAGATTAAAATATCATAACTAATAATAAGTACTAATTTAGGAAAAATTATGACTATAACCGCAGAGAATGGCCTCGACATTACCTATAATAAAAATAATAAAAATTTGGCCATTATGACTTTAAAATCAAATTTAAATAATTCCTGCCCATTAAATTTTAACGATAGATGAAACACTTTTTAATTAGGGTTTGGTTCACACATGTATAAAAAATTCCGTAATTGTTTTGTGGTATTTTTAAGTAAAAATTATTAACACTTTATCAAGTTTTAGTCTAAGAGCTGGTGACCATTTTTATTTCATTATTTGCTCCCAGCTGTATTTTAAATATGTCTTAAAGTACATTTAAATTAAGCTATTTGCAAATCACCAGGTTCTGGATCGGGTTCCTTTGGATGCTAGAAGCCTCGAAAATGTGGTGAAATGGGGTCCCCGAAAATTATATTTTTAACTTACCGAGTCAAACAAATTACATCAATTACATTTAGATTAGTCTATATTCACAGTTTCACAGTTTTACACAATTATTTAAGGACTAATAAGTCTGAATAATTTTAGTTTAATCAAAATGTCATTTTATAAATTCTTATTTCTTTAAAAAATTAAGTATCACGTAATGCAAAGTCACTTAATCTGAATGTATTAAATGAAATGTATATGACTGGGCAAGTTAAAAATAGACTTTTTTGGTAGCTCATTGTCATAGGTTTTGGAGCTCTTAGCACCCAAAGGAAGTCACGCAATTTGAAAATAGCTTAATTTGAATGTACTTTAAGACATATATAAAATACAGCCGGGAGAAAATAATGAAATAAAAATGGTCACCAGCTCTCCGACCATTGTGATCGGATCAAGATATTCATTTACCGGGGGCTTGCAAAAGTCAGAATTTAAAAAATATATATTTATCCAGTACACACAGATAATGAGACAATTACCAGCTTTATTTTAAATAGATAAACTCAATAATAACCCCTGCGTGGCTTTTACTTTATTGAGTGGATAATTATTTATTTTACCCACTCAACTGTCACTTGTCAAATTATTTTCTTGTAAATGTCATTAAAATTTTTAATAAAAATATGAATTTCTAAGCTATTTATTGGATAAAACCTTGTATGGCACTCATGGGTAAACCGATATTGCCCTCTCGAAAATTAACCTGCTCGGCTGACGCCTCGTTAATTTTCTCATGGGCAATATCTTACTTTACCCGCTAGTACCATAAATAACTATTACAGTAAATAGAAACCTTGATAGAAATTATATTGCTGTTATTACGTAGCAAGTCTCTTTAAATATGGAAAATAAAAAAACATTTATATTTCGAAAAAGTAGGTGTTTTCTGAAAATCGTTATTTGCGCTCCTAGTAGAGGTAAGTGAATTTTTCTGTGTGAGTTCGTATTTTGTGGACCGAAACGGAGCTGAGGTCTATAAACACGACCGAAGACAAGAAAAAAATTACCTACGAGTAGCGCATTACGTTTTTCTCACTACCAACTTGGTGGTACCAAGGAGTTAAAATCTTATTTTATTAATAATATTTTTGACGTTTATATGTGTGACAATTCAAGAAATAATTTTTTTTATGAAATCACTTTATAAAATTAGAAATAAAAACTATCGACCATGTATACATTCTCGGGAGATACATTCGTTCTAATGCTGCTTTTGGGAGATGGCATCTAAATTTAATGTTTAATGTTTATGAAGTAAAGAGCAGAAGTTTATAAAACTTGTGATGCTCAAAATGACTAGTAAAAGCATACAAAAATAAGAAAATAAGTAATAACACAAATAAACTTAGATTAGGTAAGTTCATCAAGTCTCAACGAACTAATAACTCTTCTCTCTAGAATAGGCATTTTATTTGTAAAAACTGAAAAAAATGTAGCCAACATATACATTTGTCTGTCTTACTCGCACAGAGACAACAATAACAGTTACTGGTAATTGTTATTGTTCAGGCCTGAATATACCTACTATTTGTTTACAAACAAACCGAGATGTTGGCGATACTTTATATTAACGGTATGCGTATTCTAGATAGAAGAGTTGTTAGTTCGTCAAGGTCAGTTTTTGTGTATCCCAAACGAATAAAGGCCTATCCAGAAGCTTGCATAAGAACATAAAACATAAGAATGCGATGCCGTGATTGGCTTACAAGATACTTGGCGGCACATCAAGCCAATCACGGCATCGCATTGTTATGTTTTATGTTCTTATGCGAGCCTGTGAATAGGTACTGTCAACACTGGGACTGCCCACGTATTAATATACAGCTCAATGGGTAATTTTGTGCGATTAAATATCTAAAATATTAAAAGTTGTTTTAAAAACAAACCTTTTCCGCCTTAACCTAATACAGCTGTGAACAGTCGTCCGTCGGTTACAAATTTTCAAAATTCATAATTTTAGTGATTTAATTATTAGATAATAATATACTCTTTCCATAAAAAAAATCTATACATCCTCTGCTTAAATTAGATTAAAATGAAATTAAAATTTTATTTAATTTAATGTCATGGTCAACTTATTAATTTTAAAATGATGCATTTTTATGCATTTTGGTTAGTATATATTTTAGTTTCATAAGACGGGCTTTGTCTAGCGTGAAAACATTGTAAAAATTTATTGTATTTTTATGAATTTTATGTAATTTTTATGAAATATAGAAATGAAATGAGAAATACTAACTAAAATGCATAATTTGGAAATTAAGGAGTGGACCATGACCATTTTGGTTTTATATTTTTAACATAATTGTTATAAAACGTTGCATTTTTATGGTAAATTCAGTTAAACTATAAATGTTTAATTTGACAACTTCATTTAAATAAATATAACCTAATTTAAATAGTTGGATTTAAACAGCACGAAATTAGTAAAAATGACGTTAATAATTCTGACAATTTTTGTGGAGCCTTCTGTATGACTAAAGCGACAGTTTTGTTACTAAGTAGCAGGAACTTTACTTTTAAAACTGACATGGGTATTTCATAAAATATTTCAATACTTTTTGGAGTGAAGTAAAGCATTTCGTCGTCGCAGTATTGTACTATATCCATTTTTATTTTATGCCAAAAATGTCCGTAAACTCATTTTGTATACGGACGATTTTGGGATAAAGGGAACGTTCAAGTATTACGTAACGCTCCTTAGGGGGAGGGGGCAAAATGATCAAAATTTTCGTTACGTAATACTTGAATGTTCCCAAAATCAAAATGGATATAGAACAAGATAATACTACGGCGACGATTTGGAAACGCTGTATCAATATGTACAAAAATATTTAATTTCAATTTTAATTATAATAAATTATTAAAACTTAATCATTATGTTTTCGCATAATATCGTCTATCCAGCTCTTGTAATATGAAACTTTAACGTAAACTCCAGGCTTGTTGGCGTATCCACATCTATGGCCCCATGATGTAATTCCAAACAGCGTAAAATAACCTGTTAAAAAAATACCAATTAGAAATGGGGTAGTTTAGCATGATAAATTAGAAATGGGGTAGATAAAGTTGAATAATGTTGTAGGGAACAAGCTAAAACGGGCATCTTTTCTAGACGGATGGCAATATTTTTAAATATATATCTTGGAAACTAATAATTCCTATTACACAACTGATAGGGATGTTTTTGTATGAAATTCAAAATGGTTTTTAACTGTCGCAAGAGTTGTCCTGCGAGATATCGTCAAAAAAATTCCTCCTTTGAACCCAAAGTTGTTTGTTTATTATGTTTATGTTTATTAGTTTATAGTAGTTTTGGAACCTGTCTAAAAGGTAATTTAAAATACAAAACACTGTTTGGAATAAATAATTAATTAATTAATTAAATTAATAATTTATTCAAATATTTCACGTGACGTAAACTACTAAAGACCTGATTTTTTTGGTGAAATAATATTTTAAATCAGAAATTCTTATCATTTCCTTGTTTTTTGTCATAGTCCAGTCAAATGACCTGTTCAAATTGAAAAAAATGCGCACGGGTTGATATTTTAAAGGGTAGTAGTGGATGGCAACGAACACTCCTGTTAGTTTTTCACTTGAATTTTAGTGGTGAGTGCGGTTATCCCGGTAAATATGCATCTTACGATAAAAATGCATATTACCATTTTTTTTAAGGAGCTAATCTCCAACAATTTGTGTTTTGATATTTTTTTTATTTAATTAATAATATAACTCGACTGTTATGAATATAATAAAAAAATTATCCAAACAATAATTGTTGGAAATCAGCTCCGTAAAAAAATTGGTAATATGTATTTTTATTGTAAGATGCATATTTACCGAGATAACCGCATACACCCCTAAAATTCAAGATGGCATACACCCCTTACGCAAATCACCCGGTGAAAAACTAACTAAAAATATTAGCCGGGGTGCACTTCTTGCAATTTGCAACCTATCATTTGACTGCACTATCACTGCGTGTCTGTCTGTCCATGTTGATATTACGATGATGATCAATAAACGGAAAAATATATATCTAAGAGCGCTATAAGACATATACCAAGCAAATTATAATCGCTTATTATATAAATATAAGGATTTCTGTTACAATTATTGCATTCAGTGTAAAAAAATATATGAAATACTTAAATTCTTTAGTAAATAATAAAATATAACAAATAGTATGATATTTATAGCTTAAAAAGATTTAATGGAGATTTCTCCCGTTAAACTAGACAGGGACAAAAGTTCTACCCAAAAAGGATAGAAGACATACATACACTCCCACTTCCACCCAACCAAACAAATTCTGTATTTGTTCTTTGTTGAACAAATACAATATTTACTTGGCCGGGCGAAAAGTGTAACTATATTATTTTTATTAAAGAAATTACTGGCGCCATCTAAATTTTAGTAGAATTATCTTATTCTACAGATAAACATTAGCTATGTTCGTTCGTGCCGCTCAGTGCTACACTTTTCGGCCTACCAAATAAATACTGTATTTGTTGTATGAAAAACAAATACAGTATTTATTTGGTTGGCTGGAAAGTGTAGCACAAATGAGATAGAGATAGGGTAGACGTCTTTTGTTTCATAATTCTATTTGTAGAGAGCTCCATTAAAGTTCTGTGCTAATAATTTTTATAATATAATTAAATTTCTGTGAATTTTCAATAGTGCCTGTAATAAATATAATCGTGTCTGTAATAAATATAATCGTTTTCAATTTATTTGTAACATTATTAGTTTTCGTGTCCCTTATAATATAGCTTAAATCACTACAAATTGCCACTGTTACCAAATATCTTAAAATTTATAGTGCAGAGCCCACTAATTTCTTTCCGTGTAAAGTCTTACCATTTTTAAGACAAGCCAAAGGTCCTCCACTATCCCCATCACAGGCATCAATTCCCTCGTCCAAAGATCCAGCACAAAACATGCCCTCAGTCAGCGCCGAACCATAAACGTGGGGCATTTTGCATACCTCGTCGGACTGTATCGGAACCCAGCCAGCTCTCATATCATGCGAATATTCTGTCGTCAAAAATAACAGGTTACAACAAAAAAAACTTTTTGGTAAAAACTGTATAAAATATAGCCGTTTGTAATTGGTCAAACGTCAGAAAAACAATAATAATCCAAAATGATCAAAATTTGCGAGACGTAATACTTGAACGTTCCCTTTTCTAAAAAAAATCGTAAATTTTTTTGCCTCAAAAATCAGAACAACCCCTTAAAATTTTTACTTACCGGAAGATCCAGATTGTACCGATCCAAAACCGCTGATGGTGCAGTTCGTTTCGGTTTCGTACTCTGTATCCTCATCAGGCAGACACAAGGGTTGTATATCTTGATTTAATTTAAATCCTCTTTTAAGTTTGACAACTGCAATGTCGTTATTCATTTTGTGGCCTATTCGAAATTTATCGTGGATGAAATATTCCTCGATAAAGTCGGTTTGTTCGGTACCTTCTTTTTCATCGACGTTATAATCTCCCGCCACTACCAGATAAGCGCCTAAAATTAAAATTGCTCCATGGAAATCAAAAATCAAACAAAAAAATACATATTAGTTTATTTACAAAATCTAGATAAAGTCCAAACCATTTTGAAGTTGCACCGGCGAGTCACGAAAAATATACCTTAAATCTTTAAAAACCCTAAAAATCGGTCAAAAGAAATACTGGACGTGGACATAGCTTCGTAGACGTCTGACTTCCAAATAGCCTCTTCTGTGTGAACTCGCTATTTTCACGTCCAACGTCACATGAGCTAATTATTTGGTTTGTTTTGTTTTTTTCGTTTGTTTGGTTTTTTTGATGCTAATAGCCCCCCTATTTAAATATAATTCTGACTAAAAATATACCTTAAAAGTTTGAAAACCCTAAAAATCTACAAAAAAAAAAAATACTGGACGTGGAAATAGCTGCGTGCACGTCGGACGTCCAAATAGCAGCTTCCAAAAAATAATTATTATAATTTATTACCTTTTGCGTAACCAACTAAGCAGTGAGCCGCTGTCAAAACAAATTTTGATGATATAACTACTGCTCCACACCAGTGTGCTGGTTTGCCTTTCGTCTTTACCTTTAAAGCTGCCTAAAATTAAAAATGAAGAATTGAACCTCTTAAAATAGATCTGGGTCTGTATCAGTAATACAAAGAATTTCAATCGACCAACTCTGAGATTTTGTTTTCCAAACGACTCACCTGCCAAGGATAATCTCCAGGTTTTGCTTTGGTACCTTTTACCACTCTGAAATGAACGTCATCATTTAATGAAAATATATTATCCTTCCTATTTCCGCAGGATTCTGGATAAATTGGTGAAGATACTGGATTTTCTGTTGGAGGGACGTTATTTGAATTGTGTCTTTCGTCCATATCTATATCGCCTAAAATAAAAACCATAAAATATGCACTGAGAATCGGTTGTTTTAATTAATACTTACAGGTGAATTACATAGGCGACCCGCAACAAAGTTGAGTATTAGATACAACAGCATTATTTCAAACAACAACTTTGTAACGCACATGTAAGTATTAATTACAAAAGTAGTTTATTCTGTTTTTATTATTTGCTATGTTTGTCCTATTTGCTATAGACGCTATCATAGTAACATAAACTCTTTGTAGAAATAGTTGTCTTAATCTAAATATGTTTTAAGTAATTATTGTTCTAAATAGATTACTAGATTACAGATATGTAATTATATGCGATGCTTGTGAATCAAAAATCACAAATTGTGATAGACGTGAAAATAAACTTACTGCATATTATTCCAACGTCTTCACCATGATCACAGTTGTGTTCACCCCAATTCCAATGGGAGCAATTTTCTAGAGATGTCTCATTTCCAAAACAAGAAACTTGATCTAACCATATGGGACCATCCCCTAAAAAATTAATATTAATAAGGAATTATTTTTAGGATAAAAAAATTAAATAGTGTAGCACGAACGTTATGAACATTTTAACAAAAATATAAGTTTTCAGAGAAAAAATTAAGAAAGTTTGTTGTTATAAATGTTATACAATCAATCATCGGCTTGAGAAAATTGAGTTTACTTTAAGTAAAGATCTCAATATTGACATGTGTGGCCCCTATGAACGGACAGGGTGGCTATTCTCATTTCGGTGAGTTTCATTTACGCATGAGAGCCAACTTCATAGTAGTTCTTCAGATGAATTGATTGGTCTAGACCGTGTAGCTCCGCCCCTATTCATCGAAATATCAGGCAAAAAAAATCCGCTCGAAACCAGAATGATACCCAGTAATGCTGCCTTCCTAAGCTGAAAGGTCCTATCTGTATATGTTAAACCTATGTTGATAGGACCTTCAGCTGAGCACTGCAGAATGGATAAAAATTAGTTTTTATAAATATACACCTTTTCCAAAATATGCATCTTTCTTGACACTGCTAACTCCCTTGTATCCCATTTTTCTACAAACCACTTTCGCAGCATCGTCATTAAAGTCATCATCGCATACAGTTCCCCATACGCCATTATATTTTATTTCTAATCTACCCTCATTTCCACTGGTACCACCTTTAAGTCTCAATTTGATTGGAACCTAAAAATTATAAAAAGTAAGTCAATTAATATCCCATATCACTACTACACTGTAACATGCATTATGTAAATTTACAATACACTAGGTGTCCAAACCAAATGAGTGCACTGCACGTAGTACATGACATGTACTACTTTTTACTACGTAGTCTACATTGTAGACTACGTAGTAAAAAGTTTAATTAGGCAAAAATTCAATATTTATGGATATGATCTTACCTCGCAATGATGGGAAGCTTCATCAGAATTATCAGTGCAATCGTAAAGTCCATCACAAACAAATGCCAGTGGCAAGCATTCTTTTCTATTGTCGCATTGCCAGTAGTTTTCTGGGCAAGTTTCTTGTGGTATTTTACACACCACCCCAACAATCTAAAGGTAATTATATACAAATAACTTAAAATTATTAATAAACTAGTAGAGTCATCCATAGAATCAAAAGTACTTCGAGACAAACGCATTTACCAACTTTGATTTAAAATTATTTATTTAGTGATTTACAAATTTATGAAGAGTCAAATAAGCTTCAAACAGGTAACTTCTAAACGTAAACGATTAAGTAGCAATTCTGAATTAGGACACTTTTAAAATTTATGTATTTAAAAATATTGGTTTTAATTCTCTTCTATTTTCGAATAATTTAAGTTTAACATTATTAAAAAAGTACAATAATAAATCTATGAATATGACCCATTTTGAAGCTTGATTTAAAGATTGTGTAGATAGCGTATATTCAAATACTTATTATTTTAATCTTGGCTTCTTTTATTCACATTTTATCTTCATTTTAAGTTTAATATTAATCATATTACCTCTTGATCCATGCATTTGTGGACTCCCCATCCCGAAAAATCGCATTCTTTTAGAGAAGTTTCATTTCCTAGACACTTAACGTCGTCCATCATGTAAAAAGTATTGTTTTCCTTCAAATTTTGCGAAAATTGCGATTGCCCACGTACTTCTGCCGCTCCAAGTGGATACCCAAGTTCTTTGCATACGACGTTTGCGTCTCTCAGTCCGAATTGGTCGTCGCACACAAATCCTGTTTTATTAAAAGCTGAAACCGAAATAAAATGTTTAAGTAAAAAATGCCCATAGTTTTCAATTTTGCTTAGACTGTATACCATACATTTATAGTATTATTAATTTGAGCCATTTCGCCTCAATGACTATTTATATCGTAAAAATCTAAAACAGAAAATAAAATTAAAATGTTCTTATCAGGCTCACCTATTTCTAGATGCGCTGGTAAGGTATTGCGTTTAAAATAATACTTATCTGTTATATCTTCTTTACCTAAAAAATATTATTAGTCAATACCTTACCAAAGTTTAAAATTTTTGCCTAAATAGAGAATGGCTCAAATTAATAATACTATAAATATATGTACGCCTCAAATAAATTATAGATTCTATATGTATACCATACAGTTTTTATTGTATACTTTTATAAGAATTAGTATTTTTTTTAAATAGTAAATATATATATATATCTACAGTTTTTATAGTAAAATATTTCTAAAGTATTTATTCTGGTAACTGAATTATGGAAGTTAGAAGATGGCTATTCAGGTCTAAAATGGAAATAATATCATAAGACTCTTAGTGTCATTTAGCTTACTTGTTTCTGCAGAATTGGCCTTTAATAATGATCTAACCATTAACATCTCATTATTTTTTAACATGGAGATGGCGGGTTTTGATCCGGCACTCCTCATTTGAGGAAACTTATTGTTTTAAAATTTATTAACAATACCTGTTACAACTATCCGACCTTCATGTGGATGTTCCGAACCTTCCAACCTAATATCATATCCGAAATCCATATCTCCACAATTTTTTTCGTCCATCCGATCGCCACAATCATCAAAGCCATCGCAGATTTGTTCTTGCGATAAACATTTGCCGTTCGAACATTTATATAAATCCGTACAGTCGATAACATGGGATTTTCTTTCGTAAAAGTCACATGGATAGTAACCCATTAACATCCCAGATAATCCAATGTTGGAATCGGATAGGAAACACGTTCTGTCAACCGTTCTGTAAGCAACAAATAATTTATCTAAAACACCTTTGTTTGAAACAAAAATTAGTTTTTTTCATGAACTAGGATCATTAAAAATATTTCAAAATAGGCCAAACATAAGTTTTATAATGTTTTCTAAAAGTTATTGGGGAACAGGACCAAAAACTTTTCTGTAAGAAGTACGTAGCAAGAATAATTCCGCGACATAAACGAGAAATAAGAATGGACCACGTACTGATCCCTGTGGTACCATTTGGAATTTTGTAAAGAGAGGATTTTCTTTAAGACGTACGTAGCAAGAACAATTCCGCGACATAAACGAGAAATAAGACTGGACCAAGTACTGATCCCTGTGTACCACTTGGAATTTTGTAAAGAGGAGATTTTTAATCACCCACTCTCACTGATGAAACCTTTCAGTAGATAATCTTCAGTCCACCTTGACAAATCCCCATGTATGCCTTAATGCTCTAAAATAAATAAAAGTCGCTCATGTGGTAACGTATCAAAAGCACTTTAAAAATCTAGATAGGTAACGCGTCTGTTGGTATTTTTAAATCCGATATAGAAGACTAACATTAAGAGGTTGGTCAAAGTAGATAAAAAATACCCATGTTGTTATAATGGAATAACCTTTTCACTTAATAGAAATATATTTTTTCTTTCATAAAATATTAACTCTACACTATATATATATACTAGGCGTTTTACTAGTTCTTCGCCTGGGAGTTAACATTATTTGTTTTGGTTAAAATATACCAGAATTTACCTTACGAGTGCCAAAATACAAAACCTTATAAATTTACCTATAATTAAATGATCTGCATTCAAATGTAGTCGTTTCTAAACACAGGATGGCGCAAGTTGTGTGCGACACATTGTTCCATCTTTGTTTCTCGCTATTTAACAACATGTGTTGTTTATATGGTGTGAATTTTTGAATATATTGTTGGCAGTCCTGCTCGTCTTTGCCATTTTTACAATCCTGAAAAGGAATTTTTTTTAATACTGAATGTTATTTGTTATTTTTTATTTATATCGCCGCCATTGGTATTTAATACTTTACTTGTGATATTAAATACTTCAAT
Organism: Brachypterus glaber; assembly: GCA_958510825.1. Lineage (NCBI taxonomy): Eukaryota > Metazoa > Arthropoda > Insecta > Coleoptera > Kateretidae > Brachypterus > Brachypterus glaber. The sequence continues at coordinate 26,466,685 of OY294053.1, forward strand.
GTGTGTTTTGAATACAATTCCTCTATATATGGTATATAATAATACAGAGAGAAGTAAAAAAGGATCTATTATTTTATCAGTGTGTAATTGTGTGTGGTTGTAATCTTTATATTATTACTAATTAAAATGTTGGTATTATTTACTGGTTGTTAATTTTTCTAAATACTGTAACATACTTTAAACTAGATCAGTAATACAACTTAACAACAACTCAAAGTATACCATACTATAAGTGTGTATGCTTTAGCAAATGTTACAGTAATTTTTACTATAACATGTTAGTATTAATAAACACATTTTGCGTGGGGATTCAAATGTACCAGCACGGTCTCTATGTTAGTAGGACAACATTTTGTATACAATACACACATTGCAGTATTTAATATCACAAAAGTAAAGTATTAAATACCAGTGGTGGCGATATAAATAACAAATATGTATTTACAAATAAAATTTAGTATTAAAATTACAATTACATTTTCTGAGTGTAGTTTTATTGCACTATTTTTTTACTTTTAATTTAAATACGTAAAAGCTTACTTACCCTTCTTCCATCGCAAACACTTGTTTTAGACACACAAGTTTCATAATTGCAATGAAAGTCATCATCAGTGCATTTTTTATTGAACTTGGGTTTCGGATCAAAAACTTCTACATCGTCATCTTCGGGTATATCTTCGTATTCGTATATGTAATCGGCGTTAACATCGGTTGACGGAAAACTAGGCGGCCATGACTTGGTTATGGTTCCATGTTTATTTTTTTGTTGGTAAACGTTTGGATCTGCAGGGTAAAAACAAAATATGATTTAAAATTCTATATTATACACCTACTATCCGAGCTAATCCTTTAGCGTTCGAGAATGAACACTTAAGACAGTTTGCACACGAGGCGCATGCAATATTTTTTCTACTACCTAAAGCTAGTTACTCCAAATATCAGTTAAAAATATGTGACCCTGGCCGTCGTCAATAAACATGCTTAACGACGGCTTAACGACGCTCAATAATTATTATAATAAATAAGTATAGTCATTTTATTGGTTGTCAAGGTAAGCAAGCCTTGACAACGGTAGATAACTACCTGATTAAGTGCTAGCTTAGCACTTAATTAGGTAGTAGAAAAAATATTTTATTTCATTCTATGTACTCACTCTCTATTTTATCATCTATTTGATTAGTAGGCGAAATTTGGTAGCTTTCGCTGACATGAATTGGACTGTGAGTAGTAAAATATGGATGTGGAGTCATAATGACGGATTTTTGACCTTTAAATGTATCCCCAGTTGGATTCCTGTTTGTGTGTTCTCCTAGATAACTATTTTCATCATTATTATTTAGTTTATTATTTGTACCATAATCTAAAAAAGTAAAAAATCCATTTTCCCACAAAGTGTACAAGAAAATATTTGTATTGGTGAAAGTTGAAGCATATAAAAATCGTTATTATAATAGTATTGTCTATCCCAATATTAGGCCAAATGTTTTATACTTTTTATTATTAAAAAACGATCTTACCATATGTTGCTTGTGTATATTGTGCGCTGGGAATTTCTTGTTTCCAGTCTAAGTTCCCTTGAATATTTTTATCAGTGGTAATGTTTTCTTCTTGGTATACATCAGTACCAGAATTATTTTCACTGTTCTGGTTACCAGAATTATACTCATTTCCTGTAAGATAACCACCTGGTTAATATCATAGGAACTAAAAATCTACACATCGAACTAAACATTGTATCTATTATTTAGTATTATATAATCTAATGTCAGCTGATTGTTTATATTATTTAATGTGATTGTGCTTAGGGGTATTCCTCGATAAGCTATAGCTCTTTGGGATGAATAAAGTTTTTTTGTCTTCAAGCGTACTAAAATGTTTATATTTTATAACTGAACACACTAGTTAGAAGTGATCTATTTTTCTACAGTAAAAAATTGAGTTCATTGTTGTACGCCTTAAAAAAAAGTTAGTTAGCAAAACCACCATTGGCGGCAGCACTCTTTGACTTTGATGACAGCCATACTTCAAACTTGTTTGTTTATTATGTAAACAGGTGGTTGACTCGAGATTCTGTGCAAAAACGTTGTGTGAAATTGATTAAAAATGATTGAAGAAGAATATATGGTTTATACACCTACAAATCTCTCCGAAATTGCAAATGCTACATTAGACAAGTTACCATCGAAATCGCGAAAAGTGTATGATTTAGCCTACGAAAAAAATTTAAAATGAGCTAAGGAAGGTTTAAGTTTATTTCGAAAGGGTTTTGTTGGCCTATTTTAATAAAAAAAATACTTTATTACTGAATAAATTAAATTCTAAAATTAATATTTAAAAAAATATATATGGGATGCTTGAAGAAAAAATAGTATGTTTCACTCAGAGGAAGAGTGATTTTTTTACTCGTCTGTAGTTTCCGAACTCCGCTTTGCGTCGTCCGTAAATTCTACAGACTAGTAAAAAAAAGCTTCCCTTTTCCTCTTAGTAAAATAATATACTATTTTACTTTACTTCTCCAATAGAAAAAAGTTATGAATAAACATTTCAAATTCAAGCGGTAAAAATGTATCGAAATTTATTTTTTTAATTTTCTTCAACAATATTTTCAAGGGTTCATTTATTCCCGGGATTTTATAGTACTTTTTACATTGTAATATGTAACTACACCGAGTATTTTAAACAATACTTCGAAATAGTTTTAGTTTTTAATTATTCTGCCAAAGAATTTTCCACCAATTACAAACATAGTTATCGTTTCTTAAAAAATTAATGTGTCTGTGATTGGATAATTTCTTAAGACTGATATTTGATTGGTGAATGTCCTAAAAATTTAACTTAAAACAAATTTGATATTGGTGGTTTTACCTTACCTGGTTCGACCTCACATTTTACATTATATGGATAATCACAATTATTTATCACTGGGTTGAATGCAGTTCCTGGGCCACAATCCTGGATATATGTTATTCCATTTGCACAATTCAGGAATTTTTTACAGTCTGTTGGATGTTTGGTGACTCCTGAAAACCCTGAAGGGCACTCTGGCTTTGCGTTTTGAGTTTTTCTATTTTGGCAGGTTTTATCATTAATATTACATACTTTTCTAAAATTCTGCGGGTTAGTTTGTCCAGGTTTTACGTTCGTTCTGCCTGAAAATATATAGAATTTGATAAAGAACAGCTAAGGACTTTATAAGGACAGGATTTTTTGAATTTTAATCAAAGTTAACACGTTCGCTGCCGACGAAAATGTGTAGCGGTCGCTTTCAAAATTAATTTTCCGCTTTATTAGTAGCGATAGGAAAGTGAATTTAATTTTATTTTGTAGAGGAATGTTTAAGCTTTAGAACGATGTAACTTTACTTATATTCAAGTCTACAGTGAGCCCGCCAATCGGGCTCTCGTCATTGACTATGAATAGGTAATGGACCCACCAGGTGGGTTGTCGGCAGCGAACGTGTTAAAAAAATATTAATTAAATATTCCATCAATCTATTTTAAAGTATTTGTCTACTTCTGAAGTAAAGTCTGAATTTTTTTCTCAATCAGCGTACTGGGTTGACTCTTGGTACTCACGAGGCACGGTGAGAAATTTTTAAAATCTAGCAAGACAAAAACAGCAACACTAACTTAAATAAACAGATTAAAGTAATATTGCCTGAAAAAAACTGTTTAAATTTTAATAAAATGACTAGGAAAAGCCCTTGGATATTACATGTTTATATTTTTATAGAGCTTAAAGTTGGCATATAAGCAAGTAAAGAAACATTTTTGTTTATTGCCTGCATTGAGTGATACAGTACAGATGTTTAAAAGTGATATTACGTTTTGTGCTCTTTACATTATTAAGATCAAGATATGTACTTTAAATCGCTGGCTTTATTTTTTATTTTAACTTTCATATTGATTTTTATTTTACTTGACAAAGTTATCAAAATATTTTATTTTGCTTGAACCATAGTTTGATTTCTGTTGATTCCGGTAATAAATTTTTAACTATCGGATAGCTTATTTACAAGTCTATAAAACCATACTAAATTTGGCCGCATAAAGTTGCATAATATTTTTACGCGCTTTTATTATATGTGTGTGGTCGTGAAAAACGTATATTAGCGTCAAAATTTAGATTTTAAAGTTATGCTTTCACATCTGCCCAAAATCGGTATGGGTTTTTTTTCGGGCTAAAGATTACAAATTTTTGGTCAAAATTAAAAAATTCAAAATGGCGCTGCCAATATGGCGGACGACTTGTGTCATTTCTGGTCGATTCGAACCAAAATCGGTATCAGGGGGTTTTCGGGGTTTTAGATTACGAATTTTTCGTCAAAATTAAAAAAATAAAATGAAGGCGCCAAGATGGCAAACGATTTGTGTCATTAATGACCTATTCGAACCAAAATCGGTATCTGGGGGTTTTCTGTGTCGTAGATTTAACAGTTTTGTTCAAAATAAAAAATTTCAAATGGCGGCGCAATATGGCGGACGACTTGTGTCATTTTTGGCCTATTCGAACCAAAATCAGCATCTGGGGATTTTCTGGGTCGTAGATAAAGAATTTATGGCTAAAATGTTATAATTCAATATGGCGAGTTTTTGCATTTATGAACCATGTTGACTCGAAACTGGTATATAAGGGTTTTTGGGGTGGTAGATTACAAGTTTTTGGTCAAAATTAAAAAAATATATATATTTTTTAGATTCTTTATTGAAATTTACAATACTTAATCCCCCAAAAAATCTTAAGCTTAAGGGGATAAGATTTTTATAATTATTATTTTCGTTATCGGCAGCTTATTTATAGCTCTAATTTGGTTTATGGTTCATTTTTTTTTTTTGATTTTTTTATTAACATTTACAAATTTTAACCCCTTAAAAATTGACCTCTTCAAGCTTAAGCTAAGATTCTTTTTTTATTTTTTGAGGCTTTGTTAATGAAAAATTTGTTTCCTGAAAATTTTGAATATTTCATATTTGAGTAATTTGCACACAAAAAACTGTGATACAACACAATTATTAATTTTTCAACATACCATAAGAATTTTGATTAGATATATAACCATGCTGAGAACTAGATTGATGTGCTGTATTTTGACCATTTTGACCATTTTGAACAGAAAATTGAGTATTTGTATAACCATGTTGTGAATGTCTGTTAAAATCTTGATTATTTTGTCCACAATTTGGATTGATATTTTTGTTACAGTTTTGCTCATTGTTTTGCCCGGAAATAATTTGTATATTTGTCGAACCATATGGTTTTTGATCAGGCACATAACCTTGCTGAGAACTGCTTTGATATGGTATATTCTGACCATTTTGTGAAGAAAATTGAGTATTTGTATAGCCATATTGTTGTGAATTCTCGTTAATATTTTGATTAATTTGACCACAATTCGGATTGATATTTTTGTTACAGTTTCGTCCAGAATTAATTTCTACATTTGTTGAACCGTATGGATTTTGATCAGGTACATATCCTTGTTGGGAACTTGATTGATATGGTATATTTTGACCATTTTGCGCAGAAAATTGAGTATTTGTATAGCTGTAACCTCCTTGATTTGTATTTTGAGTATTTTGGGATTGTTGGCAATTGGGATTAATATTTGTATTGCAGTTATTATTAACATCTAGTTGGCCATTATTTTGACCATAATTTGAACCAGATTGTTGCGTATTTTTGTCAAAATTTTGAGACCCAAACTGATTGTAGTTTTGTCCACAATTTGTGTTTCCATCACAATTTCCTTTTTGATTTTGATTAAAGTCTAATTTTCCGTTAATTCCCTGAGTGTTTCCATGAACTCTTTGAGCATTTTCATTATAGTTTGTTTGAAAGGTACCCTGTGAAATTTGCTTGTACCCATTTGTGTTCTGTCCGTTTCCGTATTGAGTTTGATATGTTTTATGGGAGGTTGTTTGATATCCATTTTGGTTTCCGTTTGGAATGCTAGATCCATGACTTACTAAAAAAAAAAAACAAATTAAGTTTAAGATTTTTATTTAAAAGGAACTGATCAAAAGCTCTTGTGGGCTCTTATGCTCATAGGATCGAGTTCATTGCACATCTAAATGCGTTTGATCCACCACTACCACCATTTTTTAGGGATTTCCTTACAACAAATTGGGTGTTTTTTGTTTTTAGTAAAATATCGTTGGTGCACTAACGATGGTTTAGCTCTAAACTTAGATCAGATTGGATCAAAACGCAGCATTTCTTACTTGAACGCATTTTAGTCAAGATAATCTCAGTTTAACCCATCAAGGCCTACCGTCTAAATATTCATACAGATTTACAGGTTTTAAAATGCATGTACACTGTAAAAAGTAAATTGAATATTCAGTTACAAATGGATAGGAAATCGGAACTAGTGTTTTTAACAAAAATTAAAGTACAATTGTATAGGATAATAACTTCTGATTTTCTATCCATTTGTAACTGAATATTCACTTTACTTTTACAAGTGTAGTTTCCAGTTTATTTATTTATGGCTTCCCTATTGGAAATGACGGGTCTGCGCGGGTATAAATGGTGCACAAACCGGACTTTAGCGGGTGAATTTTATCCGCTCAAGTCCGGTTTCTGCAACATTTATACCCGCGTAGACCCGTCATTTTTAATAGCACATACAGAAATTATGGTTTTTTTTATTTCTAGCGAGTGAATTGTTTACATTTTACTAATAATCTCGCAAAAATGTGAACATTTTTCTGCAATTTTTTTTTATAAAAACCACTTAATTGAACTAATAATAGTAATATTTATTTATTTATTTATTGGTGAGTTTTTGTACAAATGCATGGAGAGCCCAAAATAAGCTTTAGGCTTGTGCTAGGAGCTCTCTATTAATTTAGATAAGAAATATAAATCATATGTAGATACACGCCAAAGAAATTTTTGAAAAGCAGATTTTTCTCAGAAATTACCAAAATTAACCAATATCTTCAAAAACATTTTCTTGCTTCTTCTAATATTTGTTTAATCCAATTTAATCTCAAGTTTTAGCTGCTATTTACCATTAATTTAGAACAGAAAATTTTAAAAATTTAGCTAATGACATTGACATGTATATTTCATAAATATTTCATTTATTATACAATAAACTCGTGGGTCAGTTCTAGATGGGTTAAAAGTTAATGCAAGTGGCCCTAAATAAATAATAATTAAAATAGTAAATCAATAATACCCTGAGAATTATATTGGTTTCCACTATAGATTTGTCCATTGGTTTGAGGATATCCACTGTAAACCTGTCCATTTAATTGCTGTCCATTGGCATGGCAATTTGTGTGACATATTTTCCCTTGTGTTCCATAATTATTTGCTTGTTCATAGGTTTGATGATGTTGCTGGTAAATTTGCCCATTAGTTTGTTCCCTATAATTCAGATTGAGTGTGAAAAGCAGAAAAATATTTTTGAAAAAACTTTCGCTTATATTTTCAAATGAGTATTAATTGATGTTATTAGTTTTAATAGATTCAACAATGTTTTAAGTCTTTTACTTGTTCATGTTACACCAAGGCATCCTTTACTTTCAGGCCATGCTACTGGCTCCTGTGTCACACTTCCTAGTGGGCCATGACCAGCTAAATTAAAAACTGCGTCATTTGTAAGAGGAAATAATTGCATCCACATTTTTTAAACACATTTTCAAACTGACAATGACGAGTTTTTAGTATTATTTTTGTTATTTTTTTCTTCATGTTGGCGTACCAGTGTTGCCAGACCCTGGTGGGCCATATCAAAGCTAACTAGATGATCCAGTATCACGGCCTAGAAGTGAAGGACGCCTTGGTTACACTCACCCTGTATATGCTTGATTATTATTATACGCACTTTCTTGGCCGTACTGTTGATTCGTGTGGTGCTGAGGAGTATTTTTAATATTTTTACGATTTTCGCCATTATAACAGATGCTTTTATATGCGTGGTCGCATACGTTTTGTGTCATGTCAAACAGTGTACCGGGTGGGCAATCCAAGTGAAACTCTGCCCCGTTGTTGCAGTTTATGAATTTTGCGCAATCGCTGTAGTTTGGTATCAGGCCTGTAAAGCCGGACGGACATTTTGTTTGGTCGACTATTTTTTCGGATTTTGATTGGCGGACGTTTATCGTGTTTTGTCTTGGACCTAAAAAATATAAAATTATAAATATTTTATTTTTTTGAAATGCATTAAAATACATTAAGATAGAAAACAAAAAGTCGGTTGAAATTTTTATATAAATCCAAAAATATTGAATTTTATCACTATTTACTTAAAAAAAAATCTGCCCTGATCCCCTGGAATATAAAAAATTAGTCGAATTTGACTGATGCCCAATTTCATTACAAACAATGCGGGTCCTTTGCACATTACAAATTTCCTTACATTTTTATACAAATGTTTATTAATGCTTACTGAGAAAAATAAAATTGAAAATTTTAGTTCGTGTTATAGTTATAGTTATACAAGCAGTATCCATGGACGGATCCAGATAAGCCAAAGATAAGATAATAAAAGATAATTAAAAAATAATAAAAAATACCTGTAATGCATTCTACTTTGTTTGGATAGTCACACTCTAAAGTTTTTGGATTAAATAAGGTTCCAGGAGCACAATTTTGCACTGTTCCCCTTCCCCTCCAGCAGTTCAGATATTGGTTGCACGACAAATCGTAAATGAATTGACCCGTCACTCCTTCGGGGCATTTTGAGTACACTTCGATTTGTTTGCTAATTTCTTTTTTTCGTTTGTTGCTGACAATCTAGAATAAATTTACAATGGGGTTGTCTAAGTTAGATAAAAAAAATATGCCTTAGATAACTTTCCAACTTAGCATATAGCGACTTTAAATTGACGAAACCGAAACGAGAGATAGTGGACTGCTAATTTAGGGGAAAATAACGGGTTAGAAGGGATAAATAAGGATTTTACTGACCTTGGTACCTGAAGTACTTCTTCGACTGTGCACAGGTCTTCTTCGTGTTGGGTTGTGTAAGGATAAAAATGGTGAATGGGAACGAGAATGTTTGACACCACGAATAGGTGCTTACAACAAATATATTAACGACAGTGTTTTACTGCCGATATGTTCGGTACCGAATCCAACCGAATTATTATTTCAAAAATCCCCTAGATTTGAATTTTCAAAATAAAGATTAAAAAATATAATTATGTTAATTAAACAGGGGTAGTAAAATAAATTTATAATGTACTTCAACTATCGTGGTGACAAAAAATTAGTTAAGTTCATACTTTTTTTTAATGTATAATGTAAATCGTTCCATTTACTGGACCATAATGCTACTTGCAAAATAATTTTCTAACCTTTTTTTTGTTACTCACCATAACCTTTTCATTTTTCAAACTTTCCTTCAGCTCTCTAATATTTTCCTCCCTAGTATTATTTAAATGTCTATTGTTATAATTTTTAATGACTTTCTTTTTAGTCAAAGCTTCTCCTACTTGAGGTTTTTGTCCATACGTATGCCCATTATAAACAGGATAAAATTTCTGCTTGGTTTCATCTTTTTCGTCATCCTTGCTCACAAAATACACTTTTTTGGCCAGGTGTGTTCGCGATGGATCATTGTTCACCATTACTTTACTGTAGTTATGGTGAAAATATAAAGCATTTGGATTAAAGCTTGTTTTTATTCCACTGGTGTATTTTGTTGGTTTTGGATGTAAATCATCTGGAGTGTATATCTAAAAATAAGTTGCAAAAGAGTTTATAAAATATGATTTTATCAACATTTAATGATAAAATGCTAAGTCCGATTAAAATTCTTTTATATCTGGCATATATTAATTTAATAATTATTATTATTACTATTAAAAAAAAAACAGAAGAGCAGAGGCCAAAGGCCTATTGTTGCTCAAGTAATATACAAAAAAATAATTAAATTGACAAAAACTACTAATAGACGGGATTCTCCCATTACAGATAATATAACTAAATAATATTAAATAATATTATAAAATATGTTTAAATGATTTAAATTTGACTTTTTACAGTCATAGACATAGGCATAGACAAAAAATATGTACGAAAACTAACTAAAATCTTAAATCTCCGTGATAGCAAACTTTTTAATATGTTCACTATTGAACATGACGGGTCTGCGCGGGTATAAATGTTGCATAGACCGGACTTGAGCGGGTGAATTTCATCCGCTCAAGTCCGGTTTATGCACCATTTATACCCGCCCAGACCCGTCATTCAGCAGGGTTAGATCTGGATAATCTTTTAAACCATTGACTATTTTACTTTATTTTATTTTAAAAATGAAGCCATGTTCGAAACATCTTCTAGATTCAGACGTTTTTCAAACTACTTAAGTTCTGTATTACATTGTAAATATGATCTTTTATAAGAAATTATTATTTTTAGGAGCGCAAAATTGCTGATAACTGCTTGAGCGTGGAATTTGGTGATCGAGGCCAGCCGAGATCAGCAATCACGCGAAAGCAGAAATCACATTTTGCGCTCGTAATACAAACAACATTTTTTCTACGATCTAAAATAAATAAATAAATAAACAAATTTCAGGCAGCAAATTTATAACCTTACAAGGTCGCAGTACTTAAAATTTTCTGCAAATCTGGTGGTTTAGAAGTAAAATCCTCATCAGTGTCACTCTCTAAAATTCTTCCATAACAACAAATATTTAGCACACGAAATTGAAATTTGATTCAAAATAAATAATTTATATTAAAAAAATGGCGGAACGCAACATCTCTTAGCATATACTTGACAGCCATTTTACGATTGACATGCCGGTTGCCTACACTCTAGCGCGCAGAATTCAATTTTGCGCTTGCTGTCATGGTAACGAGCAGAAAAGTAAAATTCTAGGTTATTTTGCGATCTAAAAACTTTATTTTTTTTTGTAGAAATGTCAACTTTTCTATTAGATCGTAGAAAAATTTATTTTAGATGCAACAGATCTGAGAACCTTGTGTTAAACACTCTTCAGCAGCTTTGTAGGTATCATTTTGATACCAAAACTGACCAAATGAAAGGTGAATACTCTAAATGAGACCGTACTAAAAATTTTTAAACTTAAGTAAGCGTGTTTAGGGCCTTTGAAATACTTAAGCCTTTCTTAAATAATAAAATCAATCCTTTGGAAATCTTTAATAAATGTACATATGAATACGTACCGCAAAATTTTCTTTTAAGTTAGTTAACAATACTAACAATACACTATAAGTTAAATAAGTAAAATTCCGTATGAACATCTTAAAACTACAGACTCCAAACTTTTAGTATTACTAAATTGTTTACTAAATATGCATAAACAACAAATTGGTACATTTAATCCAAACCAAATCTAGATGAACAGTTGAAAGCACTTTATCATAACGTATTAAATAAGCCGTGAAGATATTTAATGCTACGCATTCCATTATATACTATTTACAGTAAATGGTAAATTGCATTTTCCCAAATACTTAAAACATTTTTTTTCCAATAAATCAAAAAAAAAAACTTAAAACATTTTTCAACAATTTTTTTCTTTATTTTCTTTTTGCGAAAAACGAAAAAAAAAATTGTTTTTTTATAGCTTTTTTATTTTTAAAAAAAGTTTAACCCCCCATAACTTTTTTGTCTTTAAGGGATTACTTTCAAAATTGGCAGAATTGAATTTTTTAAGCAAAAACATGTTTTACTCATTTAGCCCAAAACTCTCATTTAAAACGATGATTTCAATAAATCTGCCCTGTCAGGGTAGTGCCGATGTAAATTGTGTTACTTGCAATCAGGAATTGACTTTATCTCTTTAATGGGTCAAGTAGATTGCCCTTACTAAGAAAAATTAAAGATGATAAAATTTAACACACAAATATGTGACATAGTCATATTTACACTTATTTATTTAGGTATATTTTGTGGCAAAAAAAAACTAAATTGGGCGTTTCTTTAAGAATATTAAAATTATGGCGCAAATATTTTTTAAATTATTTTTTATACCATTACTATTAAATTATTATACATTTTGTTATTGACTTTGGTTTAAAGAAATGCTAGCCTTGAAACAAGAGAATATAGCATTGAACATATCGAAAGACACGTGTCCTTGGTTCAAGGAATTCTTTTTTCTGTGCATATTTGTTACATTAACTAAATATCTGGTGTTTTTCATATAAAGAATATTGGTGGCATTAACCAAAAAAATAGTAGTTCCATATTTTACTGTGGTGTTTTGTCCGTGTACGTACGTTTCTTAGTCTAATGATAATTATTTATAAATAAAATAAAAATATTATTTTAAATACATTTATTAGTTGTTTTCTAAATAAATAAGATATATTACAGAATATTAAAACATTGTTTAAATACAATAAAAGAGAATAAAAAAAATTAAAATATCTAACTAAAACTAATAAGTATACAAATAAAATTAAAATCGAAAAAAAATTAAAGCTTTTCAAAAATTTGTACAAAAATCTAATAATTTAGCCTAAACTTTATTGCTCATACATATGTTCACACATTTTGTATTTCTTTATATAAATATATTGTGTATGTATAATACATTTAGTATAAATACAAGATAAACCCTTCTGTCAGCTTAAGAATTTGCAGGCATGTCTAATTAAGAAATACATAATAATAATTATAATCATTACTAAACTAAAAATGTAACCAATTTAATAAAAGATGAAAAATTAATTTGGCATTCGATTGGTTAGATACTTAATTTAGTGACAGTTATAAAGTTATAATTATGTATAAACCAGCCTTAAAATAATTAAGTCGATATAACTTGATAATGAGTTCATACATATTAAAAATTAGGAAATTTAAATACTATTAAATAATACTATGACGCTTTTCTACGCTTTAATTTACTATTTTTGATTTCTCAAACGTGTTTGAATGACTTTACGTTTAATGAATTCAATTTTTTTCAGAATTTGTATTAATTAAAACAAAAGTGCCGATATAGTATAATTATATATCCAATACCTTAATGGGGCTCTAGATTGAATTTTACACAATGACGTAGAGTAAATCTGGACAAGGCTTTAATCTGACTAACATGAATGACCTCCATTTTGAATCTAACCTTTGTTGAGTGAAAAACAGAGAAAAAGTACTCGCGTGGGCCAAGGAGAAAATCGATCGAGATTGGCCGTCCCAGTCGCCCGACGCAAACCCCATCAAGCCCAAGCTTCGCGGGAAAAAAGTATACACATTAGAACAGCTGTCGCGAAACTCGGACAATTTGGAGGTTTTTGCCGTAGGATTATGCGGAAAATCTCGTCAAAGTATGGCCCGACGATTCCAGACCATCATTGACGCCACTGACTGTAAATTGATGTAAAAAAATAGTATAAATAAATTCTTAAATACTTGACCGACTGTATTTTTTTTCGCTATGTGTAATGCACCGTTTTACCAAAAAGACTTGGCGATATAATTAGACTTTATACTGGGGTCAGTTAAATATTTTTTCTTGTCATGGTGCGAATTTTGGCACTTGGTTTAATTGTTTTGCCCTTGTCCTGTGACGCGTAAGTAAACAATTGCGTATTTTTGTAACTAGAATAGTTGGAATCTGCTATACTTCTTCCGTCTCCTTCATCCCGCCTCGACATCTCCGAAAATGGGTCTGATTCTTCTTTTTGAATTTTTGGCTCCGTTCTAAACAAAAGATCTATATTATCTTTGTTACCCTTTGACCGTTTTTGAGTAATTAACGTGTTGAAAACATGGATTTCAATTAGAGGTATAGTTTTGAAAGCTAATTTGCTGCTAGGATTTGTGGTATTAGCATCTAGGCTAAGCTAACACTTTCTGTAAGCTTTTTAAAATATGTTTTTAAAATATTTAAATGTTATCAAAAACAGTCAACTCTACGCACAAAAAATGTTGTCTTAAACCAAGAATATGGTGATTTATATATAACGAAGAGAATATATTCCTCTTTTATGCATACCATATTCTTATCCTTTCATATTTGAGAATATATTCTCCTTTTAAGCATATCATATTCTTATCCTTTAATATTTGAAGCAAAATTTTGCTTTAATGGAAAATATATTCTCTTCGTTATATCCTAATCACACATTCTTGATATAAGGCAATATTTTCTCCGTGTATCATCAAAATTATATATTTTTAAAATCACAGTATTCTATTTTTATGTATATTATTTTAAAATATGTGACCCCGCACAAAGAAACCCACTTAGTGGGTATTCCCTAAACTGTAACAAGATTTCTTACCTTATTCCTTTCTTATTTTTCACCTCTCTCTCCAAAATATCGGCAGTAGTCAAATCTGAGCTTTGGATGTGCTGAAGCGCAACTGAATTTTCTGTTAGCCACGGTTTTGATTTTGTTTTACAGTTACAGGTATCCGTTTTGCATCTCTGACATACAGAGGACTTCATTTCGGAGCTTAGATCTTCATCATTTAAAATACCTATGAAATAAACAAAATTTTACTAAATATTGCTTCCAACAATAGGTATTTTTGAACTGAAAAGCATTTAATCCATAAAATGACTCTTCCAAATTTTACGTACCTAATGTTATTTTTTCCAAAACGCTCGTATCCGTCTTTGGGGCAGCGTTAACTGATTGATTGAGCAATAATTTGGTTAAAGGTGGAGCCAAACCTAGGCCTATATTTCTTTCATGGTACACTTCTGAAATTGTTGGTGTCAACTCTCTATTTATATGTCTCAGTTGTGTCGCTAAAATCGTGTCGTGCAGTGCTGTTGAACTGTTTGTTTTTGGTTCGGATTTTGGCAAGTCTTGAGTAGGCTTAAACAAACGAATATAAATAAGTTACAACTGTCAAAAATTAAACTTTGCATAGTTTTCTAATTAATTTCACTGTATAAATTTTTTTTATTTGAAGTAGATACTGTACCCTAATTCTTCCACCATGTATAAAAATTAGCCATAATGGACTTGACTTGGCAAACAACTACCCACTGAAATTCAAAGAATAATTCTTTTTTACTTACCTCCTCCTTTTCAACGTTTTTACTGCTACTAGCTGCAGCGGTGACTTCCTTGATTTCGTTAGGCGAGAAATATAGCAGTCTTTCATTTGCAGGTAATGTTTCCTCGCTTGGAAGCGTTATAGGTTTCCTGTTACCATTTCCATTACCTTTATTTAACAAAATCTGACCAACATTGGCTAAACTTCCATTGCTAGGGTCAGTTCTCGCAGTTAATCGGTCTAAAGTAAATAAGTTAGGGTTTCTTGTTTTTTTGTAAGCCACTTTTGCTCGGTTAGTCGTATTGAATAATTTGGCTTCCATTTTTTCCAGTTCAGAGTCAGAACTATTTTCAAACAGGGACGTAGGAAGATTGTTGTATAAGGGTAAGTCACCCAGAGCTTTTGATCTTGGTGGTGGCAAAGGAGGCATCTAAATAAAAAAAACTGAATTAAGGACCATAGGCTATGAATCGTTGTGGAAAAGATAACTGCAAAAATGTTTTTTAGATTTTGAAAAACCATGTGATACGGTATACCGGTAAGTTATATATAATTTATATAATTTTATTTGATCCCTATAGAGATCAAATAAAATTGTTGATTAAATAACAAAGCAATAAAATAATAAACAACACATTAAGTATAGTTTAGGTATGTAATAATATTTTTTAGGCTTGTAAGAAATCTTTAGGCATCAAAAACTATACTTAATTTAGTAGTGTTTTAAAAAGCTGTACTTTAGAGAAGTTATCTGTTAATGTTTGTTTTTAAGTAATGGATTTTTGGAAGCATCAAAAACTACACATGGTTAAGTAGTATTTGCAATATGTATATTAAACTTATTTTTAAATGTTTTTGCCTTTTTGTTAATGTAAAAACGAATTATATTTACCTGACTTTGTATTTGCCTTCTCAACACAGTTGCATGCCCATTGTCCCAATCAGTGGCAGAG